>CM044012.1:44629100-44711600 GCA_024085815.1 Flaveria linearis
TCAAACCCAGTAGTACTACTCAGAATTACCTCGCTAATCCCATTACTAATGGTTCGATACTGTAAGGACTTTCAAATGTGTCTCCACTAATGTAACAGGCGATATCAATAATACTGGTAACCATAACAAAAATAGTATTTGCATGTTTTCTCTCCCGAAAAGGAAAGAATGTAAAATGAGGCCGTGAAAACTCACCTCGAGTGTAGAGCAACAATCAATTGAAACCATAAAAGATATGGTTTTCCAATTAACCTGAATATACATTTAATATTCAATTAATATAAAATATAAATAATGTGATCATACAGTATCGCTCTTTTTGCCTGGGCGATGGTGGTACGTCCCGGTTCAGGTGAAAATAAAACCGTGAGGCTATGGTGGTTCGTCCCGGCCAAAGCGGACAATATCGTGGTGCGGTTACGTTGGGCTGTTACAGATGGTATGAGAGCCAGGGTCGGGCCAGTGTGCCAGCGAGGACGCTAGGCTCCCTAAGGGGGATGGATTGTAACATCCCACATTGGTTGGGAAGGAGAACGAATGCCTCTATATAAGGGGCTTGAGACCTTCCCCACTGTGACAGAATGGTATCAGAGCCACTCCTGTGCCGTTCGGGGTGTGGGACATACCTCACCGAGGATGGTGACTTCTAGGGCTCATCGAGGATGATGAGTCCAAACAGGGGGTGCTTGTGACACCCTACACATATCCTACATCAGCCGTGGACAGGAGAGATTCCTGGTTCATAAGGAATGTCTGGCCTCCAATATCAACAACGCGTTTTGGACGTATTGGCTGTGGATGAGAGGAGAACTCCACAGTTAAGCGTGCTCAGGTGGGAGCAATCCAGGGATGGGTGACCTGCATGGGAAGTTTTCACTCGAGCAACCACAAGCAAATCCGTGAGCTCCTCATGGGCGAAGCGGATAATATTGTTGGTGTGAGAGGCCGGGTGTGACACTGTGTTATTGCGAGAACTTGCGAGAACCCGTCAACATCAATAGAATTCATAATTTTTTATTGCAATAATAATATTACACGTATACAATATTATGATATTTTATATATGCGTGAATTCGTAAATATAAAAAAGTTTACATTGGTGTAATTTTTACTTACAACTTTAAATATATGTGTTTTTTTTGCAAAACTTACACCAGTGTAAACTCTTTTACACTTACAAATGTACACATGTATATAAAAGATCATAATGTATATAAAAGATCATAATCTTCTATATGTGTAATAATGTTATATAAGCAAAAAATTAATAATATTTATTGATCATGATGGGTTTTCACAAGTTCTCGCAATAAAAGAGGGTTCTCGCTTGACCCTTTTCCTATATGTATATATATGTATATATACGTATATATATATGTATATATATGTATATATATGTATATATATGTATATATGTATATATGTATATATATGTATATATATGTATATATATGTATATATATATATGTATATATGTATATATATGTATATAGGGTAAGGTTCCTTTGTTAACCCTTGTTTATTGCGATAACCCGTTAACCCTAATGTAGCGAACACTTACACCACTGTAACTAACATTTACATCGCGTTACACCACTGATGTAACGATTTTCCCTCCATTTTTAAAAAACACCATTTTTTATAACATTTTTAACTTTTTTGTATGACGTTATTTTTTAAACAAATTACACCATTAAATAGATCGTTTTAATATCTTTAATTTGAGTATAGTCTTGCTATATTTTTTTAAAAAAAATTTTAACATTTGTTTTGGACCACTAGTTTTACCACTGTAATTCTAAGTTACAATGGTGACGTGGCTTGCTCTGGACCACTAGTTGGGTTAATGGGTTATCGCAATAAACAAGGGTTAACATTTGATCCCTTCCCTATGTATATATATGTATATATATGTATATATGTTGTTGGGTCATTATAAGGCTGGTGCAACCAAAACCACTTCACATAGTCAATTTTGGTGCTACATACAAAGGCTTCCGAAGCTAAGTATGAGATCTTCTGAAGTCTGAAGACAACAGCTGAAGGCAACAGCTGAAGTCAACAGCTGAAGACTATCTTCTGAAGACAAAGTCTGAAGGAAAGAACTGAAGACAAAGTCTGAAGAACACTTCCGAAGACAAAGTCTGAAGAACACTTCCAAAGACAAAGTCTTAAGGAAAGAGCTGAAGACAAAGTCTGAAGAAAGAGCTGAAGACAAAGTCTACTTCCGAAGACAAAGAAGACTCCAAGCCTCGGAAGAAGCAGTCTTCCGAAGTATAAGTGGCTTCGGAAGAAGTTATTCTTCCGAAGAAATTTATCCTTCGGAAGACATTGCTATGTCCAGTAGACATAAGTATGGTCTCTGACAAACCGCTGCAGGCTTCTGATACAGCATGGCTTCTTCCTAAAGAACCATGTTGTTGACCATACTTTATTCTACTATTCACCTTTTTATGATAGTACATGTTACCAACTTTAGTTGATGACAAAAGGTAAGTCAGGGACATGTCCTGACTACCAAATCTTAGATAAAATGTCTGAGATACCTTAACCTACAGTCTTGTAGTATAGATGTTTGGTTAGAGGTTTCCAGCTGGTATCAAAGTATATCCGGTTATAGGTAGTATTATATATGTATTTTCATTGTAACTCATTAGGAACACAGACAGAGTGACAGATTGAGCAAGTGAGCTTGAGCTTATAAGAGTCTTTGTAATCCTTTGAGTTGAGAATCAATATATAAAAGTACCTTAAAAATTTAACTGTTGTGTTCATTTAAAAATTTAACTGCTGTGTTCATTATCAATTGTTACTTGTTATATTGTGATCAACTTTATTAGACTCTTCCTGAGTGTTGTTCAAGGTGAGTTTGAGAGAAAAACCATTGGTTGAGTGACCCAAACCGATCCTGCATATGTATATATGTATATATATGTACAGATATGTATATATATGTATATATGTATATATATACATATATACACACACACACACACATATATATATATATATGCGCACACACACACACACACACACACACATATATATATATATATATATATATATATATATATGTATATGTATGTAGGTATATATGTATATATACTGGCTTAGGATCATTATAGAACCAGTTTTTATTTTCAGAACCACAGAACCATTGATTTACATAAACGTAAATTAATTCTGATGTTACTTGAACTGTTTTACATATATATATATCAGATGTAACACCCGTAAATTTTTAGTAAAGAATCTAAAAGAATAAAATAGAAAGAGAAAGGAAAGAAAAACAAAAGTTACTTTTGTTTAAGGGCCAAAAGTGTCAATTTGACAAACTTTCTATTAATTCTTTGTACAAAAGGTGGTATGGCACCCACGTTGTCTGCATTTTCACTACATTCGATATCTTTAGAGAGAGAAAGTAGAAGGAGCAGAAAACCCTCGGATTTTTGAAGAAGAATCTGTAAACTTGGAAGCTTTTGGTAAGAATTCTCTAGTTTTTGAAGTTTTAGATAATTCTAGAACCGTATGTGTGCTTATAAGTGTGTCTTGTGTGTTCGGGTGGTGTGGTGTGTGTGTTCTAGGTGTTAGAACAAGTTGAGAAGGTTCGGGTTGAAGAGTGTAAATTCGAAGAAGACGACTAAGGTGAGTTCTAGACCACTTTTTACTGGTTTTTAAATGTTTGGGGCTGGAAAATGCATGCAAATATATTTTTATAAAGTTTGGGTCGAAACCCGTATGAACGATTGTATGTATGTTTATGTTTATGTTAGATTTATGCTTAGAATCATGTGTGTATGTTTAGGATGAGGCATTTTGATGTTTGGGACTTGGATTATAAGTTAGACACATGAATATGTTGTTAATATGTCTGAAATTGGGACTTGGAATAAATAAGAAAAGTTGATGTGTCCAGCAGTGCTCATACGACCAACAGTGGTCGTATGATCAGGATTTTTCTAAGTATTGATGAGTCTAATAGGACTCATACGACCAACAGTGGTCGTATGAATATGTGATATTTTCTAAGTATGAGGCCAATAGGACTCATACGACCAACAGTGGTCGTATGATCATGTGGAAAAGTTCTAAGTGTGGACTCATACGACCAACAGTGGTCGTATGATCCAAATATGTTCCTAAGTCCAGGGGTGGTACGACCATCAGTGGTCATACGACCAACAGTGTGGTCGTAAGACCAGCTGATAAATCTAAGTGTTAAGTGAAAAGTCCAGCAGTACTCATACGGCTAATAGTGCTCATACGCCCAGAGGCTTATACGCCCAACAGGGCTAAAACGCCTAGATCACTTAGCATTTTTCAGGAATTTCCAGTAAAGTTCGAAGTTTGACCAGGGTTGACTAGGGTTAATAAATGATGTTGTCTCATGCATATAATGATGAGTATGATTAACCCTAATTGTTACTAATATTATTATTAGTATATTATTGTTAACAATATTATTAAAATATTGTTAAGTAAAGAAATGATGCTATGCATGATGATGTACGTATGATGATGAATGTATGATGATGAATGTATGATGAATAAGTATGATGTGTGTATGTTCCTTGTGATTGTGTATGCTTATCTTTCCGAAACTTTACGAATAACGAGAAATGAATTAATGAAGTATTATGTATCGTAAAGTGAAAGATAATGAAAGAGGAACATGATGACGAATGCATGTATTAACGAATGAACGAAATGATGAATGATGATGAATACATGCATTAATGAACGAATGAATTATGTCTTGCAAGCATTGAATAACGCGATTGGTCCTTCTATGTGATTGACCATGGTCATGGTACCTCTATCGCTTACCTCTAGTACCGTGGCACCATGTTTAGCTGTCCCTCCATAGACTTCGGCCTAGTACCGTGGCATACGCTTGTTGTTCATTTGTTGACCTCGGCCTGTACTGTGGCACTACGTTTAGCTGTCTATGGATTGACTTCGGCCCGGTAGCTAATAACGTTCGGGGTGTAGCATATGGTATTGGTACAATTAACCTTTCAATGTGTGCAAGTAAGTAACCATATGTATGGAACCTCTACCGCTTACCTCTAGTACCGGGCATACGTTTTGCTGTTCATTTATTGACTTCGGCCCGGTAGCTAATAACGTTCGGGGTATAGCAGATGGTAGTGGTACAAAAGATATCCAATGTGTAAGTAAGTATGAACGGGATTCGTGTCATTCGACCACAGTAATCATAGCCGAGTGCTATGAAGTGGGTAAAGCCTGACAGAATCCATACGAGAAGTTAAAGACAATGATGAATAACGAATGATGAAGATAATAATGAATATTATCTACGTGTAAGTATGATGTATGAACGCATGAACGAAAGGATACTTTTAAATAAGTAAAAGTATGTTTTATTACAAAACAAGAACTCACTCAGCAACGCTGACTTTTATGTATTTTCCAGTTGGCAGGTAGTGTTGTTGAGGATGGCACGAGGCGGCTACTCAGCTCTTTTGGGATGGCATTCTTTTGATAATGTTTTTGTATTGTAATGCAAACAAATGATGTTTTGTAACAGGGGTTGTATTACTTTACAAAAGCATTTATAGTAAAATTTAAAGTTTCCGCTGCATAGTTTTTATTAAGTTGTATTAAATGTATGTTTTATGGGTGATGACGACCAACTGTGAGGTGCCCGGGATCGGGGTCTTACAAGTTGGTATCAGAGCCAAAGTTTAAGTGAAATGGGTAAAATTTTTAGAATAAACCTAAACTTAAACTGAGAATGGGGCAGGGGGAATGGGAATGCCATCTGAGTAGCTGCGTGCCATCAGGTATTTTCTTGAAAGTTAATCAGTGTTACGTGCGCATGTTATGTGTTTATGTGTACTGTTAGACTTAGATACTAATGTAGTCAGGACAGGTAATGCTCGGGGTGTGAAGAGTAGAGTAAGTGGCTAATCACAACTGGCCACTGTAATTAGGGACTTACTATACTTGACATAAACTGAGCTATTTCCTTGAATGACCGTGTTGGTGTTTAAATCTTTCAGTGTGATAGAAGATGATCGGTGGTAGATCATCTAAAGCCCCAATTGGTGGAGGCAGTGGCGGAAGTGGTGTGGAACCACGAGCCACAAGAGGTAGGCCTAGACAAGAGAAGAAGGTTCCCGAAGGACCTAATACTACTCCCTCGGGGGGAGTGGATGAGAGTGATAATGTAAGAGCCTCAGTGAAAGAGACGGTGATCGAGGAGGTGCACCAAGTCATGCAGACGATCTTACCGTCTGTAGTGACTGAAGTGATAAAGGCAGTACGTGAAGACGATAGACGAGGAAGGAATCGGTCCTCAGGTAGACAACAACAGGAGGAAACAGAAACGGTACTATCTGATGATGAAGAGGAAGAAGAACAGTTACAGGAGACCGCCCGGGGTTGTAACTACGGGGCATTCATGAGGTGCAAACCCCCAACTTTTGATGGGTCTGGTACTGCTACTGATGCTCACCAATGGGTGATGGAAATGGAAGCTGTCCTCGATATTAGTGATTGCCAGGAGGACAAGAAGGTGAAGTTTGCTACCCACTCTTTCACAGGGTCGGCCTTATGCTGGTGGAAGAATATAGTCCAAGCCGAGGGTAGTAGGGCTATAGGGAAGATGAAATGGGCTGAGTTGAAAAGGCTGGTGATCGAGGAATTCAGTCCTCGTCGGGAAATGGATAGAATAGAAAGGGAGTTCCTGCAGCTGGAGGCGGGGACGATGACCCACCAACAATATACCACCAAGTTCAACGAGTTGGCGCTGTTGGTGCCGGAGCAGGTGACGCCGGTGTCTCGAAAGATCAACCGGTATATTCAGGGGCTGCCAGCTGAAATTCGTTGGCACTTGATTTCTGCTCGACCAAGCACTTTCAGGTCGGCAGTGGATTTGGCGGGAAGGTTATTCGATGAACGTGCTGTTTTGGTGAAGGCTGAGGGAAGCAAGAAAGGAAGTGGAGAGAAGAACTGGCAGGGGAAGAGATTTGGTCGGGGTGATACTTCGACAAACAACAAGAAAGCAAGGGTGGATGACCGCCGAGTGGTCGTGTCTGGAGCTGGGATGAAGAAGTGTGGTAAGTGTGGAAAGGAGCACTCAGGGGAGTGCAAGTGGGGATACAACATCTGCTTCAAGTGTGGGAGGACTGGACATAAGGCCAAGGATTGTCGGATGGGCAAGTGTTTTAACTGTGGGGAAAGTGGTCATATGAGCAAAGATTGCAAGAAGCCGAGGGCTGAGGGCTCGGGAGAGAAGAAGGCGGGAGGAGAAGCACCGAGGGCAAAGGCTAGGGCGTTCACGATGACGCAGGAAGAGGCTAGGACGGACCCCGATGTGGTGTCAGGTACGTTTCTAGTAAACCAAACTCTTGCTTCTGTGTTATTTGACTCTGGTGCTAGTAGGAGTTTCATTTCTGCTACTTTCTGTGCTAATTTGCCTGTTAGTAGCAAGGGCATTAGTGAGCCTTTTTATGTAGAAACTGCTATTGGTAAGTCCACTAGAGTTACTAATGTGATAGAGGACTGTACCATAGAGTTAGAAGGTCATAGGTTTGCTGCTAGATTACATGTGATGCCCCTAGGAGGATTTGATGTAGTGTTAGGGATGGACTGGTTAGCAACCTACGAAGCGAATATCGTGTGCCGAAAGAAGATGATTAGACTGACGGCGACCGACGGAAGTCCGGTGACAATTTATGGCGATCGAGTTACGACGATTCCGAAGGTGATCTCGATGGCGGTGGCGGGGAAGTGTATGAGGCGCGGATGTAGCGCCTACTTATGTTATGTGAAGAATGTAGAGACGCCAACACCACAGCTATGCGATGTGCCAGTGGTGTGTGACTTTCCAGATGTGTTCCCCGAAGACTTATCGGGTTTGCCACCTGACCGAGAGATCGAATTCCAGATCGACCTGATACCGGGTGCCCAACCTGTCGCAAAAGCACCGTATCGCTTGGCTCCGACGGAGATGAAAGAGTTGATGGAGCAGTTGCAGGAGCTGCTGGATAAGGGGTTTATCCGACCGAGTATCTCACCTTGGGGTGCTCCGGTTCTGTTCGTAAAGAAGAAAGATGGTAGCATGAGGATGTGCATCGACTACCGCGAACTGAATAAGCTGACGGTGAAGAACAGATACCCCTTACCAAGGATCGATGACTTGTTCGATCAACTTCAGGGTGCCAGTTGGTTTTCAAGGATAGATCTTCGTTCGGGTTACCATCAACTAAAGGTGAAGGAACAAGATATCCCTAAAACAGCCTTTCGTACGCGCTATGGTCACTACGAGTTTCTCGTCATGTCTTTTGGGTTGACTAATGCGCCGGCTGCTTTTATGGATTTGATGAACCGAGTGTGCCGACCAATGTTGGATAAATCAGTAATTGTATTCATCGATGATATTTTGATTTATTCAAGGAGCGAAAGAGAGCATGCCGGGCATATTCGGGAAGTGCTGGAAACGTTGAGAAGGGAGAAATTGTATGCCAAGTTCTCCAAGTGCGCCTTTTGGTTACGCGAGGTGCAATTTCTGGGTCACGTAGTGAATGCAGAAGGAATAATGGTGGACCCAGCAAAGGTTGAGGCTGTGATGCAATGGAAATCACCAAAAACGCCATCCGAGATTCGTAGCTTCCTGGGATTGGCGGGCTATTATAGAAGATTCATTCAAGACTTTTCAAAGATCGCCTCACCTTTGACAAAATTGACTCGTAAGGACGTAAAATTCGTGTGGGGTCGAGAGCAGGATATGGCTTTTGAGGAGTTGAAGACAAGACTAACACAAGCTCCTGTCTTGACTTTGCCTGAGGGAAGTGAAGACTTAGTGGTCTATTCGGATGCATCTTATTCTGGGCTAGGTTGTGTGTTGATGCAACGTGGAAAGGTGATAGCCTACGCATCTCGACAGCTGAAGACCCACGAAGTCAACTATCCCACGCACGATCTAGAATTAGCCGCGGTGGTTTTTGCGTTGAAGATTTGGCGGCACTATCTATACGGGGCGAAGTGCACAATCTTCACTGACCACAAAAGCTTGAAGTATTTCTTCGAGCAGAAGGATTTAAACATGAGGCAAAGGCGATGGTTGGAGCTCATAAAGGATTATGACTGCGAAATCCATTACCATCCGGGCAAGGCCAATGTGGTGGCTGATGCCCTTAGCCGAAAAGAAAGACCTGAGCCGATTCGGGTGAAGGCTTATCAGTTGATTATGACCTCCGACGTGATGACACAGGTTAAGGAGTTTCAAGATGAGGCTTTGAAAGAAGATCGTCTTAACTCCGAAAGGATGAGAGGTCTAGTGACGGAATTGGGTGAGAACACTCTAGGTGTTAAGACCCGATTTGGGCGAATGTGGATTCCTCGATACGGGGATCTACGTGAAAGGATTATGGACGAGGCCCATAAGACACGATACTCCATTCACCCCGGTGCTACCAAAATGTACCACGATATGAAGAAAGACTATTGGTGGCCGGGCATGAAACGCAACGTAGTGGAGTACGTAAGTAAGTGCTTGACTTGCTTACAAGTGAAGGCGGAACACCAGAAGCCCTACGGGAAGATCCAACCGTTGGATATACCCGAATGGAAGTGGGAACATATCACCATGGATTTCATCACGAAGCTACCACGTACCCCGAAAGGGTATGATGCCATATGGGTGATAGTTGACCGCTTGACAAAGAGTGCCCACTTCCTACCGATCCGTGAGACGTACTCATCTGAAAGATTGGCGGATCTGTTCATCAAGGAGATTGTAGCTCGTCATGGTGTGCCGGTGTCTATTGTGTCCGATCGTGACACCCGGTTTACCTCCAAGTTTTGGAAGAGATTTCATGATGCGATGGGGACGAGACTACACATTAGCACAGCATATCACCCTCAGACAGACGGTCAGTCTGAGAGGACAATCCAAACACTCGAAGACATGTTGCGGGCGTGCGTGATCGACTTTGGAGGAAGTTGGGATGATCACCTGCCATTAGCAGAATTCTCGTACAACAATAGTTATCACGCCAGCATTGGCATGCCACCTTACGAGATGCTATACGGTAGGAGATGTAGGACGCCCGTATGTTGGGGAGACATTGGGCAGAAAGAACTGGGAGGTGTTGAGGTGATTGAAGCAACGACAGAGAAATTAGAAAAGATCAAAGCCTTCATGAAGGCGGCGAAAGATAGGCAAAAGTCGTATGCTGACAAGAGGCGGAAGCCAATAGAGTTCAAGGTTGGTGACCGAGTTATGTTGAAGGTCTCACCTTGGAAAGGAATCATTAGATTCAGGAAAAGAGGTAAGCTAAGCCCGAGGTACATAGGACCTTTCCGAATTATCGCACGAGTAGGAGAGGTGGCCTATCGACTTGAACTGCCAGATGAGTTAAGTGGAATTCATCCCACATTCCATGTATCTCATCTGAGGAAGTGCTTAGCTGATGAAGACATGGTTGTACCACTGGAGGATATTGAAGTAGATGAACGGCTCAACTACGTGGAGCAACCAGTGGCAATCGTTGATCGTAAAGAAAAGAGGTTGAGGAATAAAGTGGTTCCTCTTGTGCGAGTACAGTGGAAGCACAGGAAGGGATCCGAGTCTACGTGGGAGACTGAAGAAGAGATGAGACAACACTACCCACATCTGTTTGAGGAATAACAGGTTTCGGGGACGAAACCTATATAAGGGGGGTGGACTTGTAACACCCGTAAATTTTTAGTAAAGAATCTAAAAGAATAAAATAGAAAGAGAAAGGAAAGAAAAACAAAAGTTACTTTTGTTTAAGGGCCAAAAGTGTCAATTTGACAAACTTTCTATTAATTCTTTGTACAAAAGGTGGTATGGCACCCACGTTGTCTGCATTTTCACTACATTCGATATCTTTAGAGAGAGAAAGTAGAAGGAGCAGAAAACCCTCGGATTTTTGAAGAAGAATCTGTAAACTTGGAAGCTTTTGGTAAGAATTCTCTAGTTTTTAAAGTTTTAGATAATTCTAGAACCGTATGTGTGCTTATAAGTGTGTCTTGTGTGTTCGGGTGGTGTGGTGTGTGTGTTCTAGGTGTTAGAACAAGTTGAGAAGGTTCGGGTTGAAGAGTGTAAATTCGAAGAAGACGACTAAGGTGAGTTCTAGACCCCTTTTTACTGGTTTTTAAATGTTTGGGGCTGGAAAATGCATGCAAATATATTTTTATAAAGTTTGGGTCGAAACCCGTATGAACGATTGTATGTATGTTTATGTTTATGTTAGATTTATGCTTAGAATCATGTGTGTATGTTGAGGATGAGGCATTTTGATGTTTGGGACTTGGATTATAAGTTAGACACATGAATATGTTGTTAATATGTCTGAAATTGGGACTTGGAATAAATAAGAAAAGTTGATGTGTCCAGCAGTGCTCATACGACCAACAGTGGTCGTATGATCAGGATTTTTCTAAGTATTGATGAGTCTAATAGGACTCATACGACCAACAGTGGTCGTATGAATATGTGATATTTTCTAAGTATGAGGCCAATAGGACTCATACGACCAACAGTGGTCGTATGATCATGTGGAAAAGTTCTAAGTGTGGACTCATACGACCAACAGTGGTCGTATGATCCAAATATGTTCCTAAGTCCAGGGTGGTACGACCATCAGTGGTCATACGACCAACAGTGTGGTCGTAAGACCAGCTGATAAATCTAAGTGTTAAGTGAAAAGTCCAGCAGTACTCATACGGCTAATAGTGCTCATACGCCCAGAGGCTTATACGCCCAACAGGGCTAAAACGCCTAGATCACTTAGCATTTTTCAGGAATTTCCAGTAAAGTTCGAAGTTTGACCAGGGTTGACTAGGGTTAATAAATGATGTTGTCTCATGCATATAATGATGAGTATGATTAACCCTAATTGTTACTAATATTATTATTAGTATATTATTGTTAACAATATTATTAAAATATTGTTAAGTAAAGAAATGATGCTATGCATGATGATGTACGTATGATGATGAATGTATGATGATGAATGTATGATGAATAAGTATGATGTGTGTATGTTCCTTGTGATTGTGTATGCTTATGTTTCCGAAACTTTACGAATAACGAGAAATGAATTAATGAAGTATTATGTATCGTAAAGTGAAAGATAATGAAAGAGGAACATGATGACGAATGCATGTATTAACGAATGAACGAAATGATGAATGATGATGAATACATGCATTAATGAACGAATGAATTATGTCTTGCAAGCATTGAATAACGCGATTGGTCCTTCTATGTGATTGACCATGGTCATGGTACCTCTATCGCTTACCTCTAGTACCGTGGCACCATGTTTAGCTGTCCCTCCATAGACTTCGGCCCAGTACCGTGGCATACGCTTGTTGTTCATTTGTTGACCTCGGCCTGTACTGTGGCACTACGTTTAGCTGTCTATGGATTGACTTCGGCCCGGTAGCTAATAACGTTCGGGGTGTAGCATATGGTATTGGTACAATTAACCTTTCAATGTGTGCAAGTAAGTAACCATATGTATGGAACCTCTACCGCTTACCTCTAGTACCGGGCATACGTTTTGCTGTTCATTTATTGACTTCGGCCCGGTAGCTAATAACGTTCGGGGTATAGCAGATGGTAGTGGTACAAAAGATATCCAATGTGTAAGTAAGTATGAACGGGATTCGTGTCATTCGACCACAGTAATCATAGCCGAGTGCTATGAAGTGGGTAAAGCCTGACAGAATCCATACGAGAAGTTAAAGACAATGATGAATAACGAATGATGAAGATAATAATGAATATTATCTATGTGTAAGTATGATGTATGAACGCATGAACGAAAGGATACTTTTAAATAAGTAAAAGTATGTTTTATTACAAAACTAGAACTCACTCAGCAACGCTGACTTTTATGTATTTTCCAGTTGGCAGGTAGTGTTGCTGAGGATGGCACGAGGCGGCTACTCAGCTCTTTTGGGATGGCATTCTTTTGATAATGTTTTTGTATTGTAATGCAAACAAATGATGTTTTGTAACAGGGGTTGTATTACTTTACAAAAGCATTTATAGTAAAATTTAAAGTTTCCGCTGCATAGTTTTTATTAAGTTGTATTAAATGTATGTTTTATGGGTGATGACGACCAACTGTGAGGTGCCCGGGATCGGGGTCTTACATCAGACATGAACAATAAACTATGTAAATGAACTAAATATCATCAGCTTTAACTTACACATATATAAATCAATGGTTCGTAATTCACTTTTGTGTAAACCAGTGGTTCTTGTGGTTCTAAAAATAAAAAAATGATTGTGTAATGATCCTGACCCTATAAATACACACACAGATATATATATATATATATATATATATATATATATATATATCTATATATATATATGAATATATATATATATGTATATATATATATTTATGAATGAGATCTGGTGAGAACCTTTAGTGTTTGTGATAACTCTTTAACTTAATCATAACCTTTGATTAATATAAAATATCTTAGATTCCATTTCAATGACTTAGATGAGATCAAGGGTAATATAGTCTATTTCTATGTTTACTTTTTTCAGAACCACAGAACCATTGATTTACATAAACGTAAATTAATTCTGATGTTACTTGAACTGTTTTACATATATGTATATCAGACATAAACAATAAACTATGTAAATGAACTAAATATCATCAGCTTTAACTTACACATATATAAATCAATGGTTCGTAATTTACTTTTGTGTAAACCAGTGGTTCTTTTGGTTCTAAAAATAAAAAATGGTTATGTAATTATCCTGACCCTATAAATACACACACACACAAATATATATATATATATATATATATATATATATATATATATATATATATTATATATATATATATATATGAATGAGATCTGGTGAGAACCTTAAGTATTTGTGATAACTCTTTAACTTAATCATAACCTTTGATTAATATAAAATATTTTAGATTCCATTTCAACGACTTAGATGAGATCAAGGGTAATATAGTCTATTTCTATGTTTACTTTTTTCTGAGTAATGTCAACTACTTTCTTTATCATTTTCAAAGTCCAATTAATAAAACTCAGTCAAGATTAAAATCCTCTACCATTCTCTCTACCGAAGAAAACCAAAATCAACCACCAAAAATCTACCCGTAACCATCATTCCCATCGCTTACCACTTGTCAACTCCACCGCTCCAGTAAGCTTCAGTTCCTCTGTTATATCCGTTGCTAAAACAATATTCACCTCCCCCACTACCACAGGTCCACCACTACATAATCATCGCTGCTAAACAATTGATTCTGCGATATAGTTTTCGAGTCACTTGTTTGTTTAGTCCTCCTCCTTCGCCTCCACCACCGCCTTCGCCGCCGATTTTTCATTCATGGATGCTTGTAGGGTTTCAATAATGGATGTCAAAGTGTTCCTCTGTTTCGGAGATTTTTGTTAAAATTACTTTTGTCAGCGAGATCTATGCCAAGCTCCTTTTGTTGGTTTTCCAAGTTACTTTTGTTGTTGTTGTTGAGGTACTTGAATATTCAATATAAATATTGTTATCTTGGTATTTAACTTGAAAAAAACTGCTAAAATTGCTACTAATCATGAAAGCTTCGATTCGTACTTAGATGGATAAATTTAGATACATGTAGGTGAAATTTTTTGATAAGTTTGATTTTGAAGATTTTAAAAAACACTATTGTGTGTTATTAGTAAATAATTTTCAGGTGTATTATTATATTAACTAGTTGAATTCTGCCTCGCGCGGTACGCGAGTATTTTAAAACCGATAATCACCGGTACAACCCTAGTTTCAACCCTTGGCTCAGATCCGGCTTCTCATTATGGCTGCAAACCAAACGTGGTTGCCACGCCAAAAGAACGGATTTTTTTTTTGAAATCATCACAACCATCCTATGTAATACTGCTTTGGCTCAGATCAACTCACGGTGTCAGGCTGCAAACCATCTACATATGGCTGCCACGCCAGGACAACAACATGTTTTTGGTTTGACCATCATTGCCAACGAATTGAAGCCAACACGATGCAGCACAACGACAAACATAGCTTTGGTTCAGACCTGGTCATTGCTTCTAGCTGTAGACCATCTACCAATTGTTGCCACGCCAGAACAACAACCTGTTTTTGGTTAGATCATCACAGCTAACAAACAGACTAAAATAAAGCAACAATGTGTGATCCAGTGAATCGAAGCCACCAACATCAGGCAGATTCATGAACACATGGAAAACCCAAATCAACATCAAACATTAAAGGGCTATAAGAATCAAAAAACAAAAACCCTAGATGAAGAACCAGAACCAAAAGACCGACACATAAGTCTCAGAAAAAATAGAAAAAAGAGACTAAAACTAAATTTTTCGTCAAAGCACGTGGAGAAAATTGTAATTTACTCTTAAGAGCATATACAATATATGTTTAACTCATGTTTAACTTTATTACAACTCGTTTTATAAGATGCCACCATGCTAGGCTACTAACCTGCTTAATTAAACATGTTATACAATACCTATTCAAGCTACTTGTTTTAGACGTCTCCCAGTTATAATCAAACATTTTATACAAACAACGTCTTCCGGTTAATCCATCAACACGACACGATTCAGTTTCTCACCCAAAACCGTTTATACAAAACTATTTCATGCAACCCGATTAGCTTCACTTGAAGGGGTGGCTTGTGGGTCATCAGAAGGCCCATATGTAATTCTAAAATACCACAAATAATAAATGTGACCCATCATTTTTCCCCAAGGGCAAAGTGATCCAACAATAGTGACAACACATTTGACTTTTTATTAAAATCAACAATAATTCTGACCCACAAATGAAGGTCTCTGACACTTATCACGACACGTGTAACCATACCATTGGCTTCCCCTATGACCGCAGTAGACCACCAGGGACAAATCTGTCATTTCACCAAATACCACCCACCGCTTCATCTTTTGACTTTTCCCTTAATAATATTACTTTCCCACTTACAAATTCCAATCATCACAAACTCTCCGACGTCGTTTTGTTCGCCGGAAAATGGAAGAACTCGCCATCCGGCAAGCCGGATCCGCCGGACTTCAGAGCCTTGAGACTCTGATCGGAATATTCTCCGCCCATCCCCACCGTACACCACCGTATTCCGCCACCGATTACGCCGCCGTCGCCGATATCACCATTAACAACTTCAAAAAATTCATCTCTTACCTTGATCGGAGCTCCACCGGTCACGCCAGATTTCGGAGAGGACCCATTTCAAACCCCACATTGCCACCGGAGGTGGAGCCGGAGACGGTGTATTCTACACCTCCGATTCATCAAAGGGTGCCGAAAATTTCATCGGTGAAATCGGGATCTTTTGAGAAAAGGGATCTTTTGAGAAAAGGGATATTCCGGCGACAACTATAAACGGTGGTAGTGGTGGCGGTATTATTGGGGTCGACACAGATGAGAGGGGGCAAAGTGCAAACCCCAAAAACTGTTGTGGCCAAACCAAAACCTAAAATATGCAACTATTCATTCCATTTGGTTTTTAAATATTATGTAATAATGGTAATAAAAACAAGAAGAATTTGCATGTTTTTAGGATACAATTTCATGTGTATTTTTTAATTGATAATGAGAATAAAACATAAACAAATTGCTAATCTAGTGATGGGGTTCCTACACTTGTGTTGGTTAGTGAGATGATAACGATAATACATCAAGTCTTGATTTTTTGTTGATTTTTATCTATGTTTCTTCGATATAATTCAATGTAAATAATTAAAATATGATGTAATTTACTGTAACTATTATAAATAACCGAACCAAATCATTTTGTGGACCCAATTCGAACTGGAATCCAACATTAAAACGCGTTTAATCAGGCAATTAACGGCTCAAAATCTCACTTTATTCTCGGATTCGATTCCAGCTCACAAATACACTCAAACAACAATTATAAACAAATTGATCCTACCTAATCGAACATCTATTTAAACCCGACAGAATACAGCTTCCAATTGCAAATAAAACACATACAAACACCAAATTCTATCATCGTCCTCTATCGCGACCTGTAACCCTATCGAACACAACACTCTGGCCTTTCTAACTTGAAATTAACAGAGGGCTTTCGATCATTAGAATCATTTGAAGCTATCTATGCAATTAATTTGATTTTCATCAAAGTTTGATCATCGTTTGGATTCAAGATAACAGTGGCTTATTCTTAATTGTTCTTATCATCGATCCGGTTCAAAAATAGGTAATTAAACATACCCACACACTCGTTTTTACATAGGGATTAAAAGCCCTAACATTAATTTGATTTTTAACTTCGAATTGGGGTTCAATTTTGGGTAAATCGAGTTAGGGTTCTTCGAAAATTAGGGAAACTGGGATAACTTGTTTAAAAACAAATGGAACGGGATTCTATCGCGGCTGGATGCCATGGTTTACTGGTTGGTGCGTGGGAGTTTGAGTTGGACGTCTGGGGTTCGAATCCGGCTACCTACAACTTTTTTTAAAGCTTTTTAAGCTTCTAAAAAATATATAAAAATTATTAAAAATTATAAAAATAAGTTTTATAAACTTTTCTTATTTAAAATGTTAAATAAATATTTTCTGTAAATTTATTTTATTTAAAAACCTTAAGAATCTTTATAAAACATTATTTATATATTATAAATAATTATTTTTATAAAAATGGACACTATATCGTGTTTAATTTTGAAATAATCATGGAAATTATAGAAATTATACAACTTGTAATTTCACAAATCATTTACAAATATAACTATAAGTTATTCTTATAAAATATACTTTAATTAATTAAACTAAATATATAAATCACTAAGATTATAATTAAACTTAAATATATAAATCAAATCGTGTGCGTCAAACAAAACCGACCCAAATCTGACCGAATGTATTTATTCGCAATGAACACATTTTAAAGACTTAATTACAATTAATAATAGGTATTGATCGTGTTTGATCGTGCATTGCCTTATTCTTTGAAGCTTTTGTTCACTTCATTATCAACTCAATTCAAGGTGAGTTTCGTGGCCTCTTTTTATGTTTATACAAGTTTTCAATATTTTCAATCATGGGGGAAAAGTATGCTCACCAGTTTTCAATGCTGTACAACTTTCATACAATTTTTATACTTGGAATCAACGTGATACTTTTTTGTGAGTACATATCTGATGCATACATGGTGTTACTTTGTGGATCTCTTACAACCATTAATTCCAGGTTTGGAACCAACGGATAGGTATTAGTAGTAATACTGGGTTGACACCACCACCCTTGACGAGATGGTTACTTGTGAGTACCATCCCTACTGCCAGGAACGGGCCTGGGGTGAATATATTCCGACAAGTTTCTTTGTGTACGTCATTAGGTTTGGTTGTATGAAACTCATGTTATGTAATCTTGCTTGGTTATAACTGTATGCATGGTATTCCACAACAAACTCAATACAGCATCAATTACATGTTTACAATTCAAACCTGCGAAGCTCACCAACATTATTGTTGACATTTTTGAGCATGTCTTTTCAGGTGATCATAATCAAAGAGGATAGCTAGAGTCGATGCCTTAGCAGAGACCCTCAGGATTTCAATAGACTTGCATTAGTATTGTCTATCATTTGTTTTCGTTTATGAACACTGTGTATGTTGGATTTGGTATTATTGAATTAATAGACTATGATAGTCGTGGAACTGACTAACCACGACACAAGTCACCATTGTGTCGGGTAACGTCATGACACGTGGATCTTTGCATTTATTTTGTCTTTGTAAACTAACCAGGTGTTATGACGATCCCGTCCATTACATCCTCGTGTTTCCGCTATAAGCGGTGGTGTGACAGATTGGTATCAGAGCCTTGGTTATAGAGAATTAGGTGGAGCACTCGACTTAGACTATAACCTAAGAACCTTCATATAGAATGCATGCTAGGGATTGTGTGCATTTAATATTACCTAAATGTTCTTCATGATTTGCGTGACACATAGACACCTGTATTCTGGATTTCCTGGCAAAAGGCCTTCGGGCTAAGGCAAGCATATCGTATAAATCTCATTGCGAGACCAGTTATGCTTACCTGGGGATTTCTGGGATGAGTGATAAACTATGGTCAATGCACAAGTCTATAAGGCAAATGGGTCAAGTATATTAAATCTATGGATTTAATGTATGTTCCCCTATGCTTGTTTCTTGTCTCTATACCTGATTCTATACGTATGTGCTTGCTATCTGATTTTCTTGAGGAAGACACTATTACTCTTAGTCTTTTCTCCATGGGATACCTTTATACTAGAACTTTACGTTTGTATCATATCATTTGGTTGAGATACCTAAACAGAAGGGAACTTCGGTGATCACGCGTAGCGTCGATCTCGGATACTAAATCTGACCCTAGCATGGTTATGCCTGAAATCCTGAAAGTATGAAGGATAGGCAGCTATCATTTAGACATATTGTGCTTTGTGCTTGGAAATTTACTTGCTATTACATACTATTATTGGAATACTATTGGCTCATGGACATGAGGACATTACATGATTTGTGCTTAATGAATCTGGATAATACTATGATGTTAACTTGGGGTAGGTGAAGCTAAGGGTGATCATGCAAGGCAAATTACCATTACGGGTGCACACGTAATTGCAATTCGCCGTGCATGAGAAGTCTGGCTAATCTTACCATAAGGTAACAATCATGAGTATTACAAGTTTCTATTCTATACCCTAGGGTGCTAGGATCATAATCCTAGTAAGACCTTGTTAAGGGTAACAAAACATTACTAACACTTACTCAAGTCCTGTCCTACTTAGAGCCTTCACGGTATTTTCAATCATGACATTGACCTTATTCTTTACGAGACATTCCTCCACTTAGCATTTCAGTAACTAAGGAACTGATTGAATTCTTAGAATGAAAGTGGATTACATGAATATAGAGGAGTGATTATACCCTCTACACATACATTACGTTATTATTTGAGATGATGCTAAGGAAAATTGGGATGTTATGTAACCAGTTTAGGTGTCATTCAAGGTATATCGTGGATGTGGTGGGAATGCCGTGCGGAACCCTATATATAAACGTCACCGGTATACTAAGAATGTGCTTAAACTGGGCTACGTAATGATCTTGATAGACCGAAGCATGGGTTATTGAAACTTGATAAGAGAAATCATGCGTGTATCTTAAGGTGACTAAAGTTTACACCTTTCTGTGATTAGAAGATGCCTCCTCGAAGAGTCACATGTAGAACTAATCAAGAAGGTGAGGCCCCGCAAAACAGGGGTAGGGGTAGACCACCAAGAACAGGTGGTGCTCCAGCTGGCAACAATCAGGGAACTGAAAACCCTGACATAGCTGCTATGATTGCCCAACAGCTAGCTGCACTGATTCCAACCATTGTAACTCAAGTGAGCGACACCCTTCTGAATCATCCTCTCCACGGGGATCATAATACCAATGGTCAATAAAATCAAGGAATGGGGGAAGACACTGGTATTGGAGGAACCACTGGGAACGAAACTGGAATCGATAATACTAGACGGGGATGCTCATACAAAGAATTTGTGGCCTGCAAACCCTGAGAATTTGATGGGAAAGATGGAGCGGTAGCCTTGACCAGGTGGCTTGACAAGATGGAGGCAGTTATTGATATCAGTGAATGCCTCGACAGTCAAAGAATCAAGTATGCCACGTGTTCACTGCAGGGCAAGGCATTAACCTGGTGGAACACCCAGGTTCAGGCTAGAGGAAGGGAGTCAGCAATGCAGATGACTTGGGGTGAGTTTAAAGCATTGATTTCTAAGGAATACTGTCCTCTCAATGAGATGCAGAAACTTGAGCAGGAATTCTAGAACCATGCGATGGTAGGAGCTGGGCATGCAGCATACACCGATCGTTTCCATGAATTGGCAAGATTGGTTCCACATCTGGTAACACCGGAATCAAAGAGGATCGAAAGGTATATTTGGGGACTCGCGCCTCAAATTCGAGCATTGGTAACAGCAGCTGATCCTCCTACGATCCAGAGCGCAATTCTGAAGGTCGGCGCTCTTACTGATGAGATGGTGAGAATAGGGAAGCTGGGTAGGGGAACAGAGAAGAGAAAGGAGTTTGGGGAAACGAGCATGTCTAATGCTGGAAGATTCGATAAGAAGGCCAAGATAACCTGAAATTTTGTGGCTGTGACACAAGGAAGGAAGGATTACACTGGACCGCACCCCAAGTGCAACAAGTGTAACTATCACCATCCCCCAGCAACGACGTGTCGGATATGTGCAAACTGTAGGCGCTCGGGACACTTAGCGAAGGATTGTAGAATTGCGTCGAACCTGGTAGCGCCCATCAACGCGGTTAACCCCGCCGGGAATGCCAGGGCTTGCTATGAATGTGGAGGCCTCGATCACTTCAGAAACACGTGCCCCCGACTAAATAGGGCACCAGGTCAACAAGGAAATAACCAGCAGCAATTGCTGGCCATAACTGGTAATCCGGGTCAGGGGAATCAAGGGGGTGCTGCCAGAGGACGTGCGTTCGTTATTGGAGCAAATGGCGCCCGTCAGGACCCGAATGTTGTCACGGGTACGTATCTTCTCAACAACCACTTTGCATCTGTACTATTTGATACCGGGGCAGACAATAGTTTCATTTCCTCGGAATTTGTTTCGCTACTTGGTGTGAACCCCAGTTGTTTAGAAACTACCTACTCTATAGAAACAGCTAATGGTGAATTTGTAGAGACCAATAAGATCGTTAGAGGCTGCACATTAATGCTAGAAGGCTATACTTTTTCTATAGATTTGATACCCTTTCGGTTGGGGAGTTTCGATGTAGTAGTAGGAATGGATTGGTTGTCGAAACACGGAGCCGAGATTGTTTGTCGGGAGAAAGTAGTACGAATCCCCATGCCAAATGGGGAGATACTCAAGATTTAAGGAGAACGACCGGGAAGAACTCTAAAGCTTATTTCTTGCATGACGACACGTCGATGTCTACGAAAGCAGTGCTACGCACTTCTGGCCCATGTAGTGGAAAAGAAAGAAGAAGGCAACAGGTTGGCAGATATTCCTGTAGTGCGAGATTATCCGGAAGTATTCCCTGATGATTTGTCGGGTTTGCCTCCTCTACGACAGGTAGAATTTCGTATCGAGTTGGTTCCTGGAGCTACGCCGGTAGCAAAAGCACCGTATCGGTTAGCGCCATCTGAAATGCAAGAGTTATCTAGCCAACTACAAGAGCTATTGGAAAAGGGGTTTTATTCGGCCGAGTCATTCTCCATGGGGAGCACAGGTTCTATTTGTCAAAAAGAAAGACGGGTCGTTCCGTATGTGTCTCGATTATCACGAGTTGAACAAGTTGACTGTGAAGAATCGATACCCTCTTCCCAGAATTGATGACTTATTTGATCAACTACAAGGAGCTTCATATTTCTTTAAGATTGATCTTCGTTTTGGATACCATCAGCTGAGGGTTCACTAAGCAGACATACCAAAGACGGCATTTCGGACTCGTTATGGACACTATGAGTTCTTGGTCATGCCGTTTGGGTTGACCAACGCACCAGCTGTCTTTATGGATTTAATGAATCGCGTGTGCAAGCCTTACTTAGATAAGTTCGTGATCGTATTCATCGATGGCATACTCATCAACTCTTGTTCGAAGGAGGATCACGAGAAACACCTTCGAGCAATTCTAGAACTGTTGCGGGAAGAGAAACTTTTCACCAAATTCTCGAAGTATGAATTCTGGGTTCAAGAAGTGAAGTTTTTAGGTCATGTGGTTAACAAAGATGGAATTCATGCGGACCCTGGAAAAATTGAAGCTGTGAAGAAATGGGATACACCCCAAACGCCTTCAGAAATACGGCAATTCCTAGAATTGGCCGGATATTACCGCCGCTTTATTGCGAACTTTTCGAAGATCGCACAACCATTGACGCTGCTAACCCAGAAGGACAAGAAGTTTGATTGGGGACATGCACAAGAACAAGCTTTCCAGACGTTGAAAGAAAAGCTGTGCAATGCTCCAATACTGTCCCTTCCGGATGGAACTAATGATTTTGTAGTGTACTGTGATGCTTCAGATCAAGGATTGGGATGTGTGCTAATGCAAAAAGATAAGGTGATTGCTTACGCCTCGTGACAACTTAAGGTGCATGAAAAGAACTACAGAACTCATGATTTGGAGTTGGGTGCTATAGTATTTGCACTTAAGATATGGAGGCACTATCTGTATGGAACCAAATGCATCATCTACACCGATCATAAGAGCCTTCAACACATCCTGAATCAGAAAGAGCTCGACATGCGACAACGACGTTGGGTAGAACTACTTAGTGACTAAGATTGCGAAATCTGGTATCATCCGAGGAAAGCAAATGTGGTGGCTGATGCCCTAAGTCATAAAGAACGCGTAAAACCACTACGTGTTCGATCTTTGGGATTGACTATTCAATCGAACTTGAAAGCTCAGATTCAAATTGCGCAAAGTGAGGCTTTGAAAGAAGAAAACCTTGCAGGAGAAGAATTTCGAGGGTTGGATAAACAAATGAGTCGCAAGGATGACGGCGTACATTACTTCATTGATCGCATATGGGTCCCCAGACGGGGAGGTGTACGTACACTAGTCTTGGATGAAGCACACAAGACTCGATATTCTGTTCATCCTGGTGCAGACAAGATGTACCACGATCTGACGGATCTGTACTGGTGGCCGGGTATGAAGAAAGATATTGCTATATATGTGAGCAAATGCTTGACATGTTCAAAGGTCAAGGCTGAACACCAGAAACCATCGGGATTATTGCAACGACCTAAAATCCCCGAGTGGAAATGGGAGAACATCACTATGGATTTTATTACCAAACTCCCAAGGACGCCTAACGGACACGACTCGATATGGGTCGTAGTGGATCGACTGACAAAATCCGCTCACTTCTTGCCTATCCGAGAAGACAATAAAATGGATAAGCTGGCAAGGTTGTACATCAAAGAGGTCGTGACACGGCACGGGGTGCCGGTGTCAATCATATCCGACCGAGACAGTCAATTTATTTCACGCTTTTGGATGACGTTACAGAAAGCGATGGGCACTCGATTAGACATGAGTACAGCCTATCACCCCCAGACAGACGGCCAAAGTGAACGAACAATGCACATGCTTGAGGACATGCTAAGGGCATGTGTCATTGATTTTGGTGGCAGTTGAGATACTCATCTACCGTTGATCGAGTTTTCCTACAATAACAGTTACCATACTAGTATTGGGTGTGCACCGTTCGAAGCGCTGTATGGTTAGAAATGTAGATCACCCGTATGTTGGGCCGAGATTGGCGAGAGTCAGCTAACAGGACCCGAAATCATCCAAGAAACAACCGATAAGATCTTCCTAATCAAAGACAGACTTAAAGCTGCTAGAGATCGCCAAAAGAGCTATGCCGACAACCGTCAGAAGCCGCTAGAGTTTAACGTTAGGGATCGAGTGTTACTTAAGGTCTCTCCTAGGAAAGGGATCGTTCGGTTTGGAAAGAAGGGGAAGTTAGCCTCAAGATATATTGGACCATTCGAGATCACAGAGAGAATCGGCCCGGTGGCGTACCGATTAAGGTTGCCACAAGAGCTTAACAGTGTACATGAACTTTCCATGTTTCGAATCTCAAGAAGTGTTTAGCTGACGAATCACTTCATGTGCCTATTGAGGATATCAAGATTGATCAAAGCCTCCATTTTGTGGAGGAACCTATTGAGGTCATGGACCGAAAGGTCAAGAGGTTGAGACGCAGCAAGATACCTATTGTTCGTGTATGATGGAATTCAAAACGAGGGCCAGAGTTTACATGGGAACGTGAAGATCAGATGAGACTCAAATATCCACATCTATTCGAGGATGACACTCTTGGGCCTAGCACCAGTTGAATTTCGGGACGAAATTCCCTCAACTGGGGGATACTGTGACATCTCACAATATCAAGCAAAGAACATTATGGGTCTACTTTCACATTTGTATGACAGCTCAGATGATACAGATGGATTTGATGATATGGCTGACAACGAATCATCAGATGATGACATCAGCTGTGGCTTCTTTCAGTTCCAGCCACACACTTTAGGCTCTCTTTTTACATCTAATGACTCTGCCATTGCACATAAAGTAAACACTAAAGCAGTCAGCTTAATCGATGATGGATTTTCTTCTTTAGATACCTCATCAGAACCCGAAAGTTCTTCAAAGTGTACCTCAGAAAATGAAAACACAAACTGCATCAAGAAAGAAAAAGAGAATCACTATGATCTACCGTGGCTTCATGCTCACCTTCTGATGAACAAAGTTCTAGAAACATTCAAGATATTCCCAAATCAGAAAGGAAACCTAAGATTCTTCTTGTAGAAGATCATGTGGTGAATGTAATGGTGTGCGACATCTGTCACCGACAGGTCCGTCAATTAACATAAAGCTCGTTAACTCCCCGTGTGTATTAACTATCCTCACGTATTTATTATTTTTCATAGTCTATCTATCGTTTTAACCAAACTTTTTGTATACTCGTTCGTGTTAACCATAATAATAATAATAATAATAACCATAATGATAATAATAATAATAATAATAATAATAATAATAATAATAATAATAATAATAATAATAATAAAGTCCAGGGGGTATTTCTGTCATTTCTGAAACTTTAAAAGAAACTTTTATACATGAAATAATAACTTTGAAAACCACAGGGACCAAAAGTGTAATTTTAAATTACACAACCAACCCCCCCCCCCCCCCCCCCGCCCATTTTCCCCTTCGTATTTCCAGCACCGGATCCGGCGAGGTCCGGCAACCCTCCGACGACGACCAAATCGTCCAAATTATTCGATTTCAAACCGCATAACCGGACCAAATCATTTCGTGGACCCAATTCGAACTGGAATCCAACATTAAAACGCGTTTAATCAGGCAATTAATGGCTCAAAATCTCACTTTATTCTCGGATTCGATTCCAGCTCACAAATACACTCAAACAACAATTATAAACAAATTGATCCTACCTAATCGAACATCTATTTAAACCCGATCGAATACAGCTTCCAATTGCAAATAAAACACATACAAACACCAAATTCTATCATCGTCCTCTATCGCGACCTGTAACCCTATCGAACACAACCCTCTGGCCTTTCTAACTTGAAATTAACAGAGGGCTTTCGATCATTAGAATCATTTGAAGCTATCTGTGCAATTAATTTGATTTTCATCAAAGTTTGATCATCGTTTGGATTCAAGATAACCGCGGCTTATTCTTAATTGTTCTTATCATCGATTCGGTTCAAAAACAGGTAATTAAACATACCCACACACTCGTTTTTACATAGGGATTAAAAGCCCTAACATTAATTTGATTATTAACATCGAATTGGGGTTCAATTTTGGGTAAATCGAGTTAGGGTTCTTTGAAAATTGGGGGAAACTGGGATAACTTGTTTAAAAACAAATGGAACGGGATTCTATCGCGGCTGGATGCCATGGTTTACTGGTTGGTGCGTGGGAGTTTGAGTTGGAGGTCCCGGGTTCGAACCCGGCTACCTACAACTTTTTTTTAAAGCTTTTTAAGCTTCTAAAAAATATATAAAAATTCTTAAAAATTATAAAAATAAGTTTTATAAACTTTTCTTATTTAAAATGTTAAATAAATATTTTCTATAAATTTATTTTATTTAAAACCTTAATAATCTTTATAAAACATTATTTATAAATATTATAAATAATTATTTTTATAAAAATGGACACTATATCGTGTTTAATTATGAAATAATCATGGAAATTGTAGAAATTATACAACTTGTAATTTCACAAATCATTTACAAATATAACTATAAGTTATTCTTATAAAATATACTTTAATTAATTAAACTAAATATATAAATCACTAAGATTATAATTAAACTTAAATATATAAATCAAATCGTGTGCGTCAAACAAAACCGACCCAAATCTGATCGAATGTATTTATTCGCAATGAACACATTTTAAAGACTTAATTACAATTAATAATAGGTATTGATCGTGTTTGATCGTGCATTGCCTTATTCTTTGAAGCTTTTGTTCACTTCATTATCAACTCAATTCAAGGTGAGTTTCGTGGCCCCTTTTTATGTTTATACAAGTTTTCAATGTTTACAATCATGGAGGAAAAGTATGCTCACCAGTTTTCAATGTTGTACAACTTTCATACAATTTTCATACTTGGAATCAACGTGATACTGTTTTGTGAGTACATATCTGATGCATACATGGTGTTACTTTGTGGATCTCTTACAACCATTAATTCCGGGTTTGGAACCAACGGATAGGTATTAGTAGTACTACTGGGTTGACAGCCCCACCCTTGACGAGATGGTTACTTGTGAGTACCATCCCTACTACCAGGAACGGGCCTGGGGTGAATATATTCCGACAAGTTTCTTTGTGTACGTCATTAGGTTTGGTTGTATGAAACTCATGTTATGTGATCTTGCTTGCTTATAACTGTATGCATGATATTCCACAACAAACTCTATACAGCATCAATTACATGTTTACAATTCAAACCTGTGAAGCTGACCAACATTATTGTTGACATTTTTGAGCATGTCTTTTCAGGTGATCATAATCAAAGAGGATAGCTAGAGCCGATGCCTTAGCAGAGACCCTCAGGATTTCAATAGACTTGCATTAGTATTGTCTATCATTTGTTTTCGTTTATGAACACTGTGTATGTTGGATTTGGTATTATTGAATTAATAGACTATGATAGTCGTGGAACTGACTAACCACGACACAAGTCACCATTGTGTCGGGTAACGTCATGACACGTGGATCTTTGCATTTATTTTTTCTCTGTAAACTAACCAGGTGTTATCTGTAAACTAACCAGGTGTTATGACGATCCCGTCCGTTACATCCTCGTGTTTCCGCTATAAGTGGGGGTGTGACAACATTTTTAGGATGACATCCACTTGTATAACAATGACGTTTTTGTGATGTAATACAAATTATGATATTTTGTAACAATTAACTATATTGTATTATTTTGCAAAAGTATTCATTAATATATGAAATGGTTTAAATTAATTTCCGCTGCGGTGTTTTAAATAAATGTATGTTTATGTGTTATATGCAATGATAGTCCAACTGTGAGGTGCCTAGGGAACGAGGCCTTACAAGTTGGTATCAGAGCCATAGTTTAAGTGAATTGGGTAAAATATATTCAAAAACCTAAACTTAAACTGAAAATGAGACAAATAGAGGGATGTCAGCCCGAGTAGCTACGTGCGATTAGGTATTTCTTTTCTTAAAGTTAACCAGTATTATATGCGTATGCTATTTGACTTATGTGTTCTTAGTATATTTAGATACTGATATAGTCAGGATAGAAAATAGTTGGGGTGTGAAGAGTAAAGTAAGTGGCTAATCACAACTAGCCACTATAATTAGGGACTTACTATACTTAACATAAACTGAGCAATTGCCTTGAATGACCGTGTTAGTGTTTGAATCTTATAGTGTTTAGAGATGACTGGTGGTAGATCATCAAAGGCCTCACGAGGCGGAGTGCGTGGTGGACGTGGTGCCTAGCCGCGTGTCATAAGGAACAGGGCTAGAACTACCAAAACAGCACCCAAAGAGCCTAATATTCATCGCAATGAGGGTGGTGATGAAAATGCTAACTTGAGGGCCTTAGTGAAGGAGGTGGTGGTTGAGGAGGTTCATCAGGTCATACAGACGATTCTGCCGTTTGTAGTGACCGAAGTTATTCGTGCGGTGATGAAGGATGAGGGGAAGGAGAAGGAGGGGAAGAGGAGAACCACTCGACAGGAGGGTGAAATTGGAGATTCGGGAGACATGGAACAACCAGACGCTGATATGGTTGTCTCCAGTGATGATGAGAGGGAGGCAGTGTAGGAAACTACAAGGGGATGCAGCTATGGGGCATTCCAAAGATGTAGGCCTCCTATGTTTGATGAAACTGGCAGTGCTACTGCTGCTCAACTTTTGATAAGGGAGATGGAGGCGGTACTTGACATTAGCGAGTGCCGCGAGGATCAAAAGGTGAAGTTTACTACCCACTCATTCGTGGACTCAGCCTTGTGCTGGTGGGACAATATTGTCCAAGTTGAGGGTACCAGAGCAGTCGGGAGGATAAGGTGGAAGGAGATGAAGAGGCTGGTGATTGAGGAGTTTTGTCCCACAGGGAACTCGATAAGATAGAGAGGGAGTTCCTGCAGCTGGAGACGGGAACAATGACACACCAGCAGCACACCACTAAATTCAGTGAGATGGCAAAGCTGGTGCCAAATCAGGTGACGCCCGTGTCATGAAATATTAAGAGGTACATTCAAGGACTGTTGCCGGATATCAGCAGACATCTGGTCGTTGCCCGACCAAGCATGTTTAGGTCGGTGGTCGATTTGGCAGGAAGGTTATACGACGAGCGAGAAGCGGTGGCCATAACGGGTGAAGAGGAGGAGTAGGGTTATGTTAGGAATGGGAGTGAAGGTTCGGATGATGATGGTGGGTTTGAGGCTGGTGGTAAGAAGGTGAGGATAGATGATCAGAGGATGATAACAGTGGAAGCGAGGGCATGCAAGAAATGTTGGAAGGATCATACGGGGGAATGCAAGAGAGGAACGAATCTCTGCTTTCAGTGTGGGAAGGAGGGTCACCTGGCAAGGGATTGTCGCGCGATTAGATGTTACAAGTGTGGTGAAAATGGACACAGGAGCAGAGACTGCAAGAAGTCAAGGGTAGGAAGCTCTGGTGCGAGGAAAGAGAAAAGATGGTGAAGGCTAGAGCCTTTGCTATGACCGGGAGGAGGCTAGATCAGACTCTGAGATAACATCAGGTACATTTATGGTAATTTAGATTTGTGTATCTATGCTTTGATTGTGATGCTAGTAATAGTTTCATTCCTGCTGCCTTTTGTGATAAGTTGCATGTTAGGAGTAGGAAGATCGATGAGCCCTTTGATGTAGGAATTGCTATTAGTAAGTTCACCAGGTTACCAAATGCCCTAGAGGATTGCGCGATATCATTGAGAGAGAGCGCTTGTTCCTGCTAGAAATTAGGAATAAAGGATATTTTGGTCTATTAACTATTTAATCTAATTCCCTTTCTCCTTTTAAAAATATAGCATATTTCTTTTATAAAACTAGAACTCGCTCAGCAACGCTGACTTTTATGTATTTTTCAGTTGGTAGGTGATTATTGCTGAGGATGGCACAGGGCAGCTAATTGGCATTTTTGGGATGGCATCCATTTGTATAACAATGACGTTTTTATGATGTAATGCAAATTATAATATTTTGTAACAGTTAACTACATTGTATTATTTTGCAAAAGCATTCATTAATATATGAAATGGTTTAAATTAATTTCCGCTGCGGTGTTTTAAATAAATGTATGTTTATGTGGATAGTCCAACTGTGAGGTGTCTAGGGAATGGGGCTGTACAAAATACAACCCAAAACTCTGTTGTTTGACGTAAAACAACACAAAACTATGTTGCTTTTATAAAATACAGCATAATTTTGTGCTGTTTTATGAAATACAACATAATTTTGCGTTGTTTTATGAAATATAACACAAAACCGTTAAAATGCAGCACAATTTCACATAATTTGCTTTTTTGTAAAAATATAGTAATACTATACTCAATTTTAAAAAATTCTTGATTTTATGGTACAATTTATTTTAAAAAATAACCATGCAACAAAAAGTTACAAACATTTAAAAAATTGGGGTAAATTAAAAAAAATCAACAAATATGGTTACATAGCCAAATACCCTTCCACCTTATTATTTACAACATTATTATTTTAGACATTTATTAAAAATAGAAATCTAAGATCATTTTTAACCTTTTTAATCAAAATATATATTTTAGTGGAATCTTCCTTATATATGTATAGGGGCTAGTTAAAATAAAAATAATGCATTTGACTAAAAGGTGTAAGAAATGATTTCATTCCTTTATTACATAAATCAATGGTTAAGATCAATATTAAGGAAAAAAATCGTCCCAAGGTTATTATGGGAAAAACCACTTTTGTTGACTTTTATCAATTTCCTCTACTTTAGTTAAAAGTTTATAACTTTTTTCATATGATATTATTTTTTAAAATAAATTACACCATAAAATCAAGCGTTGTTTTATCTTTAATTTGAGTATAGTTTTGCTATATTTTTATAAAAACAATAATTTCGTTACGAAATTGTACTGTTTTACAATAAAACAACACATTATGTGCTGTTTTATGGTAAGACAATACTTTTGCATAGTTTTAAGGTAAGACAACACGTTCTGTGCTGATTTCAGGTAAAACACCATGTTTTGTGTTTTTTTATCTTAAAACGTCATATAAACCTATTGTGAAATTTTGTCATTTTACGATAAAACAGCGCATTCTATGTTGTTGCACGATAAGAAAAACATTTGTAACACCTGTACTTTTCTTTTTAAAGAAATAAAAGAATAAAAGAGAAGGGAAAATGAAAGAAATGAAAGGCAACTTAAGTGGAGGGGCCAAAGATGTTAAAAGTACAAACTCTATAATTATTTTGTACAAAAGGTGGTGAAGCCACCCATGACCTGCTGCTTTTCACCTTTCTACCAATTCCAGAGAGAGAAAGAGCAGAACCTCGGATCCTTGAAGAAGAACAAGAGGAAAAATTCGAATTTAAGGTATAATTTAGTCTTTTTAAGTTGTTCTTCGCTAAATTAGCCTCGGTTGTCTGATCTTATGTGTATATGTGTTCGGATTGTGTGTTTAGACACATATAGGTGTTCGGATTCTTTGAGAAGTCCAAGATTTAGAGTATAAAGCTTGAAAGCGGCTAAGGTGAGTTTCTAGATCCCCTTTTTACATGTTTTATACAATTTTTGGGGCTGGAAATACATGTATGTATGTTTTTATAGGTTGGGTATTATACCCGTATGTTCATATGCATGTGTATGTGGGTCGGGTATGTTTTGGGAAGATGTATGGTTATGAATATGTTAAGTTCATGCTTAGAATGGTATGTGAATGCTAGAACTAAGTGATGTAATGTTTGGCACTGAAAACAGTTTAAAATATGTGAACAGGCTGCTAATACGCCTATACAAGGCTCATAAGTCTGAACAGTCCTCATACTCCCAAAATTAAGACAGAAATTTAAGTGTTGGGGCTTATGCTCCCCAACAGTGCTCATGTGCCTAGAATTTAGAACTTAGAAAACCATGTACAGCGTAATGAGTCTGAATAGTGCTAATACGCCTGAATTTTATGCCTTAGAAAAAAAATTACAAGGTAATATGCCCAAATAGTGCTCTTATGCCTGAAATTATGACTTAGAAACTAAGTATAGGGTAATATGCCTGAATAGTACTCATACGCCTGAATTCTGACTTAGAAAAACTAAGTGTAGGGTAATGAGCCTAAACAGTGCTCTTGTGCCCGAAATAATGACTTAGAAAACTAAGTATAGGGTGATGAGCCTAAATAGTGCTCTTGCGCCTGGAATTATTTTCTAAGTGTAAGGTGATATGTCCCAACAGTGCTCATGCGCCCAGACAGGGCTCATGCGCCCAAATAGTCCTCATGCGCCCAGAATTTTTATACTTAGAAATTTTTACAGGATTTTTTCTGGAAATCTGGGTTTTAGGGTTTGACCGAGGTTGACCAAGGGCTATTTAATGATGATGTTTTATGCATACAATGATGATTAATGATTGACCCTTGTCATTATTACTGATACTATTATCAGTAGTTTATTATTATTAGTATATTATTATTATTATTTTAATATTGTTAAGTATGAAATGGCATGATGAAGGATGATTAAAATTTAACGAAGAGTATAATCATTAATAAGTAAAATATTAATGATGAAGAAAATGGAACGTAAATGAATAAGTAAAGGCTTGCAAGCAAATGTATGGAGGTGCACACCCCTGGCAGGTGTTAGCTCAACTGTGATGCGGGTTAGCTACCCCGAAGGATGCACACAGGGTCAATATTTGAGATTGATAATGAGGTGAGCAACTTTGTGTTGCAACAGACTCGGTTAGCAGGCAATCCGTGAGATTGCCACTGAGGTGAGCAACCATGTGTTGCAACAGACTTGGCTAACATACGATCGTGAGAGATCAATATGGAGGTGAGCAACTTTGTGTTGCAACAGACTCGGTTAGCAGGCAATCTTGAGATTGCCACTGAGGTGAGCAACCATGTGTTGCAACAGACTTGGCTAACATACGATCGTGAGAGATCAATATGGAGGTGAGTAACTTTGTGTTACAACACACTTGGTTAGCAGGCAATCTTGAGATTGCCACTGAGGTGAGCAACCATGTGTTGCAACAGACTTGGCTAACATACGATCTTGAGAGATCGACATGGAGGTGAGCGACTTTGTTGTCGCAACAGACTCGTAAGAACGAATGTAAAGACTGAAAGAGTAATGGTAAGAGTATGAATTGAACGAATGATGAGGATAATAATAATAATAATTATTATCTATATGTATGAAGGATGTATGCTCACAAATGAAATATCATAATAAAGTGCAAAACGGGATCCCCGTCATTCGACCTCCGTAATCGTGGCTGTGTGCCATGAAGAGGGTAAAGTCTGACGGGATCTAGATAATAAATGAATGATAATGAGTTACGATGAATGAACGAAAGCTAATGAACGCAATGAAAGATAATAATGATATCATCTACATGTGCGTATAATGTGTGGGCATGTACGAAAGTATAGTATGATTTGAAAAAGTAAAGTATTTTAATCATAAAACTAGAACTCACTCAGCATCGCTGACTTTTATGTATTTTCCAGTTGGCAGGTAAACGATGCTGAGGATGGCACACTGAGATGGCTACTCGGCGGGACAAGACTGACATCCATTCATGTTTTGACGATACTATTGTTTTGTAATTCATTCAACTAATCTTTTGTAACTCATGAACTACAATGTATTGCTTAACAACAGTGTTACTAATGAAATGAATGGTTTTTGCTAAACAAAGTCCGCTGCTTAAATTTATAATATGCAATGTCTTATGTAATTATTGCTGTGAATGACCAACTGTGAGGTCTCCGGGAACCGGGCCTTACAAGTTGGTATCAGAGCCAAAGTTTAAGTGAAACGGGTAAATTTTCAAAATAAACCTAAACTTATACTGAAAATGGGACAGAAGGAGGGATGTCAGCCCGAGTGGCTACGTGCCATCAGGTATTTCTTTTCTTAAAGTCAACCAGAATTATGTGCGTGAGCAATATAGCTTATGTGTTCTTAGTAGATTTAGATACTGATGTAGTCAGGATAGGAAATGCTTGGGGTGTGAAAAGTAAAGTAAGTGGCTAATCACAACTGGCCACTGTAATTAGGGACTTACTATACTTGACATAAACTGAGCCATTACCTTGAATGAATGTGTTAGTACTTGAATCTTATAGTGCTTAGGAAATGGCTGGGAAGAAACCTACCAAAGCTTCTAGAGGTAGTGGTAGACTGCGTGTGACTAAGAGCAGTGTTAAAGCTGCTGAGACGACTCATAAGAACCCCGAGGTTCCTGACCGGGCTAAAGGAAATGAGAATGCTAGCCTGAATGCCTCAGCTAGGGAGGCGATTGCTGATGAGGTACACCAGGTCCTGCAGGCAGTTATGCCATCTGTAGTGACCGGTGTTATTTGAGTTGTGAGGAACAAGGAGAGAAAGGAGAAGGAGGACAGGAGAGGGTCGACTGGGAAGGAAAGCAAGGGAGGATAGGAACGACCGGATCCTAAGATAGTAGTTTCCGATGAGGAAGTGGAGGGTGCAGTAGGGATAACGACTAAGGGATGCAGCTATGGGGCATTTCAGAGGTGCAAGCCCCCGACCTTGGATGGCATGGCGATGCTACTGCCGCTCACCGCTGGGTGAGGGAGATGGAGGTAGTGTTGGAGATCAGTGAGTGTCGCTAAGATCAAAAGATGAAGTTCGCGACTCACTCTTTTGTCGACTCGGCCTTGTGTTGGTGGGACAATATTGTCCAAGCTGAAGGTTCTAGGGCCATCGGGAAAATGCGATGGAACGAGTTGAAGAAGCTGGTGATTAAGGAATTTTGTCCTCACAGGGAACTCGATAAGATCGAGAGGGAGTTCCTAAAACTTGAGGCGGGGACCATGACCCACCAACAGTACACCACCAAATTTAATGAGATGGCGAGACTGGTGCCGGATCAGGTGACACCGGTGTCTTGAAAGATTAACCAGTATATTCAGGGACTGCCTGCTGACATTCGTAGACACATGATCGTTGCTAGACCGAGCACCTATAGGTCGGCAGTGGATCTGGCTGGGAGGCTCTACAATGAAAGGGAAGTGACGGTGGTGGAAGTGAAGAAGACCGATGGTGGTGATCGGAGTTGGAATGGAAAGAGGTTTAGGCGGGGTGGTTTTACCCCGAATAACAAGAAGATGAGGAGGGATGACCGTAGGGTCACTACTACAAAACTGTTAATAGATGACGCGCGAAAGATGACGCGCGAAAAACGATGACGCACATTTACGCGTATCATAAAATATATGTCAGATTTTAAAAAGTTTTTAGAAAAGATAACACGTATTCTTGTGTGTCATCTGTGTATGTCATTTTTTAAAATTAAAAAAAACCTTTCCCCCTTTATACACTATACCGCCCGCGCTCAACCCTCACAATCCAAAAATTTAAGCCGTCGAACACCCCTAAATCCACCATACCTCCAGGCCGACCGACCACCACCACCACCACCCCGCAGCCGACGCCCCTTCTTCGCGTGCCTCTTCTCCGCGCAGCCCCTTCTCCATTAACTTACGTATAACCGTTATTCTTCCACTTCACAGCTATTACGCACAAGAACACATCATAATCTGTTAGATATTGGATCTAAGGGGGATTAAACTAGCAAATGGCGATGGAATCATCGGAGGGAGAAGAAGAAACAAAGCTGATGGGGGGGAACCCTCAGCTGGTGGTGGATGGTGACCTCCGTGAGATGGCGAAGAACGCCGCTTGGAGTGTAAGCTCCTGTAAGCCTGGCAATGGCGTTTCATCTCTTCGAGATGACAATTATGAAACCTACTGGCAGTATGTAATTTCCCCCAATTTCTTGTGTTTTTGATGTGTGCGTGTGTTTGACTATGTGTCTGATGTTTGATTGATTTTTAGAATCAGATCAGATGGTGCACAACCGCACCTTGTTAACATTCAATTTCAGAAGAAAGTTAAGCTTCAAGTAAGCCCTAGATGTTTGATTTTATATTACCATCTATATCGATTTCAGAAGTTAATTGATTTAAATTTTAGTTGTAGTTAGTATGGTTTTAGGTCTGTAATGGGGTTTTGTTGCTCTTTCAGTTGGTGGCGCTTTATGTCGATTTTAATCTTGATGAGAGTTATACACCTAGTAAGATCTCAATTCGTGCTGGAGATGGTTTTCATAACCTAAAGGTGTTCTTCTTGAATTTCTGATTTTTGGCTTTTGTTATTTTTAATGATTATTAATTACTGGAGTATGCAATATTTTGATTCTGACACAGCTTAATGCGGTTACTTATATAATGATTGTAGGAGATAAAAGTAGTAGAAATTGTCAAGTGTAAAACCTCTGAAATCTCCCAGAAATCAATAACACACGATCTCAATCATGAGAATGCGGAATGTAAACATGATTGGATGAAAGAGAAGATTGAATTGAACATAAAATGCTTCTTCGATTGAATTGAACAACCTATAAAAGGTCTTGTGCAGTTTTCGCACAGTACAGTATAATAATGAATGAAAAGCTTAATTACAAAACGAAACTTAGCTATTTATACTAAACTGTGAGTTCTCGCGCGAGATGCTTTTCGCGCGGCTTAATCTTTCGCGCGGGTTTTCATCTCGCGTGGAAGATCTTCTCGCGTGGGATCTGCTTTCGCACAGGCTGTTTCTCGCGTGACTTCTTCCTGTCGCGTGGATCTGGATTTCGCATATGATGTTTTGCCGAGCCTTGATTTATCTTCTACAATCTCCCCCTAGGCTCGGTGAAACATCTTCAATCAAACTCAACATATGCTCTCTTGTAAGTACATCTGATCTCCGCATAACCGGAATCCTTTTCATATCTCCAAGAAATTAATTGCTTCAGAGAATTTGGAGGAACAGGAGTATGGACTGGAATCTTCCTTTTCTTGTAAGAATTTTCAAAAATGAGATCATATAGTTCTTTATCAAGTCAAGACTCTGTCCAGCTTTATTTAAAATAAACTGGTTAAGTTGATTGTCAATATCTTTTGTCCCTTTAAACTTATACTCCAGGTTTTACTCAGAAACATAAGGAGTGATACTTATCATGTTTTGTGTTGATTTAATATAAGTCAGTGGATCCCACAATAAGAACTTCTGTAGAATAATTATTATCCTTCAAGACACTATTGAGATTTCAAGTCACCCCAATTTGACTTAAACCATGCATTGATGATCAGTGATACCATTTATTGTATTCCTAAATATAACTATTTGAGCATAACTAGCCTCAGAAATAATTTTTTAACTCGGAATATTAACAAGTTTAAGGACTTATTGACAGCCATTCGGACTTACGTCTGCCCTCTCAAGATGTTTAGGACTTACAAGCCATCCGGACTTACATGCCCCATCTTTCGATTTTGCCTTCCAAAGTTAAAAACTATTCTCAAAACAGAAAATATATACCATATAGTATGTATGTCTTTTAGACATATCTTTTGATTTGTTGTGCTTCTTGGCATCTTATATCCTATATGGCCTTTTGGCATCTTTTTGCTCAATTATTTGCTCAACTATTTTCTTTTTTGTCTTTTTATTATATTTTTTTTGTCTTTTTGTATTTTATCTTATATATACATATAGTTATGATAATCACTGAATCAAACAAATACAGGCTTGAGTATGACAAGATTATATCTCTCAGTCTGTGTTAGAACATTTTTGTCATTGTCACAGAATCCTGATATGTTCCCCACTAAATCATATCTCTTTAATTCAAGTTTGATCACTCAATTATGATCTTTTCATTTCTGAAAGCAAAGCCTATTGACATATCAAACATAATTCAAGTCTATTCGTATTTAAGCCTTTGAAAGTACTTAGACTCCTTTTGAACTGTGTAAAATCATTTCTCATTTAATCATGAAAATTCATTTTTATTGATCCAATCTTGACTCCCCCTAAGACCAAAAATATTTTTCAAAGCGTATTTTCAAGTTTCCTGTCATATGTCTTCAAACAACCGCTGTCTATATGCCATAAGCTTTCAATGATCCTTTACGGTTGTCCCTGCATAAGTAACAAAATTACTAAGCTTTCGGTACCCAAGTCAAACATGACTTGAGCACACTATGTGTTGCTTTAAGACAGAAAGATTTTAGATTATTATATTTATTTAGCACAGCAGTCTTTTCATTTACATTTTTCACATTGATATTTTCGTTTAAATCATTATTCAAACTCTTATCCTCTTTGACATTAAAATCATTAGCAAATTTTGATTTCTTATGATTTGAAAATTTTCCACGAGTGAAAAACATTTTTCTATTGTGAGAAATAGAATTATGAAATCGTTGTTTGCTTAGTGATTTTTGTCTAAAAGGACACTTATTTGCCAAATGATTTGTGTTTCCACACTGAAAGCATCGCTTTTGTTGTGTGTGGAAAACAAACTGTGGATGATAATTATAAAAATTGTCATAAAAACCAAAGTCAGATTGACTAGGTTTAACTTTCTCCACAGTCTCTCGAATCTTTGTCTCGTTTGACAATTGCAAATTCATCTTTTGCAGATTCGAGGAAATCGAGGAATAATGACCACTTTAGATTGGAGATTTGGCAGTTTTGACTTTTGGAATTGGTGATGTTGTAATAGGAACTGTCTTTGATTCTGCTGGAGTTGGACCAGATTTTGAAATTGCTGGAGGAGGACCAGGCTTAGATATACGGATTGGTGCTGGAGAAGGACCAGGATTTGATATGCGAATGGATGCTGGAGAATGAGCTTTCACTTGCAAATCTGGGCTACAAATATCTTGGTTCACAAGGTTAGCATTATGATGAAGTTTATTTTTAAAGAATCGAAAATTCGTTTCCATAAAAATATGATCTTCATTTTCAATTAAACCTTTAGAAACAAATCTACTTTTAAAATCCTTTTCAAGTTTTGCTTTCTGTTTTGCCCTTTGATTTTCATTCAAATTATATTTGCTATTAGATCTAATCTCATTCAAATTAACCAACTTTTCATTTCCATACAAAGTTTGTTTACAATCAGATTGTAAAACTTTTACATTCTTATTTTTCAAATTTTCTCTCTCATTTTCTCCTTCACTATCACTCTCCCATTCTTCAACCAACCCATCCACCTTCAATTTATCTGCACAAAAGTTTTCAGTTGATTGTTTAGATTTGGGTACTATGATAGGATCAACAGATAAATTTATTTTGACTGAAGGTTTTAAGTCTTGAGATGGAGAGAATCCAATCCCATAGACCATATCAGAATCACAAATGCTATCAGATGATGGTAAACATGAGTAATCATGATTAATTGGAGGAGAAATGTTAGAAAACCCAACACCACATTTTCCTCCTTTGATCTTCTGGGTCATTTGTGACTTGATTATTCCTTCAACCATCGTTGATGAAAGTTCAAATTTCTCAACAGTCAATTTAACCGTGGCTAATTCACTGTTGAGTCTATTAATTTCTAGAGCGAGTTCATTGTTTCTATTTGTCAAGTCATTATTAGTACATTCTTTATCATGAAGATTTAATTTTAAATTATATATTGTTTTGTTTAAACCTTCAAGTTTTTCTTTAAAAATCTTTTCATTTGACTTGTGTTTGCTAGCTTGATACTGAAGTTTTTCAACTTCCATTATCAGGCTCTCATTGTGAACTCTGTATCTTTGAACTTTCTCAACACATGGGTTTTTGCATAAACCATCATATACCCTTGGTTCTGAGCTTTCTCCTTCAGGCTCTTCATTCTTTTTCACCATGAATGCTTTCATAGCCTCAACTGGTTCTTCCTTTTCTTCCTTCTCCGCTTCCTTTTTACATTCAACTTCTTCCTTCTCTTCCTCAACTTCTTCCTTCTCAGCAAAACTCCATCCAAGAGATCATCAGATATAAACTCGGCAAACAGATTCTCAATTTTCTCTGGCATAAGATGCTTCAAATTTGGAGTTGTTGAAGCCATAGTGATCAGAAATGCAAAAATCAGGTTTCGTGCGAAATAAGAAGTTGTGCGAAAACAAATTTCGCGCGGATAGAGTTTTCGCGCGATGGAGCTGTTCGTGCGAATTTCCAAAATTACCTTTTCACGCGAATCGCACAAAAAGGTGAAATACCTAACTGAGCGAAAACACCCCCTTTTTCGCGTGCGAGAACTTGCAGATCAAGCGAAAACTTCGATTTTGTGCAGAAACAAATTTCCAACCGTTTGTTCACGCGAATGTCACCTCCAATTCACTGATTAGGTTTGATTAAACCCATTTTAGTCCAAATTTAATGAATTTAGTTCAATTTTAAGTATAATTTTGATTAAAATTCAACTAAAGTCCACTAATTCAGTTTCAATTGGTCCAAATCAGTCCAAAACCTCCAAAATCGAGCAGCATAACATCTTCATATCAGAATCTAACGTGATCAATGATGAATTTCTTCAAAAACGTGTAGAACACAATCTAAATCTTCTCCAAATCGTGGTTCAAGAGCCTAATGCTCTGATACCAATTGTAAAACCTCTGAAATCTCCCAGAAATCAATAACACACGATCTCAATCATGAGAATGCGGAATGTAAACATGATTGGATGAAAGAGAAGATTGAATTGAACATAAAATGCTTCTTCGATTGAATTGAACAACCTATAAAAGGTCTTGTGCAGTTTTCGCACAGTACAGTATAATAATGAATGAAAAGCTTAATTACAAAACGAAACTTAGCTATTTATACTAAACTGTGAGTTCTCGTGCGAGATGCTTTTCGCGCGGCTTAATCTTTCGCGCGGGTCTTCATCTCGTGTGGAAGATCTTCTCGCGTGGGATCTGCTTTCGCACAGGCTGTTTCTCGCGTGACTTCTTCCTGTCGCGTGGATCTGGATTTCGCATATGATGTTTTGCCGAGCCTTGATTTATCTTCTACATCAAGCCAACAGGTTGGGTGTATATATCTTTATCTGGCAATGATCCCCGGTAACGCGATGCTGGTTAAGTTTATGTTATTTTTTGTGTTTTCTTCTTGATACAGTCTTCTCTTTTAATATGTTTTGATTCATCTGTTGAATGTTTGAATTGGAAGATCATCTGTATGTTATCAAACTATAATCTCATTACTCTTCTTTTTTATTGTGTTTGATTCAATCCCCTTGAGTTTTAGAATTGAAAGTTCATCTTCATATCATCAAACTGCATTCTCACCAATTGTAATATCTTTTTGATATGCCTAGAATTTTCTAGAATGGTATTAAGGAATAAGGATCTTACAGAAAACTTACAAACTGTGTATGCTTTACTGCATTATATTCTCAAACTTTCTTGTGATCCTTTTCGTGTGGCAGGGAAACTTTTGTAAATACATTCATGTTGCAAATTGGTATATTGTCAAATCATCTCAATGGAAGGGATACACATGTCCGCTAGATAAAAGTTTATGGACCACAACCGTACGTCATACTCCTTTTATTTAAAGTTTCTAGTGATTGTAATTTTGATCCATTTACTTGTCTGAATGGGTCAGTTCAAGTTATGTTTTATGTTTAAGGGATCGGGTAGAAATGAAAAAACGTTTGAAAGTGAATGGGTTGAATGGGTCAATTCAAGTTATGTTTTTTGTCACCTATGCAATAGGCCAACAGCTAATCGATTTAATCACTAGCATAGCCTTGTGGCAAAGGTGTATGCCCCTCATTCTTAAGGAACCCTATACCACACCAACAATTTCAATTCACTTCAACCGAATTCATTACTTCTCGACTCTAAGATGAGGGACCTAAGAATGTTGGATACAGTTTTACATTATGTCTTATTTTTCTTATTGTTGTTGGGGAAAAAAAGGTATTCAATGTTTTGTTTTTGATCACATTATGCATTGGGTCAGATGAGCACCTGATTATCTAAACCAACAAAGTTCGAACCATTTTACATGTTTATTACTATTCAATGTGTTTTTGATCACATTATGCATTGGGTGAGATGAGGTCCTGATTATCCAAACCAACCAAGTTCGAACCATTTTACGTCTATTACTATTTAACATTGTTCTAGCGTAGGGCTCATTCATCATGAAACGAGCTGATTTAAATACCTTTTTTAGGGATTTTTACATTTTTACATATTTATTATTATAATTGTTTAAAACTTTTGGTAGTTATGTTTTGTGTTTAGAGATATAACGTTTATTATCGGTTATTGTTGTTTTGAAATGAATTTTAAACGAGACGTAATTTTGTTGTTTCTATCTATATAAAAGACTCGAACTTGAAAAAATATGTTATTGATAGTATTAAAAAATGAAATGTGTAAAAGTACTTTTGTGAAAATACGATAAAATAATCATTCAATAAGTAATTTCAATAAAATCGGTAAGTATGTAATATATATGTTTTAGCAAGGGCCAATATGAATCGATTTTTGACTTGGGAGATATTTAATTAATGACTTTAAAAAGAAGAAATATGTAAATGCTCCTTTTTTTTACTTGTGGATAGATTTAGGGCCAACTTAAATCACACAGTAGGCTGATTTTGGACGAGAAGTGTTGCAACCACCTACTAGTACCTGTCACCCGTTGCCTATCACCGCCACTACTAATTATTTTCATTTTCTATCATTTATTAATTAGTAGTGATGATTCAAGTAGAAGCATTGCAAATCGGCTATCTACAAGAGGAGACAATGATATCATCCTACTGCCCTACAATCCCGGGTGTGACTTCATTGATTATTTTCTACCGTACTATATAAGTTGTTTAACTTAATTTGCTTTTGGGTTTTTGTAGGAACCATTGGGTGCTGGTCGTGCTAGACATGAAAACATTCACTTGTTATTATCTTGATTCTTTACGGGTCAGTACTATCAATCTGTTGTTATATTCTTTTAATATATTTCTTAATTGATCAACTTTTTTATAGGGCAATAGGTTTATATGTTGCACAATATGGTACCAAGAAGAGGAAAACTAAACTCAAATGGGTCAATTCTACAGTGAGCACTTCATTCTTATTTGAATTTGTACCTTTAATTAACTTCATTAAGCTGGCCATTAAACAATATTATAGTGTCCACGTCAGCTAGGAAGTACCGAACATGAATACTATGTGTTGAAGTTCATGAAAGAAATAGTTGATGAAGGGCTTGAGATACTAGTCAATAACAATGTAAGTAAACCATCCTATAATATGTTTACCATTTGTTGATTTGTAGTTGCTATTATTATTGAATATGACTGTCTTTATATGAGTCTTTCATAAGTAAATTACCATAGGGCTATTGTAAATAATTTTACAAAAGCTGTTAGGGCTATTTGTAAATATATGTATGTATATGTAAACGTATATGTATATATATGTATATGTATATGTATATATATGTATATATATGTATATCTATATCTATATATATATATAAGGCCATAAGGCCATGTGAAGAACATAAGGCCACATTGTAGTTTTTAGGTGTTGTTACTAAGATCAATACTATTTATAGGTATCAATTGCCATTGTTGTTGCCTTGTAGTTGATATAAACTAGTCAAGTAAATTACAAGTGTTTTACATAAAGGAGTTTTTGGGTCAAAACTGATAAGTTTAATTTGATAAAATTGGTTTTGTCTTAGGTTGGAGAAGGTAAAGAAGAATACACTGATGGTGATTTGGATAAAGTTCGTGAAAATTGGGCGCACTATGAATCGAATTTCATTTATATGTAGGCCTGAAATGATATATTTGGACTTGTGTTAGTATTGGTATTGGACTTGTATTAGTATTGGTACTAATTGAATTTGGACTTGTTTTATGCTTTGTAGTTGTTAATTAACAACTTTTGTAAACTTTGTTGGTATTTAATGGATTTTGCTTTTAATGTTATTCGACAATTTGTTTTAGAAAACAACAGGTAAATTTATTGAAAATAAAAAAAAATAAAAAATGCAGCTAATTTTATGACATGCATTGCGCGTCATCTATTGCACGTCATAAAAATTTCATAGATGACACGCGGATGCGCATCATCTAGTCATTTATGACTACCCCTTCCTTGACGCGCATTGCCCGTCATCTTTTGCACGTCATAAAATGCGCGTCATCTTTTGCGCGTCATAAACAGATGACGCACGGATGCACGTCATCTATCATTTATGACTACCCCTTCCTTGACACGCATTTGTGCGTCATCTGACCCCAAAGATGAGGCGCAATGCGCTTCATCTATTGCATTTTTTCTAGTAGTGGGTGGGGTCATCAAGCTCGGGACCCAAAAGGTGTGACAAGTGTGGGAAAGAGCATGGCGGTGAATGTAGATGGGGGTTAAACGTCTGTTTCAAGTGTGGGAAATCCGGTCATATGGCTAGAGACTGTAAGGCTGCGAGGTGTTTCAACTGCGGGGAAAGTGGCCATATGAGTAAGGATTGTAGGAGGCCGAGGGCTGAGAGTTCCGGGGCAAAGAAGACGATCGGGACTGAAGGGCAGAAGGCGAGTGCCAGAGCTTTCACCATGACCAGGGAGGAGGCTAGGACGGACCCCGATGTCATGTCAGGTACGTTTCCAGTAGATCAAACTCATGCTTCTGTGTTATTTGATTCTGGTGCTAGTAGGAGCTTTATTTCTGCCAATTTCTGTGCTAAACTGCCTCTTAGTAGTAAATGCATTGATGAGCCCTTCGACGTAGAGACTGCTATTGGTAAGTCCACTAGGGTTACAAATGTGATAGAGGACTGTGCCATAGAGTTAGAAGGTCATAGGTTTGCTGCTAAGTTACATGTGATGCCCCTAGGTGGATTTGATATAGTACTAGGGATGGATTGGTTAGCAACCCATGAAGCGAATATCGTATGTTGTAAGAAAATGATTAGACTGACGGCGTCTGACGGAAGTCCGGTGACAATATATGGCGATCGGGTTATGACGATTCCAAAAGTAATTTCGATGGCGGTGGCGGGAAAGTGCATGAGACGTGGATGTAGCGCTTATCTAGCCTACGTGAAAGATGTGGACACGTCAACACCATAATTGTCCGATGTGCCAGTTGTGTGTGACTTTCCCGATGTGTTTCCAGAGGACCTATCGGGTGTGCCACCGGATCGCGAAATCGAATTTCAAATTGACTTGATACCCGGTGCCCAACCTGTCGCTAAGGCACCGTATCGGTTAGCTCCGACTGAGATGAAGGAGTTAATGGAGCAACTTCAAGAATTGCTTGATAAGGGTTTCATCAGACCGAGTATCTCTCCTTGGGGTGCTCCAGTCTTGTTCGTAAGGAAGAAGGACGGTAGCATGAGAATGTGTATCGACTACCGTGAGTTGAATAAGTTGACGATAAAGAATCGGTATCCGTTACCAAGGATTGACGACTTGTTCGATCAGCTCCAGGGTGCCAGTTGGTTCTCGAGGATAGATCTCCGATCTTGCTACCATCAGTTGAAAGTAAAGGAGCAGGATATTCCTAAAACAGCTTTTCATACGCGTTATGGACACTATGAGTTTCTTGTTATGTCCTTTGGTCTAACCACCGCGCCAGCTACTTTTATGGATTTGATGAATAGAGTGTGCCGGCCAATGCTAGACAAATCAGAAATTGTGTTCATCGATGATATCCTGATTTACTCAAGGAGCGAAGAAGAGCATGCCGGTCACATTTAGGAAGTGTTGGAGACTTTGAGAAAGGAGAAACTGTATGCTAAGTTCTCCAAGTGTGCTTTTTGGCTACGTGAGGTGCAATTTCTGGCTCAAGTGGTAAATGCAGAGGGAATCAAGGTGGACCCAGCAAAGGTGGAGGCCGTGATGCAACGGAAGTCTCCTAAGACGCCATCCGAAATTCGTAGCTTCTTGGGATTGGCGGGCTACTACAGGAGATTTATTCAAGACTTCTCCAAGATAGCCTCACCTTTGACAAAATTGACCCGCAAGGACGTGAAATTCGTGTGGGGTCGAGAGCAGGAGATTGCCTTTAAGGAGTTGAAGACGAGACTAACACAAGCTCCTGTCTTGACATTGCTCGAAGGAAATGATGACTTAGTGGTTTATTTGGATGCATCTTATTCTGGGCTAGGTTGCGTGTTGATGCAACGTGGAAGGGTAATAGCTTATGCATCTCGACAACTGAAAACCCATGAAGTCAACTATCCCACACACGATCTAGAATTAGCCGCGGTGGTTTTTGCGTTGAAGATTTGGCGGCACTATCTATACGGGACGAAGTGCACCATCTTCACAGACCACAAAAGCTTGAAGTACTTCTTCGAGCAGAAAGATCTAAACATGAGGCAGAGGCGATAGTTGGAGCTCATAAAGGATTATGATTGCGAAATCCATTACCATCAGGGCAAGGCCAACATGGTGGCAGATGCCCTTAGCCGAAAAGAAAGGCCCGAGCCGATCCGGGAGAAGGCTTATCAGCTGATTATGACCTCCGATGTGATGACACATGTTAAGGAGTTTCAAGACGAGGCATTGAAAGAAGATCGTCTTAACTCCAAAAGGATGAGAGGTCTAGTCAGGGAATTGGGCAAGAACACTCTTGGTGTTAAGACCCGATCCGGGCGGATGTGGATTCCTCGATACGGGGATCTACGTGGGAATATTATGGACGAAGCCCATAAGACTCGATACTCCATTCATCCCGGTGCTACCAAGATGTATCACGATATGAAGAAAGATTATTGGTGGCCAGGTATGAAACGCGACGTAGTGGAGTACGTGAGTAAGTGCCTTACTTGTCTCCAAGTGAAGACGAAACACCAGAAACCGTACGGGAAGATCCAACCGTTGGATATACCCGAATGGAAGTGGGAGCACATTACCATGGACTTCATTACTAAGGTACCTCGCACATCGAGGGGATGCGATACTATATGGGTGATTGTCGACTGACTAACAAAGAGTGCCCACTTTCTACCGATCCGCGAGACGTATTCATCCGAAAGATTGGCGGATCTGTTCATCAAGTAAATCGTAGCTTGTCATGGCGTGCCGGTGTCTATCATATCGGATCGTGACACCCGGTTTACATCGAAGTTTTGGAGAAGATTCCATGATGCAATGGGGACGAGACTACACATTAGTACAGCCTATCATCCTCAGACGGACGGTCAGTCTTTGAGGATGATACAGACGCTCGAGGATATGCTTCGGGCGTGCGTGATCGATTTTGGAGGACGTTGGGATGACCACCTGCCATTAGCAGAAACGGTAGGAGATGTAGGACGCCCGTGTGTTGGGGAGACATTGGGCAGAAAGAGTTAGGAGGTATTGAGGTGATCGAAGCTACGACTGAGAAGTTGGATAAGATCAAAACCTTCATGAAGGCGGTGAAAGATAGACAAAAGTCGTTTGCTGACAAGAGGCGAAGACCAATAGAGTTCAAGGTTGGAGACCGAGTCATGTTAAAGGTCTCACCTTGGAAAGGGATCATCCGATTCAGGAAACGAGGTAAGCTAAGCCCGAGATATATCGGACCTTTCCGAATCATCGCACGAGTAGGAGAGGTAGCCTATCGACTCGAATTGCCAGATGAGTTAAGTGGAATTCATCCCACATTCCATGTATCTCATCTGAGAAAGTGCTTAACTAATGAGGATATGATTGTACCACTAGAGGACATTGAAGTTGATGAAAGGCTCAATTATGTGGACAACCAGTGGCAATCAACGATCGTAAAGAGAAGAGGTTGAGAAATAAGGTGGTTCCTCTTGTGCGTGTATAGTGGAAGCACAGAAAGGGATCAGAATCTACGTGGGAGACGGAAGAGGAGATGAGACAGCATTACCCTCATCTGTTTAAGGAATAACAGGTTTTGGGGACGAAACCTATATAAGGGGGGTGGACTTGTAACACCCGTACTTTTCTTTTTAAAGAAATAAAAGAATAAAAGAGAAGGGAAAAGGAAAGAAATGAAAGGCAACTTAAGTGGAGGGGCCAAAGATGTTAAAAGTGCAAACTCTATAATTATTTTGTACAAAAGGTGGTGAAGCCGCCCATGACCTGCTGCTTTTCACCTTTCTACCAATTCCAGAGAGAGAAAGAGCAGAACCTCGGATCTTTGAAGAAGAACAAGAGGAAAAATTCGAATTTAAGGTATAATTTAGTGTTTTTAAGTTGTTCTTGGCTAAATTAGCCTCGGTTGTGTGATCTTATGTGTATATGTGTTCGGATTGTGTGTTTAGACACATATAGGTGTTCGGATTCTTTGAGAAGTCCAAGATTTATAGTATAAAGCTTGAAAGCAGCTAAGGTGAGTTTCTAGATCCCCTTTTTACATGTTTTATATGATTTTTGGGGCTGGAAATACATGTATGTATGTTTTTATAAGGTTGGGTATTATACTCGTATGTTCATATGCGTGTGTATGTGGGTCGGGTATGTTTTGGGAAGATGTATGGTTATGAATATCTTAAGTTCATGCTTAGAATGGTATGTGAATGCTAGAACTAAGTGATGTAATGTTTGGGACGGAAAACAGTTTAAAATATGTGAACAGGCTGCTAATACGCCTATACAAGGCTCATAAGTCTGAACAGTCCTCATACTCCCAAAATTATGACAGAAATTTAAGTGTTGGGGCTTATGCTCCCCAACAGTGCTCATGTGCCTGGAATTTAGAACTTAGAAAACCAAGTACAGGGTAATGAGTCTGAATAGTGCTAATACGCCTGAATTTTATGCCTTAGAAAAAAATTACAAGGTAATATGCTCAAATAGTGCGCTTATGCCTGAAATTATGACCTAGAAACTAAGTATAGGGTAATATGCCTGAATAGTACTCATACGCCTGAATTCTGACTTAGAAAAACTAAGTGTAGGGTAATGAGCCTAAACAGTGCTCTTGTGCCCGAAATAATGACTTAGAAAACTAAGTATAGGGTAATGAGCCTAAATAGTGCTCTTGCGCCTGGAATTATTTTCTAAGTGTAAGGTGATATGTCCCAACAGTGCTCATGCGCCCAGACAGGGCTCATGCGCCCAAATAGTCCTCATGCGCCTAGAATTTTTATACTTAGAAATTTTTACAGGATTTTTTCTGGAAATCTGGGTTTTAGGGTTTGACCGAGGTTGACCAAGGGCTATTTAATGATGATGTTTTATGCATGCAATGATGATTAATGATTGACCCTTGTTATTATTACTGATATTATTATCAGTAGTTTATTATTATTAGCAATATTATTATTATTATTTTAATATTGTTAAGTATGAAATGGCATGATGAAGGATGATTAAAATTTAATAAAGAGTATAATCATTAATAAGTAAAATATTAATGATGAAGAAAATGGAACGTAAATGAATAAGTAAAGGCTTGCAAGCAAATGTATGGAGGTGCACACCCCTGGCAGGTGTTAGCTCAACTGTGATGCGGGTTAGCTACCCCGAAGGATGCACACAGGGTCAATCTTTGAGATTGACAATGAGGTGAGCAACTTTGTGTTGCAACAGACTCGGTTAGCAGGCAATCCGTGAGATTGCCACTGAGGTGAGCAACCATGTGTTGCAACAGACTTGGCTAACATACGATCGTGAGAGATCAATATGGAGGTGAGCAACTTTGTGTTGCAACAGACTCAGTTAGCAGGCAATCTTGAGATTGCCACTGAGGTGAGCAACCATGTGTTGCAACAGACTTGGCTAACATACGATCGTGAGAGATCAATATGGAGGTGAGCAACTTTGTGTTGCAACACACTTGGTTAGCAGGCAATCTTGAGATTGCCACTGAGGTGAGCAACCATGTGTTGCAACAGACTTGGCTAACATACGATCTTGAGAGATCGACATGGAGGTGAGCGACTTTGTTGTCGCAACAGACTCGTAAGAACGAATGTAAAGACTGAAAGAGTAATGGAAAGAGTATGAATTGAACGAATGATGAGGATAATAATAATAATAATTATTATCTATATGTATGAAGGATGTATGCTCACAAATGAAATATCATAATAAAGTGCAAAACGGGATCCCCGTCATTCGACCTCCGTAATCGTGGCTGTGTGCCATGAAGAGGGTAAAGTCTGACGGGATCTAGATGATAAATGAATGATAATGAGTTACGATGAATGAACGAAAGCTAACGAACGCAATGAAAGATAATAATGATATCATCTACATGTGTGTATAATGTGTGGGCATGTACGAAAGTATAGTATGATTTGAAAAAGTAAAGTATTTTAATCATAAAACTAGAACTCAGTCAGCATCGCTGACTTTTATGTATTTTCCGATTGGCAGGTAAACGATGCTGAGAATGGCACACTGAGATGTCTACTCGGCGGGACAAGACTGACATCCATTCATGTTTTGACGATACTGTTATTTTGTAATTCATTAAACTAATCTTTTGTAACTCATGAACTACAATGTATTGCTTAACAACAGTGTTACTAATGAAATGAATGGTTTTTGCTAAACAAATTCCGTTGCTTAAATTTATAATATGCAATGTCTTATGTAATTATTGCTGTGAATGACCAACTGTGAGGTCTCCGGGAACGGGGCCTTACAACATTTATGTGTTGTATTATGTTATGTATTGTTTTAGGATAAAACATTCGGTTCTGTGTTGTTTAGAGTAGTACATCATATAAACAGCATCCATTTATGTGTTGTTTATATTACAACAACGAGTTAAGGTAAAACACCACACTCTATGAAGTCTTACCCTAAAACAACATGTAACATGATCTATGCTGATTTAACGTAAAACAACACACTCTTTGATGATTTAATGTAAAACAACACGTTCTATGTTGATATAGTGTAATATAGCATGCTATGTACTGATTTAAAGTAAACATCACACTCTTAACTGATGTACCATAAAACAATACCCTCTATTATTAGTACCGTAAAATAGCACATTTTGTGTTGTTTTAGAGGGAAATAATACGCTTTGTTTTTTATCGCATGTTATGAAATCTAGCACATTGCCTTTTCTTTTTGCTCAAATCCAGCACATTCGACAAATGTAACTTAGGATATGAATCATGGAGATGACACACTTTATTAAAGGAAGAAAACACCATACCAACTTTAGATTACATGAATCAGCACTCGGAAAATTTTATACTTTTTAAAAGAGGGCCTACGAAAGCTGAAATTACCAAAAAAAAACATAAAGAAACAAACGATCAAATGACATAGTTGATATACATAGAACATTAAGTAGCACTGTCAGGAAAACAAAAACGACACAATATGGTAAATGGTACTATCGATTGTGCTAATATAGAAAAACAATATAAAAATTGTATACATAATCTCGACAAACAGTACAATCAATTGTGCTAATATCAAAAATATTATAAAAAATCATATATCAAATCTCAATAATGAGAAAGCATAATCAATTGATTGAACTATATTGTTAATTTGAATATCATTGCTCATATGTTAAGACATGGTATAACTCGTGAAATAGGAAATTAGTTGGGCAAATCAAAGTTAATTTTTGAGTAAAAACAACCTCTCTTATATAAAGGATGATGTTTCAGCCCTTAAATATGAACAAAAGTAAATGAAACCTTAATGAAAAACAAGATACGTCTATGTTTCATATCAATCAAAATCAAAATGCATACAATATAAAACTATACTTGTTTACACCTGATAATAGTAAAAGATGAGAAAATAAAGTTGATGAAGAAGAGCTTAAGAACACATTGTTTAGAATAAACAGATCTAGAATAAGAAAATGATTCTATATTGAAATTAAATTGACTTTTCGCTAAATTAAATCAAAAACTTAAATAATAGATGGATAAACTATAACTAGATCTCAAAATCAAGAAGCATGTTGAAGAAAATAGAAGAAAACAATTTTTATACTATTTGATATCTTGATGATTGCAAAATGATAATATTACCCTTCATACTAAATTTTAAATATTTTCATGTGTTCTTCTCATATTGCTTCTTAGGCTTCTTAGCCAAATCAATTTTTTTGTTTGAACCAGCCTCTCTCTCTCTCTCTCTCTCTCTATATATATATATATATATATATATATATATATATATATATATATATATATATATATATATATATATATGACCGCTTTTTATTTTCAGAACCAAACAACCACTAATTCATAATAAATGTAAATTAAGTCTATACTTATATATATAAGGGTTCAATTGATAACCATGTTTATAATTAAAAAACATGAAAACCATCACTATCAAATCACATAATTGATAATTAATTTAACTTTTTAATTATTAAAAGTATATATTTGAGTAAACTTTAACCTTATTTTTTAAGGTTATTATATATTTTAAATTTAAACTCCAAGGAACAATGATGATAACAAAACGATTTACATATACGTAACTTTTATGAGTTATATATATGGTACTTTTAGTTGTAAACTTGTTAACACATATTTACATATACATAACCACTACATATACATAACTCTTAATTGTATAATTTGTAATTTTCATATATAACATGGTTTTTAAGGATTCCCTCACATACATATATATACATACATACATATATATATATATATACACACACACATATACATACATACATACATACATACATATATATATATATAAATATATATATATATATATAGGGTCAGGATCTTTTTAGGACTCTTAAATATCACGAGAACTACGAGAACTAATCTTAACCATTCATTAATACACTATTTGTTTTTATTTTAATTTAATCATAAAGGGTATTAATGTCAATTTTGTATTTATGAATAAGTTGTTTCCCTTTTTTACTTCTTTTAATCAGGGAAGTTTTATATTTTCAAATTTTGACCAAAATTAAATTCAATCAAACATCACAGGTCGACTTAATGCTAGCATCATCTTCAACAATGAATTTGTTTATCAAATGCACACATTCAAAATCAATTTCGGGTGAAATGATTTTCGTCTTATCAAATTGGATTCACCATCAATTCCAACAACAAACCACGGATTAAAAAACAATTGTCGTCAACATATTCATGAATATGTTTTGACACACTAAACAATATACACAACCATGGTGGTGGCTGAGTAGGGTTTAAGACAGCTGATGTTTTCACTAATGAACGACAAACCCATGTTCCCCGGTAGAAGACTACGATTGAAACATTAGATGTTATTCTTTTGACAAGATTCAAGATGGGAGAAGATTCAAGATCATAAAGTATACGAGAATGAAGAACTCAAAGTCGATATATTTAAACACACACTTATTGTGTACGTATGATGTATGCTCACAAACCAAAGTAAAGAATGGTTTCTAACGAAAGTAAAGTATTTTATTTATAAAACTAGAACTCACTCAGCAACGCAGACTTTTTATATGTTTCCAATTGGCAGGTAATGTTGCTGAGGATGGCACGGGGCGGCTACTCGGCTCTTTTTGGATGGCATTCTTTTGTTTAACGTTTTTGCATTGTAATACGAACGAACAATATTTTGTAATGAATATTGTATTAACTGGAAAAAGCATTTTAATATATATATGAAATAGTTTTAATTAATTTCCACTGTGAAGTTTTAAATAATTGTATGTTTTATGTGCGATGAATGACCAACTATGAGGTGCCCGGGAACGGGGCGTTACAAGTTGGTATCAGAGCCGATGTTTAAGTGAATCGGGTAAATATTTTCAAAACCTAACCTTAAACTGAGAATGGGACGGAAAGGGAAGGGATGCCAGTCTGAGTAGCTGTATGCCATCAGGTATTTTCGTAAAGTTAATCGGTATTACGTGCGCATGTTATGTGGTTTATGTGCTGCTTGTAGATTTAGATACTGATGTAGTCAAGATAGGTAATGCTTGGGGTATGAAGAGTAAAGTAAGTGTCTAATCACAACTGGCCACTGTAATTAGGGACTTACTATACTTAACATAAACTGAGCTGTTCCCTTGAATGATCGTGTTGGTGTTTGAATCTTTTAATGTGTGTTAGAGGATGGCCGGTGGTAGATCTTCTAAAGCTTCAAGGGGTGGAGGTCGTGGTGGGCCTGGTGCTGAACCGCGACCCAAAAGAGGAAGACCTAGGGTTGAAAAGGTGGTTCATGAAGAACCTGAGACCCCTCATCTGGAGGGCAGAGATGAGAGCGTTAATTTGAGAGCCTCAGTAAAGGAGGCTATTATGGAAGAAGTTCATCAGGTCATGCAGACGATCTTACCGTCTGTGGTGATTGAAGTAATTAAGGCTATAAGGGAAGGAGAAAGAAGGGAGGGGAACCAGTCCTCGGGAGGGAGGGAGCAACCGGAGACCGAGACGATTCTCTCCGAAGATAAGGAGGAGGAGGAAGAGCCTGTGCAGCAGGCGGCACGAGACTGTAACTACGGGGCATTTCAAAGGTGTAAGCCCCTACCTTTGATGGTAATGGCACTGCTGCTGCTGCTCACCGATGGGGGAGGGAAATGGAAGCTGTTCTAAATATCAGCGAGTGCCGAGAAGACCAGAAGGTGAAATTTGCTGCCCACTCGTTTGTGGACTCGGCTCTATGTTGGTGGGACAATATTGTCCAAGCCGAGGGTAGTCGTGCAATTGGAAGGATAAAGTGGTGTAACATTTCGGATTTTCGTTAAATACAAGTTAACTTGTTACTCAATTGGATCTAAGCACGGCTTACCATCCCCAAACTGATGGTCAAACCGAGCGAACGATCCAAACCTTGGAGGATTTGTTACGTCTGTGTGTCCTTGACTTTGGTGGTGATTGGGATACGCATCTACCGCTCACGAAATTTTCATATAAAAATAGTTACCACTCGAGTATCAACATGGCACCATTCGAAGCACTTTATGGTCGTAAATGTCGTTCACCGATCTGCTGGACCGACATTGATGAAAACTTCATCACCGGTCCTAAACTTATACAAGAGACGACCGATAAAGTTTCTATCATCCGAAAGAACCTTAAAGTGGCAAGAAGTCGACAAAAGAGCTATGCTGATAAGCGACGTAAGCCATTGGAATTCCAAGTTGGGGAGATGGTTCTTCTTAAGGTTTCACCGTGGAAGGGTGTTGTTCGCTTTGGAAAGAAGGGTAAACTGGCTCCAAGATTTGTAGGACCTTTCAAGATTCTAAAAAGGATTGGGAAGGTGGCTTACAAACTGGAATTACCTTCCGACCTTAGTGGAGTTCATCCTGTGTTCCATGTCTCGAATTTAAGGAGGTGTTTGGCTGACGAAAGTCTGCATGTTCCGTTGGATGACATCCAGATCGACGAGTCATTACACTTTGTCGAGAAACCCGTTGAAGTTATGGATCGCATCATGAAGAAGACTAGAACCACCACTACCCCAATCATCAAGGTACGCTGGGAGAATAAGCGTGGCGCTGAATTTACTTGGGAACGTGAGGAGCACATGAAGAAGAAATACCCATTTTTATTTGTATAGTTTCATTCTTAATTTCAGGACGAAATTCTATTAAGTTGGGGAGACTGTAACATTTCGGATTTTCGTTAAATATAAGATAACTTTGTTAGATTCCTGTAAGGACTTTTTATTCCATGTATGAAACTTTTAGGGCTTGTTATGTTTGTTTAGTTGAATTAGAAGTTAATAAGTTAGTTTATTTATAATAACAATAACAATAATAATAATAATAATAAATAATAATAATAATAATAATAATAATAATAATGATAATAATAATAATAATAATAATAATAATAATAATAATAATGGTAATAATAATAACAATAATAACAATATTATTAATAAGTGTAAGTCTTGAAGTAAATAAAAAAAATGTAAGTTTTATTACTTTAAAATTTGTAATTAATAAGATTTTACATAAAATAATGAAGATTTAAACCTCAGGGGCTAAACTGTAATTTGTTCTAAAGTTAAAAGTTAATTTTGGATTTAAATTGTAAACCTTAAAACCACAGGGGCCAGTTGTGTAACTTCCAAAAACCCAAACCCCCACCCTCTCTTTCCCCGCATTTCCGGCGACTCATCGGCCGGCCTCCGGCGCGTCTCCGGCCACCTCAAAACCACCGAATTCAATCATTTCTGATCCAAAAACCGTTACCCAACCGTTCTAGAACCTATTTCGAACTTGAATGCACCTGTTAATTGTGTTAAACCATCGGTTACAAGCTCAACCGATTGAAAAACCGAAATCTTAAATATCATACCCGTTCGGGTATTAAATCTCAATAATGGTCTAATTAAACTAACCTACTCAAGCATCTAGGTAATACTAAACATTCACAACTTCCAATTTCACCTGAAAACACACAAAAATACGCATTCGATCCCCTCTGAAACTGAGACCTGCAACTTACTCAAACACCATCATCTGAACCTTTAATCCAGAAATTGATAGAGGTCTTCTAATCTTTGCGTCTTGTGGAAGCTTCCTGTGCAACTAATTGAAGTATTATCATCATTTGCATCGCGAACGCCATATCATTCGGGTCGCGATTGTTCTTCACGTCGTGAATTCGAAATCAAACAAGTTCCAGGTAATTAAACGCACATAGACACTCGATTTTACTTAGGGAATAAAATCCCTAAGCTTAATCTTATTAACATTCATGAATCGAGGGGCAATTTGATTCAAGTAGGTTCTAGGGTTCTTGAGATTTGGGGGAAACTCTTTAATCGGAGTTATAAGAATTGGAAACCAAAATGAACCACGGCCACGACCCTGGTTCACTGGTTAAGCACTCACTTACCCACCTTAAGGTCTCGGGTTCGAACCCGGACAACCTCATACATTTTTTAAAAGGGCTTTTAAGCCTAATTTTAATTATAGAAAAATTTTAATAAACATAAAAATAATTTTACAAACTTCTAATATTTTAAAATCATCTAATATTTTCTGTAAATTTATTTTTGTAAAATCTTTTAACATTTTATCATAAAATTTGTTTACAAATGTTGTAACTAAATATATTTATAAAAAAATTGATTTATAAACTTATTAGATTTTTAAGACACCATATTATTTTCTGTAAATTTATTTAATAAAATATTTTAACATTTTTATTAAATGGTTTAGATAAATAAGGTATTTAGTTTATTTTCTTATAAAATGGATTTTAAATAATGTTCAAATCACTAAACTATTTGTTCAACAATATACATTTATAAATGATGATTATTATTTCAACTTATAACTAAATTTTATTACAAAAATCCCCGTATTCCACCTATAACCCTAGTTCCCGTTAAAACATTAAACGTATTATCAAAACGTTAACCTTGTGAATGTGTATATATTTAGGGCCTTGTGACCATTCACGTTGGAACGACGTCTATTATTCCTCTATTAATCGTCATACTTATATTTATTTGCCAAGTGAGTTTCCTTGCCCCTTTTTATGTTATTACATACCGTTTTGGGGTGAAACATGTTACATTATTCAACATACACTTATAAACGTTTAAATCTTATAAAAGCACATGCAATTCATACTTTTATTTTGTCATGGTTATTTGTGTTATTGTAAGTCTTATATGAGATACATATATTGTTTACAATCATTAACTATTAATAGCCTGGCGACGTCTTAGATCTTTGGGCCTGACAAGCCTATTTGGTGCTAAAGCCGATGTATTGCCGGCTCCTAATGACGTATGCTTGTTTATCATGGGAACCAAGTACACTTAGCCAATAATATAAACTTATAATCTAGTCGAGGTTTGATTGTACTATATGTGTTCTATAAACTTGCTAACTCATAACCTATGACATGAATTGCTACTTGAAATCCATGGTATATTATGTATGTGAAACCCTTGGAAACTCACCAACTTTATAGTTGACCCGTTATTTTAACATGTTTCAGGAAATGCCCACGTTTGAAGTCATCATTTGAAGCTTGCAATAAACTAGGATTTGGACCTAGCTAAATGAATAAAACGATTATGTTATGTCTTGTATTGTTTGGAACTGTTTCATGTTTGAGATTTATGAATGTATTTCTTTTGAAACTGATGATAATATTATTTTCATTTAAAGATAGCGTTATGTGGTTGTGAACAATCTTAACCCTCACATGTCGACGATTCCGCCGTCAAGGTTGGGGTGTGACAGATTGGTATCAGAGCCTATAACTATAGGGATTTAGGTTATTAGAAATGGTGACCACGACTATAGTTTATGCATGAACCTTAGAGAATAATGTTTATATTCTTGTAAATATATACAATGTTTGCATGCTACATAATGCTATGCCTTTTTATGTGCAATTTGATGCCTTAGCATAGGATTGCCTAAACATTGTTACTTATCTCCCTAAACTTAACTTTGACTCTTTGACTCTCCCCGAACATGAAACCTCTTAATCTTATTCTCGACGACGCGTGGAATCTTATGCTTATGCTTATGACTTGGATCTTTAGACGATATGTCTAACCTATATAAATCTCATCAAGGTTTGATTTCATGAACCTAAGAAACATTGTATGACACGTAGACACCTGTATTCTGGTTTTCCTAGCAAAAACCCTTCGGGCTAAGGTAAGCGTTTCGCATAAACCCTACGGGACTAGTTACGCTTACCTGGGGATTTCTGGGATGAGTGATAAACTATGGTCAACATACACAAGTTTCTAAGGTGAATGGGTCAATTTACCTTGACGTGTCAATGTTTCCAAATGGTAATGCGTTACGAAAAGGAATCATTCCATATGCCTTATAACTCTTGACTTATCCTTGTTTAAATTATAACCCTTGTTATTCTCTTTTCTCGTGTCTAACTCATTTTGCATATTCCAACATGTCTCGTCATCATGGAAAGCATGGAAGTTCCGATCGTAAGCTAGCCGCCATGATTGCTCGACAAATGGCTGCTATCATCCCGACCATGGTTGCTGAACTCAATAGCACCTTAATGACTAACTTTAGCAACAATCGAAATGGTTAAGTAGAGAATAGTGCTAACCAAGGGCGTAACAACCAAACTTGCACTTTCAAGCACTTTAGCTCTTGCAAGCCCACTAGTTTTAGCGGCAAGGAAGGAGCCACTGGTCTTCTTAAGTGGTTCGAGAGCATGGAGAACACTTTTGTCAACTGTGAGTGTCCCGAGGCACTCAAAGTTCGTTATACCACAAGTATGCTCCAACAAAGGGCACTTACCCGATGGAATAGCTAGAAGAGGAATCGAGGAGCTGATGCTATTTTGGCACTCACTTAGGAAGAGTTCAAGACCATTGCCATCGCCAAGTTTTGCCCGAGGAGTGAAATACAAAAGCTTGAGGAGGACTTCTGGAACCTAAAACAAGAGGTGGTGACCGCCTGGCTTACTCAACTAGGCACCACGAGTTGAGCATCCTGTTGCCTCACATGGTCGACACTGTACCCCGTAACATTGAAAATTTCATCAAGGGTGTACCACCCCAAATCCAAGATGCTGTGGTGAGTAGCCGACCCACAACCTTGGAAGAAGCCATTACTATCACCGCTCAACTCACCGAGAATCATATACGAGCGGGCACCATGCCTGTGAAGGGTGCAAAGAAAGTGAAAGGATGGTTACTGAAGCTGTTAAGGAAACCAAAGCTGAACCGTCTTACAACAAGAATAACAACAATAAGAAGCGCAAATTCCCGCCAACGCATAATTATACTGTGGCTGCACCTAAACCACCTGAAAGACAACTGGTACCTGTGGCTACACCTGTGACCCAAGTGCCTATGGCTAGGGCTTATTCTGGCCCTCAACCTATGTGCAACACTTGTAGGTATCATCATCCGAGGAAAGCCCCGTGCCACATCAGTACCTTATACGGTAAATACGGTCACTTGGTGGCGACTTGTTCTCGTGCACCTAACAATGCAATAACTGTCACCAATCGTGCGTGCTATAATTATGGTGATCCTGGTCATGTTCGTCCACAATGCCCTTGTCTTGCGGGTAATGTTCCACAAGCTCGAGGACGTGCTTTCAACATCAATGCTAATCAAGCACAAGCGAACAACGATGTGGTGAATGGTATGCAAAATCCAACCCTAACATTTATGATCTAAGTCTCTTTCATACAATAGTTGTATCGTTAAATACCTTAAACATTGAACAGGTATGTTCCTTATTAATAATACTTATGCATACGTTCTATTTGACTCTGAAGCCGATAAGAGTTTTGTTTCGCTGGAGTTTGAACCCATTCTTGCTAAGCCACATACGAAACTAGAAAGACCTCTCACCGTTGAAGTCGCCGATGGAGAACCTATCACCATTGATGTCACTATTCATGATTGCATTCTAAGTCTTGATGCACATGATTTCCTTATCGATCTTATTCCTAAAACTTGGAAGCTTTGATGTTATCATTGGTATGGATTTTAGCCAAACACCATGCCGAGATCATTTGCTTCGAGAAATGCATTTGTATACCGTTACCTTCTGGGGATACATTGAAAGTGTTCGGTGAAAAATGATCCAAAGGACTCAAACTCATGTCATGCACTTAAGCCCGAAAATGCTTAAGTAAGAACTATATGGCGTTCTTGGCTTACGTGATCAACACAAAAGTCAAAGGGAAAGAACTTAAGGACATTCCGATTGTCCGAGACTTTCCTTAAGTATTTCCCGACGACCTTAGTGGCTTACCTCCCGTGCGTGAAGTCGAGTTTAAAATCGATTTGATACCGGGAGCAAACCCCGTGGCTAAGTCACCGTATCAACTTGCACCATCGGAAATGCAAGAACTTTCCAGTCAACTCCAAGAACTATCTGAGAAGGGTTTTATCCGTCCTAGCACTTCACCGTGGGGTGCTCCAGTTCTGTTCGTGAAGAAGAAAGGCGGATCGTTTCGTATGTGCATCGATTATCATGAACTTAACAAGCTTACCATCAAGAACCGCTATCCTCTTCCTCGTATCGATGACTCGTTTGATTAACTTCAAGGAGCTGCTATATTCTCGAAGATTGATCTACGTTCTCGATATCATCTGTGACATCCGTCACCAAAGGTCCGTCTATTGACGTGTTTTGTTAACTTTTGGTGTCGGTCATCCCTCATCTTTATAACCCATCTATGTGGATATTATACTTGGTTGCTTGCTTGATTATCCTTATGCTTGTGCTATCATTGCTTGCATTGTTATCATCTTAAAACGTTTTCTAAGATTGCCACCGTTATCATTGAACACACCGTTTTTATATGAACATAATGTCACAAATAAAACCATTTTTAAATTATGAATATCATTAACAACATTTTATCATTAATAAAACAAGCCTAATTAATAACGTATTCGACTAAAACAAAATTTGGGAACTCGAGGGCAAAGTACGGGGACTAAACATGTCATATTGCGAAACTAGGGCTGGGTATATAAACCCCTTACCAGCCCTAGCCTCCTCATTCTTACCTTCTTCTTCTTCACCTTCTTCTCCATTTTTCTCTTGATCTAGCACCAAAATCCGTAATGTTTGTTCCGTTTTCACCGTCAATTCTTGATTACCATCGTGAATACTTACTTCTAGCAGGTAGAAAACCTTGGTTGTCTCGTTTCTTGCTCGATTTCACTTCTGCGTTTTCTAGGGTTTCGGGTGCTCAGGTTCATCCGAGCACATGAGGTCATGTGGGCTTGTGTGGTGCGTTTCTAAGTGTGTTACATGTTTAGACATGTTAGAATATGAATTCTGGAGGTTCTTGATATGTGAAACCTGTGCCCGGAGTAGCTGGACGCTGCTCGAAGCTTCAGCAGTCGCGACCTGCTGTACAGGGCGACTATGCCTTTCAGGCGACTGAGCCGTGCGACTGAGTGAGTCGTGCGACTGAGTCCATGCGTCTGAGTCTATCGTGCGACTGAGTGTTGCGACTGAGGTGAGTCGTGCGACTGAGTCCATGCGTATGGGTGTGTCGTGCGATTGAATGCATGCGATTAAGAGTGTGTGCGATTGAGTCAATGCGGATGATTGTGTGCGACTGTGTATATCACACGACTGAAGATCCAGTCGTACGAATGAAGGTTCAGTCATACTAACGAAGCTGATTCGTACGACTGAGGGTTGAATCATGCGAATGGAAGGTTGAGTCGTGCGATTGGGGTGCTGTGTGGTACGACTGAATGCTTAGTCGCACGAATGGGAGTTCAATCGTGCAAATGAAGCTGATTCACACGACTGACAGTTGATTTGTGTGAACGGAGTGTCCAGTAATTGTCAATAGGTGTTTGACCGTTCATAGCATCCTTTCTTTGGGAATATTAATCATACATGCTTATCATCTATTCCGTGAGTTTCGAAGCCCCTTTTTACGCTTTTATAACTTTTAAACATTTTCAAACCTGGGGGAAAAGAATGCTCGCTTACTTAACAAATTTTCAAGCATCTTCCCTAGTGGAAGTCTGCTGCAACTCTTATGGTTAACTTATCTTGCTTATCTTGTTGAATGGTGCTATTATAACTCTTGACTCTATGCTATGTTGCTACCCTGTATGTTACTTGGCGGCTTTACATTACTATATGCTATTACTTTGATGCTATGTGTGGTGTGATGTTACTTATGAATGCTATTGATCTTGGATGCTCTCGACGGTATGGTTCTTCTTTGTGGGTCTACTTTGTGGTTCATCTTTGCCGAGCATCCATTACAACCATTAATCCCGGTAATGGGACCTAAGGATTAGGTTGGTTGTAACCTATACGTATGCGCTTCGTGGATCTTGCTACGTCATGTGAAACTTATCTTTCAATACAACCATTAGTTTCGGTAATGGGACCTAAGGATTGGTTTGGTTGTAAACTATTACGTATGCGCTTTGTGGATCTTGCTACGTCATGTTAAACTTATTATGCTATGGAAAATCTTTCAATACAACCATTAATCCCGGTGATGGGACCTAAGGATTGGTTTGGTTGAAATCTATACGTATGCACTTTGTGGATCTTGCTACGTCATATTAATCTATTTACGCTTTAGGAATGCTTTCTATACAGCCATCAATTCCCGTGTGTAACCGATGAATAGGTTTGGCTATAGCTATTTATAACTGGTAAAACCGCTACACATAAGTGTAGTTGCGGTAGCTCTTATTAGACTTACTTACTGTTTTCATCTTAACATCTTTTATTACTTAAAACCTGCAAAGCTCACCAACAATTATGTTGACCGTTTTGAGCATCTCTTTTCTGGTGATCATGATAACTGAAGCTCTAGGAGTGCTGCCTTAGTGGAGACCCTAGGATGCATTTTGAGACTGAACATACATGATGAACAATTATTTTGTACATTGTTGCAGTCTATAAAACAATCATTATTCTTTTGAATACTTGTTCCCGAGTTGTGTGAATTTACATTACAAGTTATCATTAATGCTTATGTGATCATTGTATGTTTATACATATGGCTATGCTATCGTGAACATTGACTATACACGACACAAGTCTCCATTGTGTTCGGGTGTCATCATGACTCGCTTGTCATCATATTTATATTGCTACTCTATCGTATACCATGTGTTATGACGATCCCGTCTAGCTCGCATCCCCGTGTTTCTGCTATCAGCGGGGGTGTGACAGACTGGTATCAGAGCAATTGGTTATAGAGAATTAGGCAATTCACTTGACCTAGACTATAACCTAGGAACCTTGTAGAATGCATGCTAGGACTGGCTTGCATTTGATGTTACATGTTTGTTCCTCTATACTTGTTTCTTGTCTCTATACATGATTCTATACATACATGCTTGTTATCTGATCATACTGAGGAAGACAATATTACTCTTAGTCTTTCTTCACGGGATACCTTATACTAGAATCATACATTCGTATGCACACAACATCATATCATTAGGTCGAGATACCTAAACAGAAGGGAACCTCGGTGATCACGCGTAGCATCGATCTCAGATACTAAATCCGACCCTAACATGGTTATGCCTAAAATCCTGAAAGTATGAAGGATAGGCAACTACCATTAGACATATTGTGCTTATGTGCTTGGAGTTTACTTGCTATTACATACTATTATTGGAATACTATTGGCTCTTGGACATGAGGACATTACCTGAACTGTGCTTGATGAATGTATCAATACTATGATGTTAACTTGGGGTAAGGGAAGCTAAGGGTGACCATGCAAGGCAAATTACCATTACGGGTGAACACGTAATTGCAATTCGCTGTGCATGAGAAGTCTGGCTAATCTTACCAGGAGGTAACGATCATGAGTATTACAAGTTTTCTATTCTATACCCTAGGGTGCTAGGATCATAATTCTAGTAAGACCTTGTTAAGGGTAACCAAACATTACTAACCCCTACTATTACATAAGTCATGTCCTACTTTGAGCCTTCATGGTATTTCCAATCATGACATTGATCTTATCCTTTACGAGACATTCCTCCACTTAGCATTTCAGTAACTAAGGAACTGATTGAATGCTTAGAATGAAAGTGGACTACAGGACATGTAGAGGAGTGATGATACTCTCTACACATACATTACGTTATTCTTTAGGATGATGCTAAGGAAAATTAGGATGTCGTGTAACCGGTTTAAGCGTCATTCAAGGTATATCGTGGATGTGGTGGGAACGCTGCGGGGAACCCTATATATAAGCATCACCAGTATACTAAGAATGTGCTTAAACTGGGCTACGTGATGATCTTGATGGACCGAAACATGGGATATTGGAACTTGATGAGTGGAATCATACGTGTATCTTAAAGTGACTAAGGTTTACATGTTTACTAAAGTTTACATGTTAACACCTTTCTATGATTAGAAGATGCCGCCTCGAAGAGTCACACGTAGTACCAATCAAGAAGGTGAGACCCCACAAGGCAGAGGTAGGGGTAGACCACCAAGAACAGGTGGTGCTCTAGCTGGCAACAATCAGGGAACTGACAACCCTGACATAGCTGCTATGATTGCTCAGCAGCTAGCCGCACTGATTCCGACTATTGTGACTCAAGTGAGCGATACTCTTCTGAATCATCATCTCCACGGGGATCATCATACTAATGATCAACATAACCACGGAACAGGGGAAGACACTGGGATTTGTGGAACAACTGGGAACGAAACTGGGGTCGATAATACAAGACGGGGATGTTCCTACAAGGAATTTGTGGCCTGCAAACCCCGAGAATTTGACGGGAAAGGTGGGGCGATAGCCCTAACAAGATGGCTTGAAAGGATGGAGGCAGTGATTGACATCAGTGAGTGCCTCGACAGTCAAAGAATCAAGTATGCCACATGTTTACTGCAGGGTAAGGCATTAACCTGGTGGAACACCCAGGTTCAAGCTAGAGGAAGAGAGTCAGCAATGCAGATGACTTAGGATGAGTTTAAAGCATTGATCACCGAAGAATATTGCCCACTCAATAAGATGCAGAAGTTGGAGTTGGAATTTTGGAACCATGCTATGGTTGGAGCTGGGCACGCAGCTTACACCGATCGTTTTCATGAGTTAGCAAGATTGGTTCCACATCTGGTAACACCGGAATCAAAGAGGATTGAAAGGTATATTTAGGGACTCGCGCCTCAAATCCAAGCTTTGGTAACGGCAGCTGCTCCTCCTACGATTCAAAGCGCAATTCTGAAGGCCGGCGCTCTATCTGATGAGATGGTAAGAACAGGGATGTTGGGTAGGGGAGCAGAGAAGGGAAAGGAGGCTGTGGAAACGAGCCGGTCTAACGCCGGAAGATTTGATAAGAAGGCCAAGACGACCCGAAATTTTGTGGCTGTGACTCAAGAAAGGAAAGAATATGCTGGGCCGTACCCGAAATGTAACATGTGCACTCTTCATCATCCCCCAGCAATGCCGTGTCGGATGTATGCGAATTGTAGGCGCCCGGGGCACCTAGCGAAGGATTGTAGAACTGCGCCGAATCTAGTAGCACCCGTCAACGCGGTTAACCCCGCCGGGAATGCCAGGGCTTGTTATGAGTGCGGAGGTCTTGGTCACTACCGGAACATGTGCCCCAGACTGAATAGGGCACTGGGTCAACAAGGGAATAACCAGCAACAAGTGATGGCCATATCTGGTAATCCAGGCCAAGGGAATCAAGGAAATGCTGCCAGAGGACGTGCGTTCGTTATCGGAGCAAATGACACCCGTCAGGACCCGAATGTTGTTACGGGTACGTACTTACTATTTGATACTGGGGCAGACAATAGTTTCATATCTTCTGATTTTGCACACATGCTTGCCTTGAACCCTAGTAGACTAGAAACTAGCTTTTCCGTAGAAATGGCCAACGGTAGAGTTGTACAAGCCGATGAGATTATTCGAAAGTGTTCCATGATATTGGAAAACCATGCCTTCGACATAGACTTAATACCTTTTGAGTTGGGAAGTTTTGATGTGATTGTGGGAATGGATTGGTTGTCGAAACACGGAGCCGAGATTGTTTGTCGGGAGAAAGTAGTACGAATCCCCATGCCAAACAGGGAGATACTCAAGATTCAAGGAGAACGACCGGGAAGAACTCTAAAACTTATCACTTGCGTGAAGATGCGACGATGTTTACGAAAGCTGTGTTACGTATTTCTGGCCCATGTAGTGGAAAAGAAAGAAGAAGGCAACAAGTTGGTAGATATTCTTGTAGTACAAGATTTCCCGGGAGTATTCCCTGATGACTTGTCGGGATTGCCTCCTCCACGATAGGTGGAATTTCGTATAGAGTTGGTTCCTGGAGCTACACCGATAGCAAAAGCACCGTATCGGTTAGCGCCATCTGAAATGCAAGAATTATCTAGCCAATTACAGGAACTACTGGAGAAGGGTTTTATTCGACCGAGTCATTCACCATGGGGAGCACCGGTCCTATTTGTCAAAAAGAAAGACGGGTCGTTCCGCATGTGTATCGATTATCACGAATTGAACAAGTTGACTGTGAAGAATCGATATCCTCTTCCCAGAATTGATGACTTATTTGATCAGCTGCAAGGAGCTTCATAATTCTCCAAGATTGATCTTCGTTCTGGATATCATCAACTAAGGGTTTTTGAGGATGACATACCGAAAACAGCATTCAGGACTCGTTATGGGCACTATGAGTCCTTAGTCATGCCGTTCGGACTGACTAATGCACCAGCTGTGTTCATGGATCTGATGAATCGAGTGTGCAAACCTTACTTAGATAAGTTCGTGATCGTATTCATAGACGACATACTTATCTACTCCCAATCGAAATAAGACCACGAGGAACATCTTCGGGTAATATTGAGTCTACTACAAGAAGAGAAACTTTTCGCCAAGTTCTCGAAGTGCGAGTTTTGGCTTCGAGAAGTGAATATTTTGGGTCATGTGGTTAACGAAAATGGGATTCATGTAGATCCTAGAAAGATCGAAGCAGTAAAGAAGTGGGATGCACCCCAGACACCTTCAGAGATATGACAATTCTTAGGATTGGCCGGATACTATCGTCGCTTCATTGCGAATTTTTCCAAGATTTCTCAACCGTTAACCCTGTTGACTCAGAAAGACAAGAAGTTTGATTGGGGACATGCCCAAGAACAAGCATTTCAAACGTTGAAGGAGAAGTTGTCGAAGGCACCGATATTGTCCCTCCCAGACGGGACTGATGATTTTGTGGTGTACTGCAATGCTTCACACCAAGGATTGGGTTGGGTGCTAATGCAGAAAGATAAGGTGATTGCCTACGCCATACGACAACTTAAGGTGCACGAAAAGAACTACACAACTCATGATTTGGAGTTGGGCGCTGTAGTATTTGCACTTAAGATATGGAGGCACTATCTGTATGGAACCAAATGCATCATCTACACAGATCATAAGAGCCATCAACACATCCTGAATCAGAAAGAACTCAACATACGAAATGACGTTGGGTAGAGCTACTTAGTGACTACGATTGTGAAATCCGATATCATCCGGGAAAGCAAATGTGGTGGCTGACGCCCTAAGTCGTAAAGAGCGCGTAAAACCACTACATGCTCGAGCTTTGGGATTGACTATTCAAATGAACTTGAAAGCTCAAATCCAACTTGCACAAAGGGAAGCATTGAAAGAAGAAAACCTTGTGGGAGAAGAATTCTGAGGGTTAGACAAACAGATGATTTGCAAGGAAGATGACATACAGTACTTCATGGATCGCATATGGGTACCCAACTAGGGAGACATTCGCATCCTGATCATGGAGGAAGTGCACAAGACATGATATTATATTCATCCTGGTGCAGACAAGATGTATCAGGATCTTAAGGATCTATATTGGTGGCCAGGCATGAAGAGAGACATTGCTATGTATGTAAGCTGATGCTTGACGTGCTCGAAAGTTAAGGCTGAACATCAAAAACCATCGGGATTATTACAGCAACCTGAAATTCCCGAGTGGAAATGGGAGAACATAACTATGGATTTTATTACCAAACTCCCGAGAACGCCAATCGGACACGACTCGATATGGGTCGTGGTGGATCGAATGACAAAATCCGCTAACTTCTTGCCTTTCTGAGAAGATTATAAAATGGATAAGCTGGCAAGGTTGTACATCAAAGAGGTCGTGACACGGCACGGGGTGCCGGTGTCAATCATATCCGACCGAGACAGTCGATTTACTTCACGATTTTGGCAGACATTACAGAAAACGATGGGCACTCGATTAGACATGAGTACAGCCTATCACCCCCAAACAGATGGCCAAAGTGAACGAACCATACAAACATTGGAAGACATGCTCAGAGCTTGTGTAATCGATTTCGGTGGTAGCTGGGACACTCATCTACCATTGATTGAGTTTTCTTACAACAACAGCTACCATACAAGCATTGGATGCGCTCCATTTGAGGCATTGTACGGGAGGAAATGTAGATCCCCAGTTTGTTGGGCTGAAGTTGGTGAGAGCCAGCTTACGGGCCCAGAGATCATTCAAGAGACAACTGACATGATTTTCCAAATCAAAGACAGACTAAAAGCTGCAAGAGATCGTCAAAAGAGCTATGCCGACAACCGTCGGAAGCCTTTAGAATTCAATGTTGGAGATCACGTTCTACTCAAAGTCTCTCCCTGGAAGGGAATTGTACGATTTGGAAAGAAAGGGAAGTTAGCCCCAAGATACGTAGGACCATTCGAGATTACAGAAAGAATCGGTCCGGTGGCTTATCGATTAAGGTTTTCACAAGAACTCAGCGGTGTACACGACACATTTCACGTATCAAACCTCAAAAAGTGCCTGATAGATGAAACTCTACATGTGCCAATTAAGGAAATCAATATTGACGAAAAGCTTCATTTTGTCGACGAACCTATCGAGATCATGGACCGAAAGGTCAAACGCTTAAGGCGCAGCAAGATACCTATTGTCCGTGTAGGATGGAATTCTAAACGAGGACCAGAGTTTACATGGGAACGTGAAGATCAGATGAGGCTTAAATCTCCACATCTATTCGAGGATGACACTCTTGGACCTAGCACCAGTTGAAATTCGGGACGAAATTCCCTCAACTGGGGATACTGTGACATCCGTCACCAAAGGTCCGTCTATTGACGTGTTCTGTTAACTTTTATTTTCGGTCATCCCTCATCTTTATAATCCATCTATGAGGATATTATACTTGGTTGCTTGCTTGATTATCCTTATGCTTGTGCTATCGTTGCTTGCGTTGTTATCATCTTAAAACGTTTTCTAAGATTGCCCCCGTTATCATTGAACGCACCATTTTTATATGAACATACTGTCACAAATAAAACCATTTTTAAATTATAAATATCATTAACAACATTTTATCATTAATAAAACAAGCCTAATTAATAACGTTTTCAACCAAAACAAAATTTGGGAACTCGGGGGCAAAGTACTGGGACAAAACATGTCATATTGCAAAACTAGGGCTGGGTATATAAACCCCTTACCAGCCCTAGCCTCCTCATTCTTACCTTCTTCTTCTTCACCTTCTTCTCCATTTTTCTCTCGATCTAGCACCAAAATCTGTCACGTTTGTTGCGTTTTCACCGTCAATTCTTGATTACCATCGTGAATACTTACTTCTAGCAGGTAGAAAACCTTGGTTGTCTCGTTTCTTGCTCGATTTCACTTCTATGTTTTCTAGGGTTTCGGGTGCTCGGGTTCATCTGAGCACATGAGGTCGTGTGGGCTTGTGTGTTGCGTTTCTGAGTGTGTTTCATATTTAGACATGTTAGAATATGAATTCTAGAGGTTCTTGATATATGAAACCCGTGCCCGGAGCAGCTGGACGCTGCTCGAAGCTTCAGCAGTCGCGACCTGCTGTACAGGGCGACCAGGCCTTTCAGGCGACTGAGTCGTGCGACTGAGTGAGTCGTGCGACTGAGTCCATGTGTCTGAGTCTATCGTGCGACTGAGTGGTGCGACTGGGGTGAGTCGTGCGACTGAGTCCATGCGTATGGGTGTGGCATGCGATTGAATGCATGCGATTGAGAGTGTGTGCGATTGAGTCAATGCGGATGATTGTGTGCGACTGTGTGTATCGCAGGACTGAAGATCCAGTCGTACGAATGAAGGTTCAGTCGTACGAACGAAGCTGATTCGTACGACTGAGGGTTGAATCGTGCGAATGGAAGGTTGAGTCGCGCGATTGGGGTGTTGTGTGGTACGACTGAATGCTTAGTCGCACGAATGGGAGTTCAACCGTGCGAATGAAGCTGATTCGCCCGACTGAGAGTTGATTTAAGCGAACGGAGTGTCCAGTCGTGCGTCTAGTCCTGGCGTGCAATTGGAGTCATTGTGTGTGAATTCCTCATGTGGGCAGTGTATGTTGTCGTGTGATGTTAAGGTGACATCGACACGGTTGCCATTACTAATGACGATCTTCAAGATTAACGCTATTTAACTTATTAATGTTATATCAAATCAAATCAACTTAACAATTTACAATTAATTACAAACAATTATAACACAAGTGCTTACTAAGTATTTCTTTAACAACAATAACCCTTTTACACAAATGTTATCAACAATGGCAACGTTACTAGTATCTAGATCTACATAAGATCTATTGTGTGTGTTTGTGTGCAAGTGTTATCCACGACCGAACCGAAACAGCCTGAACTAATCGAATGTCATCTTACGCCTTATGCTCATATTAATGCTTGTCAGTAATTGTCAATAGGTGTTTGACTGTTCATAGCATCCTACCTTTAGGAATATTCATCATACGTGCTTTTCATCTATTCCGTGAGTTTCGTAGCCCCTTTTTACGCTTTTATAACTTCTAAACATTTTCAAACCTGAGGGAAAAGAATGCTCGCTTACTTAACACATTTTCAAGCATCTTCCCTAGTGGAAGTCTGCTGCAACTCTTATGGTTAACTTATCTTGCTTATCTTGTTGAATGGTGCTATTATGACTCTCGACTCTATGCTATGTTGCTACCCTGTATGTTACTTGGTGGCTTTACATTACTATGTGCTATTACTTTGATGCTATGTGTGGTGTGATGTTACTTGTGAATGCTATTGATCTTGGATGCTCTCGGCGGTGTGGTTCTTCTTTGTGGGTCTACTTTGTGGTTCATCTTTGCCGAGCATCCACTACAACCATTAATCCTGGTAATGGGACCTAAGGATTAGGTTGGTTGTAACCTATACGTATGCGCTTCGTGGATCTTGCTACGTCATGCGAAACTTATCTTTCAATACAATCATTAGTTCCGGTAATGGGACCTAAGGATTGGTTTGGTTGTAAACTATTACGTATGCGCTTTGTGGATCTTGCTACGTCATGTTAAACTTATTATGCTATGGAAAATCTTTCAATACAACCATTAATCCCGATGATGGGACCTAAGGATTGGTTTGGTTGAAATCTATACGTATGCGCTTTGTGGATCTTGCTACGTCATATTAATCTATTTACGCTTTGGGAATGCTTTCTATATATCCATCAATTCCCGTGTGAAACTGATGAAGAGGTTTGGCTGTAGCTATTTATAACTGGTAAAACCGCCTACACATAAGTGTAGTTGCGGTAGCTCTTATTAAACTTACTTACTGTTTTCATCCTAACATCTTTTATTACTTAAAACCTGCGACGCTCACTAACAATTATGTTGAAAGTTTTGAGCATCTCTTTTCAGGTGATCATGATAACTGAAGCTCTAGGAGTGCTGCCTTAGTGGAGACCCTAGGAGGCATTTTAAGACTGAACATACATGATGAACAATTATTTTGTACGTTGTTGCAGTCTATAAAACAATCATTATTCTTTTGAATACTTGTTCCCGAGTTATGGGAATTTACGTTGCAAGTTATCATTAATGCTTATGTGATCATTGTATGTTTATACATATGGCTATGCTGTCATGAACATTGACTATACATGACACAAGTCTCCATTGTGTTCGGGTGTCGTCATGACTCGCTTGTCATCATATTTATATTTCTACTCTATCGTATACCATGTGTTATGACGATCCGGTCTAGCTCTCATCCCCGTGTTTCCGCTATCAGCGAGGGTGTGGCATCATCAACTACGAGTCCATGATGATGACATCCCAAAGACAGCGTTCCGTATTCGTTATGGACACTATGAGTTTATGGTGATGCCTTTTGGCTTAACTAATGCTCCTGCTGTCTTCATGGATCTCATGAACCGAGTATGCAAGCCTTATCTAGATAAGTTTTTGATCGTCTTCATTGATGACATACTTATCTACTCCAAGACTAACACCGAGCATGAACTGCATTTCCGACAAGTTCTTGAGTTGTTGAAGAAAGAGCAATTGTACGCGATGTTCTCTAAGTGTGACTTCTGGCTCGAGGAAGTTCAATTTCTAGGACACGTGGTGAATAGTCAAGGAATTAACGTTGACCCTTCAAAGGTGGAAGCTGTGAAGAATTGGTGTGTTCCCAGGACTCCGACCGAGATTCGTTATTTCCTTGGTCTTGCTGGTTATTACTGGCGATTCATTGCCAACTTTTCAAGGATCGCGAAGCCGCTCACTTCTTTGACACAAAAGAATAAACCATTTGAGTGGGGGCCCAAGCAAGTAGAAGCTTTTGAAGCATTAAAGCACAAACTGTGCAATGCTCCTATCTTGACTCTACCCGATGGAAACGCTGATTTCACCGTATATTGTGATGCATCAAAACAAGGCCTTGGTTGTGTTCTTATGCAACTAGGAAAGGTCATAGCCTATGCATCAAGACAATTGAAGGTTCACGAGGTGAATTACACAACACACGATCTCGAGCTTGGTGCTGTTGTTTTCGCTTTGAAGATTTGGAGACACTACCTGTATGGTACGCAATGCATAGTTTACACCGATCACAAAAGCCTTCTACACGTTCTTATTCAATAGGATCTCAATATAAGACAACGTCGTTGGGTGGAGTTGGTTAGTGACTACGATTGTGACATTCGTTATCATCCTGGTAAAGCCAACGTCGTAGCCGATGCATTAAGTCGTAAAGTACATAACAAGATGACCTCGTTCCAAGAAATTCGCGATCGATGACAATGGTGTAAAACCGTGGATATCTCCCAGAAACAATCAACTCACGATCTCAATCATGTAAATGCGGAATGTAGACATGATTGGAATGAATGAAGAATCGAATTGATCAAAAATGCTTCTTGTATTGAACGAAATAACCTATTACAGGTCTTGTGCGAAAAACACACAGTACAGGAGTGAAATATGATCAAAAGCTTAATTATAAAACGAAAACTAAACTATTTATACTAAACAAGCAGTTCTCGCGCGACACACTTGTCGCGCGGCTCATCCTTTGGCGTGGATGACCTTTTCGCGTGAGTACTTCATCTCACGTGAATCTGTCTTTCGCTTGTCATCTTTAGTTTCCGAGTTTGTTTTTTTGTCGAGCCTTATGTAGTCTTCTACAAATGGTTTGATACTTTGAGAGAATTCGATACTGAAATTCGACTAGATGTCAACGAGGCTACTGTACTGCTACAAAACTTGAGAATAGATAGTGACATCGAGTCTAGTATCTTGGAGGCTCAACAAATACTTCAACGAGAAGGGAGAATGAAGGATGAACTGGAACATAACCTTCTAACTCAATTGGAGACGAAACCTAATGGGTCGATGTATTTCGCGAACCGAATTTGGGTTCCAAATCGTGATAATCTTCGTACTCTTGTCATGAACGAAACTCATCAAACTCGTTATTCTATTCATCCTGGCTCTGATAAGATGTACATGGACCTGCGTGGTCAATATTGGTGGCCTGGAATGAAGAAAGATATAGCGACTTATGTAGGTAAGTGCCTCACGTGTACGAAGGTTAAAGCCGAACATCAACGTCCAAGTGGATTACTTGAACAACCTGAGATTCCTATGTGGAAGTGGGAACATTTATCTATGGACTTCATAACTAAGCTACCCCGAACCTCTCAAGGACATGATAGCATATGGGTGATCGTCGACTGATGGACCAAGTCGGCACATTTTATACCCATACGTGACACTTACAAGACATCAAGGTTGGCTCGTATATACGTTGATGAAATTGTAAGTCGTCATGGGGTACCTCTGCACATGATATCCGACCGAGACGCTCGTTTCACTTCGCACTTTTGGTCGTCGATGCAAGAACTCTTGGGTACTCAATTGGATCTAAGCACGGCTTACCATCCCCAAACTGATGGTCAAACCGAGCGAACGATCCAAACCTTGGAGGATTTGTTACGCCTGTGTGTCCTTGACTTTGGTGGTGATTGGGATACGCATCTACCGCTCGTGAAATTTTCATATAACAATAGTTACCACTCGAGTATCAAGATGGCACCATTCGAAGCACTTTATGGTCGTAAATGTCGTTCACCGATCTGCTGGACCGACAATGGTGAAAACTTCATCACCGGTCCTGAACTTATACAAGAGACGACCGATAAAGTTTCTATTATCCGAAAGAACCTTAAAGTCGCAAGAAGTCGACAAAAGAGCTATGCTGATAAGCGACGTAAGCCATTGGAATTCCAAGTTGGGGAGATGGTTCTTCTTAAGGTTTCACCGTGGAAGGGTGTTGTTCGCTTTGGAAAGAAGGGTAAAATGGCTCCAAGATTTGTAGGACCTTTCAAGATTCTAAAAAGGATTGGGAAGGTGGCTTACAAACTGGAATTACCTTCCGACCTTAGTGGAGTTCATCCTGTGTTCCATGTCTCGAATTTAAGGAGGTGTTTGGCTGACGAAAGTCTGCATGTTCCGTTGGATGACATCCAGATCGACGAGTCATTACACTTTATCGAGAAACCCGTTGAAGTTATGGATCGCATCATGAAGAAGACTAGAACCACCACTACCCCAATCATCAAGGTACGCTGGGAGAATAAGCGTGGCGCTGAATTTACTTGGGAACGTGAGGAGCACATGAAGAAGAAATACCCATTTTTATTTGTATAGTTTCATTCTTAATTTCAGGACGAAATTCTATTATGTTGGGGAGACTGTAACATTTCGAATTTTCGTTAAATATAAGATAACTTTGTTAGATTCCTGTAAGGACTTTTTATTCCATGTATGAAACTTTTAGGGCTTGTTATGTTTGTTTAGTTGAATTAGAAGTTAATAAGTTAGTTTATTTATAATAACAATAACAATAATAATAATAATAATAATAAATAATATAATAATAATAATAATAATAATAATAATAATAATATAATAATGGTGATAATAATAACAATAATAACAATATTATTAATAAGTGTAAGTCTTGAAGTAAATAAAAAAATATAAGTTTTATTACTTTAAAATTTGTAATTAATAAGATTTTACATAAAATAATGAAGATTTAAACCTCAGGGGCTAAACTGTAATTTGTTCTAAAGTTAAAAGTTAATTTTGGATTTAAATTGTAAACCTTAAAACCACAGGGGCCAGTTGTGTAACTTCCAAAAACCCAAACCCCCACCCTCTCTTTCCCCGCATTTCCGGCGACTCACTGGCCGGCCTCCGGCGCGTCTCCGGCCACCTCAAAACCACCGAATTCAATCATTTCTGATCCAAAAACCGTTACCCAACCGTTCTAGAACCTGTTTCGAACTTGAATGCACCTGTTAATTGTGTTAAACCATCGGTTACAAGCTCAACCGATTGAAAAACCGAAATCTTAAATATCATACCCGTTCGGGTATTAAATCTCAATAATGGTCTAATTAAACTAGCCTACTCAAGCATCTAGGTAATACTAAACATTCACAACTTCCAATTTCACCTGAAAACACACAAAAATACGCATTCGATCCCCTCTGAAACTGAGACCTGCAACTTACTCAAACACCATCATCTGAACCTTTAATCCAGAAATTGATAGAGGGCTTCTAATCTTTGCGTCTTGTGGAAGCTTCCTGTGCAACTAATTGAAGTATTATCATCATTTGCATCGCGAACGCCATATCATTCGGGTCGCAATTGTTCTTCACGTCGTGAATTTGAAATCAAACAAGTTCCAGGTAATTAAACGCACATAGACACTCGGTTTTACTTAGGGATTAAAATCCCTAAGCTTAATCTTATTAACATTCACGAATCGAGGGGCAATTTGATTCAAGTAGGTTCTAGGGTTCTTGAGATTTGGGGGAAACTCTTTAATCGGAGTTATAAGAATTGGAAACCAAAATGAACCACGGCCACAACCCTGGTTCACTGGTTAAGCACTCACTTACCCACCTTAGGGTCTCGGGTTCGAACCCGGACAACCTCATACATTTTTTAAAAGGGCTTTTAAGCCTAATTTTAATTATAGAAAAATTTTAATAAACATAAAAATAATTTTACAAACTTCTAATATTTTAAAATCATCTAAATATTTTCTGTAAATTTATTTTTGTAAAATCTTTTAACATTTTATCATAAAATTTGTTTACAAATGTTGTAACTAAATATATTTATAAAAAATTGATTTATAAACTTATTAGATTTTTAAGACACCATATTATTTTCTGTAAATTTATTTAATAAAATATTTTAATATTTTTATTAAATGGTTTAGATAAATAAGGTATTTAGTTTATTTTCTTATAAAATGGATTTTAAATAATGGTTCAAATCACTAAACTATTTGTTCAACAATATACATTTATAAATGATGATTATTATTTCAACTTATAACTAAATTTTATTACAAAAATCCCCGTATTCCACCTATAACCCTAGTTCCCGTTAAAACATTAAACGTATTATCAAAACGTTAACCTTGTGAATGTGTATATATATTTAGGGCCTTGTGACCATTCACGTTAGAACGACGTCTATTATTCCTCTATTAATCGTCATACTTATATTTATTTGCCAAGTGAGTTTCCTTGCCCCTTTTTATGTTATTACATACCTTTTTGGGGTGAAACATGTTACATTATTCAACATACACTTATAAACGTTTAAATCTTATAAAAGCACATGCAATTCATACTTTTATTTTGTGATGGTTATTTGTGTTATTGTAAGTCTTATATGGGATACATATATTGTTTACAATCATTAACTATTGCTAGCCTGGCGACGTCTTAGATCTTTGGGCCTGACAAGCCTATTTGGTGCTAAAGCCGATGTATTACCGGCTCCTAATGACGTATGCTTGTTTATCATGGGAACCAAGTACACTTAGCCAATCATATAAACTTATAATCTAGTCGAGGTTTGATTGTACTATATGTGTTCTATAAACTTGCTAACTCATAACCTATGACATGAATTGCTACTTGAAATCCATGGTATATTATGTATGTGAAACCCTTGGAAACTCACCAACTTTATAGTTGACCCGTTATTTTAACATGTTTCAGGAAATGCCCACGTTAGAAGTCATCATTTGAAGATTGCAATAAACTAGGATTTGGACCTAGCTAAATGAATAAAACGATTATGTTATGTCTTGTATTGTTTGGAACTATTTCATGTTTGAGATTTATGAATGTATTTCTTTTGAAACTGATGATAATATTATTTTCATTTAAAGATAGCGTTATGTGGTTGTGAACAATCTTAACCCTCACATCTCGACGATTCCGCCGTCAAGGTTGGGGTGTGACAAGTGGGCAGAGCTGAAAAGGTTGGTAATTGAGGAGTTCTGTTCTCACCGGGAAATGGACAAGGTTGAGAGAGAGTTTCTGCAACTGGAGGCGGGAACGATGACACACCAGCAGTACACGACAAAGTTCAATGAGATGGCAAGGCTGGTGCCAGACCAAGTGACGCCTGAGTCACGAAAGATCAAGAGGTATATTCAAGGTGTGCTAACAGATATTCGCAAACTTTTGATCGCTGCCCGACCAGGCACGTTTAGGTCGGCAATCGATCTAGCGGGAAGGTTGTATGACAAGCGGGAGGCGATGGCGATAAAAGATGAAGAGGAGGAGCGAGCCAATGTTAAGAATAGGAAAGGAAGGCGAGACAATGATGGTCGATTTGTGTCTGAAGGTAAAGTATTGAGGTATGATAATCGGAAGAGAATAGAAAGGAGAGGAGAGGTATGCAAGAGGTGTGGTAGAGGCCATGACGGGGAGTGCAAGTGGGGACTGAACGTCTGCTTCCAATGTGGGAAGGAAGGCCATATGGCGAGGGATTGCCGCATGGCTAAGTGCTACGACTGTGGCGAAACTGGACACCTAAGCAGGGATTGTAATAAGTCAAAGGCAGGAAGCTCCGGTACGAGGAAGGAGAACAGATGGTGAAGGCTAGAGCTTTTTCCATGACCAAGAGGAGGCTAGAGCGGACTTCGACTTGATGTCAGGTACGTTTCTGGTAATTTATATTTGTGCATCTTTGCTTTGAATGCAGTGCTAGTAGTAGTTTCGTTCCTACTGCCTTCTGTTGTAAGTTGCACGTTAGGAGTAGGAACATCGATGAGCCCTTCGATGTAGGAAATGTTATTAATAAATCCACTAGGTTACCTGATACCCTAGAGGATTGCGTGATGGAATTGAGAAAGCGTTTGTTCCTACTAGACCGTTCGGGATAGACTTGGGTGGATAGGCGTACACCATAAGATGAACGAACTGATAACCAATAAGGAAATCACCGAGTGTTGTAGGAAGGTGGTTTGATCAAACACGTCCGAAAAGAGTTTGGTGCCAACCTACGGAGATGGAGTAATGATGAAGGCCTCGCCTTGGAAAAGAGAATCATTCGATTCAGAAAGCAAGGAGAGTAAACACCCAGGTATATGGGATCATCCCAAATGGTTGATCAGGAAAGAACAGTGGCATGTCGTCAAGAGCTACCTGACGAGTTAAGTGGAAGTCATCTGACGTTCCATGTATCTTGTCTAAGAAAGTGCTCGATCGATGAAAGTACGATCGTGCCACTAGAGGACACAGAGATGGATAAAGTATTCAACTACAAGAGGCAACTGGTGGCTGTTTCCGATAGAAGGGAAGAGAAGGGTTAAGGAGAATGGTGGTTTCACTTGTGTGAAGGCAATGGAGCCTAAAGGGAACTCAGCCTAGTGTGAGATCAAGGGAGAGGTGAGATAGTATTACCCGCAACTGTTCGAGAAGTACCAGGTTTCAGGGACGAAACCTATATAAGGGGGGTGGACTTGTAACACCCGGTTATTTTCTTTGAAGCCAAAGAAAGAAGGAAAAAGAGAAGAAAAAGAATTAAAGTCCAAAGTCGGGGGACCAAACTCGCCAACAAGAGAAAGCTGGGTGAGTGGAGGTATTTGAAGGGAGAGGGCAACCCTTACCCTTATCCCCCACACTCAAAATTCTGCACAAAAGAGGAGAAGAGAGAAAAGGGAGAAAGGTTGGTTTGGGTGGATTCAAGAGAGAAAAATCATCGTGTAGCGGGTCCAATCAAAGCTCTACTTCTTGGTGTTGCTTGTGTGAGTTCTAGGACCCATCTTTTACACGTTTTTGGTCGATTTTAGGGCCGGAACACATCTGAAAACCCATTTTGTATTTGTGTGTGTTTGACCATTTGTATGTGTTTGCGTGTGATGCGTTTGGAGTTTGTTTTCGGGCTTGTGTGTGCTTGAATGGTGTTGTGGTATGCATTCCTAAGGTTTAGGATGGTTGATTTGGGTTTAGAATGAGTTTGGATGAGCTTGGAGGTCGTAAATAGCGGATTAGGTTCAGGATGAACTGCATTCTGCATCAGCTTGGGCTAGGCGACCGAATGGAGGCCATATGGCCGAATGGGGTGCGGTTGAGGTTCATTCTCACGATTGACGTTCATTCACACGATTGACGTTCATTCACACGATTGGGGGTCCAGTCACATGGGGATTCATGCGACCGAGGGCCCATTCGCATAAGTGCTCATCCATATTGAGTCCATCTGCACGGATGTCCATTCACACGAGTCTCAATCGCGTGGTGTTCATTCGCATAGGGTTCAGTCACATGGGAGGCCCTGCTATTGAACGGTGTCCATACGCCCATGTAGGGCTTGTGTACCCGAGGAAAAGCATAGTTTAATTACTGACTTTTAGGGGAAAGTGCAGATGTAAGTTTTGACGTGGAAGTTCCCGTAAGTTCATGTAAGATGACTGTTGAGGCCTTAGTGGTTATGTTGGGCATGATGATGATGATGTTGCATGATTATGCATGATGTATGTTATGTATGTATGATGTTGCCCTGTATGATGATGCTATCTGTGTATGATGATGTTCCTTATTATGATATATGTTTATCTTTCCCGTGGCTTTACGTGTTACGTTAATGAATGAATGAAAAGTATTATGTAACGTAAAGTGGAAGATAATGAAAAGAGGAACGTAATGAAAGAATGCATGCGTTAATGAATGAATGAAAGTAAGAAAGGCTTGCAAGCAAATGTATGAGGTGAGCGACCCTATTGTCGCAACAGACTAGAAAGGGGTCCTTGTCACGTACCTCGGTACTGTGTCAGTCTTCGAACATGAGTCGGGGGTTTGTTTACAGGCCCCGACACAGTATCAGTCTTTGGACATAAGTCGGGGGTATTGCATGAGACATAGTGATGTATGATGATAAGGTCTTGTTGCACGCTCCGGTACTATGTCAGTCTTCAGACATGTGTCGGGGGTTTGGTTTCAGGCCCCGGCACAGTATCAGTATTCGGATATGAGTTGGGGGTGTTGCATAAGAGATAGGATCTTTGTCTCGTATCCCGGTGCTCTGTCAGTCTTCGGTTATGAGTCGAGGGTTTGTGTGCAGCCCCGGCACAGCATCAGTTATTGAGCATGAGTCGGGGATATTGCATAAGACAAGATTCGAGTAATGAAAAGTAATGAGCGAAGAAATGAATGAATGAACAAATGATGATGAGGATAATAATAATAATTATTATCAGTATGTATGCATGATGTATGACAATCTGACGAATGTAAAGTACGAAAAGAAAGTAAGAGAAAAGAAAAAAATGTATGAGATGAACGAACGAGTAATGAACGATAATGTACGATGAGAAAGATAATAAACGAGAAATTATTATCTATGTGTACGTATGATGTATGCTCACGAACAAAAGTAAAGAATGGTTTCTAACGAAAGTAAAGTATTTTATTTATAAAACTAGAACTCACTCAGCAACGCTGACTTTTTATGTGTTTGCAGTTGGCAGGTAATGTTACTGAGGATGGCACGGGGCGGCTACTCGGCTCTTTTTGGATGGCATTCTTTTGTTTAACGTTTTTGCATTGTAATACGAACGAATGATATTTTGTAATGACTATTGTATTAACTGGCAAAAGCATTTTAATATATATGAAATGGTTTTAATTAATTTCCGCTACGAAGTTTTAAATAATTGTATGTTTTATGTGCGATGAATGACCAACTGTGAGATGCCCGGGAACGGGGACTTACAGTTACTTTATTTATAAAATGGAATTTCTGTCATTTTACAAATAAAAGCTTGAAATACATTTTTTGTAAAATGATATGCGTAATAATTTATGAAATCACGCAAGTTATATCATTTATTATGCAATCTATAATAATATACCCATATGTTTCTAAATATGTCATGCAATCCATTCAAAACTAGTTATAAGTCACTTAATATTAATTCCAGGCCGTTTAAATGTTGTCCAAAGTCATTCAAGGTTAGACTAAATTCACGCAAGTTATAAATTAATTACTCAAGGTTCTAAATGTATTATGCAATCCGTTTAAAAACTAGTCGTAAGTCATTTAAAACTAGTTCTAAGCCATTCAAAACTTGATCTAAGACATTCAAGGTTCTTAATAAGCTACGTAAGGTTTTTAATAAGTTATTCAAGTTTTTTAATAATTTATGCATATTAAAATACTAAACACATAAGGTTCTTTAAGACCTTCAACTACCACCCAACGTAGTTGTAAAATCACACAAGTAGGAACAAAAACAAGTTAGGGGACGATATACTCCTTAGTATAAAAATGAACA
>CM044012.1:44714100-45089100 GCA_024085815.1 Flaveria linearis
ATTGTAGCAGATGGAGTTAGTTCACTTACAGACTCAGTTGGAATTTCTCCTTCTTCCAGATTAATGTATTTAAATAAGTCTTGTAAGTTGTTCCTAAAGATATCTGTATACTCATTTGGCTCATCTACATCATCAAATAAGCCAAATTCTTCTTCTGTAGCTTTAGTAGATGCAGATTGCTGAAATGAATATAACTCTTTCTCGTATAAGTCTTCAGTGACAATGGTTCATATCCTTCTGGATCACTAGCACTTGGTCCTGAGACATTGTCAGTGCTAGTATCACCAGTTAGATTAGACGATAAACCACCAACATCACCTTCATCATCATCATCATCATTAGCATTATCATCATCATCATTATCACCATCATCTCCACCATCATTATCATCATCATTATTATCTTCATCATCATTATCATCATCATCCGAATCACCGTAATCAATCAAATCTTCATCTTCTTCTTCATTAGCAACAGGGATAGGCATCATATGCTCAGGCTCAACAAAAGTTGTAGGTCTAACAGCTTCAGAGATAGGTACTTCAGATGTAGTTGGAACATCTTCAGTAACACTAACACTTGGCTGTGTCTCTGTAGTTTGATCTTCTGTGACTTTCTCAACTTCTTGTAAATCATCTGCAGGAGATGGACTCGGTGAACGCCTGCTCGTCTCATCAATCACAGTTGTAGAACGTACAACCTGCGGTTGATGGAAAAAGTTTGAGAGATAAACTCTCTCAGCTCCTGTAATTGTCTCTCCAAACCGGCTGAATAATCATTAATATTTTTCATCTGTAGCTCAAGAGATGTGATCCTTGAATCCTTTATGCTTGAATCCAAATGAATCATTGTAATCATTTTGGTTTTCTCCTCATTCTCCTTCCTCAACTCAAAAATAATCTTCACATTCTCATAACTTTCCTTTTCAAGATTCTTTACCCTTTCTTCCAATGTAATAGATGTAGATTGAGGAGCACTGGAAGATTCTTCTCTACCTCTGAACTCTGGTGGAGTATTCAGAAAGATGTCAACATCAAACTCCAAATTCTCCTGTCTTGGTGGAGTTGAAAATCCAGACTCAGAAACATTTGCTGGTTCAGAAACAGGAACAGTCTCTGTCTCAGAAACAGTAGCAGTGACATCAGCTTGAGTTTCTTCTACAGTCACCACTCTTTCAGTGATCTCTGAATATCAGAAAGGGTAGTCTGTTCAGCTTCAGAGATAATCACTTGAGTTCGTGGTCGTTTAGAATTACCACTTCTTCCTCTTTTCCTTTCAGGAAAATCTTTCCTCTTAGCCATTCGCTTCCGCCTCATGGAAGTACTTGGAGATTCCTTAGGAATATAATCAGTATCTCTTTCTTCAACAGATCTTTTCCTAGAGGAAGTTGGAGTAGATGGAGTCTGATCAGTCTGAAGAACATAGGGCACATTCCCTATCTGATCACTCACAGTATCTGACTGGAGGCTGAATGAACTTCACCTTCTACTCTCTCAGCTTGAGTTGGTTCATCCTCTAATAATCTCTCAATCTCCTCATCGATATCATCTCTTGCAACAGAGGTAGAAGTACCAGTCTGTGTATCACCAGTATGAACATCTCCTTCCACGTCTCTATCATTGTCATCAATCTCAGAAAACCAACCAATCTTTGCAAAACTTTCACCAGAGCATTTATTCCCTCGTGCTCTAGTCAAATGTGTAAAGATCTCCTTCTTGATAGTTTGGATAACATACTTAGAAGATCTAAGTGTTGCAAACTCCGGATAAGCGTCAATGATCACCAACTAAATAAAACGAGGATACATGATGAACTTCTTTCCAGGATTAGCAGTGGCATTCTTCTGCATCTCCTGAAAGATAGCTCCAGAAATATTGAATAGAAGATCATCCACAAGAGAAACTAGTAGTGATCCAAACACTGCGCTCAAACTATCCATTCCCGCCTTCAGATTACTCAGACAATGGATAACCACGTGAAATAAATACTTCCAGTATGGTGGTAACAATTTCTTCTCCAAACTGGGATATCTGTACTCATAGCCCATACGTGTCAGACAGTCTAAGACCATTTCATCATCTAATCTGGTTGGAGCATCATCTTGATCATTAAATAATAATACTTGGTTCAGAATGGCCTGGGATACAATCACCCTCTTGTCTTTGACTGTAGCAGTAATAATTGGTTTGCCTGCTTGATCCTTATCTAGTGCAGCAGTGCTCCATAATGAGTCAATCAACTCAGGATATATGTTAGGATCAGCAGTAATAGCATATTCAATACGGGAATTCTTCAGCCCTTCAATCATAGAAGTAAAAAGTTCCTTTCCCTCTGGAACATCATCCAAATAGGCCACACAATTATGATTTTTATTGAACATCATTTGTGCCATCTGCAATTACACAAACAAACAAAATAAGTAAAATTGACATAACTTAATTTCACACAAGAAAAATTTTCACACTTAGAGAGAAAAAAAATTTCAACACTTAATTTCTCAGTCGCGCGAAAAAGAAAATTTTTCACACTTAGAAAAATTTCAGCAATTATGGGTCTCAGTCGCGTGAAAACATTATTCACGCGACAATGACAATCGTGCGAAAACATTACTTTCAAGTGAAACTTTTTCATGCAAAAAATCCATGCGAAAAATCCAGGCGAAATCAAACAACATGCGAAAGGTCAGTTTCGCATCTGTTCATTTCTTTCAAGCGACTTGCGCAGAACAACTGTCAAATTAACCATCAAAAACTTGTTTTTACATAACGATATTCATTCTCATACAGTCGCCTACTTTCATTAAGTCCATTACATTTGTCAATTTTAATATATAAGTTCATTTTATTTGATTTTAGGTTAAAGTTGTTAAGTTCCTTTTCAAATTTGATCTCTTTTGTAACCATTACAATCAAAATCTACCTTTAAATCTTAGAAAGGAGGTAATGTGAACTAGTGAGTGTCTCAGAATGGATGAAATGTACAAAATACTCTCAGAATTTGAAAAGATGAATAAGTGTGAAAAGGGTTTCGGATGATAAAGAATGCGAAAAGTGACTTTTCGTTCAGCACTGTGATATTTATATGCCAAACATGTCACGTGACTTCATTTCTCATGCGAGTTTGTTTCACACTTTGAAACTTTTCAATTTTTCAACTTTTCAATTTTCCTCATTTTTCAAAAATCTTTTATTATCAATTATGTATTTCAACAAAATGTATTATTTACCAAGTGACCAATTAATTTAATGAATCTTCAATTTTCAAAAGTTTATCTATGATTTATTTGTCTTAATACCTAAACAAAACAAAAACAAAACAAAATGAAAACAAAACAAAACAAAATAACAAAATAATGAACACATATAAAAAATCAAGATCTGAATTGTTTATTGATCAAAATTGTCTTGTAAGAATTTTCATAATGAGATCATATAGTTCTTTGTCAAGTCAAGACTCTGTTCAGCTTAATTAAAGAAACTAGTTAAGTTGATTGTCAATATATTTTGTCCTATTTAAACTTATACTTCAGTTTTTACTCAGAAACATAAAGAGTGATACTTATCATGTTTTGTATGATTTTATATAAATTCAGTGGATCACACAATCAGAACTTCTGTAAAATGCTTATTAGTCTTCAAGACACTGTCGAGATTTCAAGTCATCTCAAATTGACTTAAACCATGCATTGTTGATCAATGATACCATTTGATTATTCCTAAAATATATCTATTTGAGCATAACTAGCCTGAGAAATATTTCTTAACACGAAATATTAACAATTTTAAGGACTTACAAATAGCCATCCGGACTTACGTCTGTCCTCTCAAAATGTTTAGGACTTACAAGCCATCCGGACTTACATGCCCCATCTTTTGATTTTGCCTTCCGTGATCAGAAAATTTTCTCAAAGTAAAAAATATATATACCATATAGTATGTATGTCTTTAGACATATCTTTTGATTTGTGCACTTTGGCATCTTATATCCTATATGGCCTTTTTGGCATCTTTTTGCTCATTTATTTTCTTTTTGTCTTTTTATTTCTTTTTGCATGTCTTTTTGTATTTTCTTTTATATATATATACATAGTTATATATGATAATTACTAAATCAAACAATAACAGGCTTTAGTATGACAAGAATATAACTCTCAGTCTGTTTTAGAACATTTTTGGTATTGTCACAGAATCCTGATATGTTACCCACTAAATCATATCACTTTACTTCACGTTTAATCACTCATTTATGATCTTTTCATTTCTGAAAGCAAAGCCTATTGACACATCAAACATAATCCAAGTCTTTTTATATGTAAGCCTTTGAAAGTACTTAGACTCGTTTTGAACTTTGTAATATCATTTCTCATTTAATCATGAAAATTACTTTTTGACAATTTATCCAATCTTGACTCCCCCTAAAACCAAAAATTTTTTCAGAACTTGTTTTCTAATTTCTCCCCCTAAAAATATGATTGTTCTTTTAAAGAGAAAGAAAACAATTATAATTTTATTCCTTATTATTAAAAAAATGAAAAATCTTTTTGTGAAGATTCAAGAAATCAATTTATCCAAAGTTAATCATTCCCGATGATTGCACAAGGAAATCAAATCGAGAATGATCAAATGCCTTGGTAAACAAATCAGCAATGTTTTCAGTTGATGGCACTTGTTTTAAATGAATAAGTTTACGATCAAAACAGTCACGAATGAAATGGATTCGGATGTCAATGTGTTTAGTGTTGGAATGTTGAATGGGATTTTTTATGATGTTCAGTACTGCTGTGTTGTCACACCAAATTGGTGTGTCATATATGTTGCGACAATAATCAAGAAGTTGTTGTTGAATCCAGACAAGCTGGGAACAACAACTCGATGCAGCCACATATTCAGCTTCGGCAGTGGATGTGGAAACAGTGTTCTGCTTTTTACACTGCCAGGAAATGAGTCTGTTGCCTAAAAACTGATATCCTCCTGTAGTCGATTTCCTGTATAAATTGCAACCACCATAATCTGTCAGTATAAGCAAATGAATTGAAATCGGAAGTTCGAGGATACCAAAGACCAAGTTTTGGTTGACCCTTGAGATACTTGAAAATCCGCTTGACAGCTTTCATGTGTGATTCCTTTGGATCACTTTGATAGCGGGCACACTGACAAACAGGGAACATGAATCCGGCCTGCTTGCAGTAAGATACATGAGGGAACCAATCATTGATCTGTATAGATGTTGATCAACTAATTCACCTAATGGATCTGGAGTGAGAGTAGGACGAGAAGACATAGGAGTTGGAGCTACTTTGGAATCCTGAAACTTGTATTTCTCTAATATAGTCTGAACATATTTTTCTTGATGAATGAGAATACCAGTTTCAGTCTGATTAACTTGAATACCCAAGAAAAATAAAATTTCACCAAGAGTGCTCATCTCGAATTTCTTCTTCATCACATCTTCAAACTCCTTGCACATACTTTCATTAGTAGACCCAAAAATGATATCATCGACACAGATTTGAACCAGAATGATGTCATCGCCTGATTTACGAATGAATAAGGTTTGATCGATTGCTCCTCGTGAATAACCATTTGTAAGCAAATGTTGAGTCAGAATTGCATACCAAGCACGAGATGCTTGATGTAAACCATACAACGCCTTATCCAATTTGTATACATAATCAGGATGATCTGGATCTTTAAAACCAGGAGGTTGACAAACATAGGTTTCTTCCTTCATTTCCCCGTATAAGAAAACAGTTTTGACATCCATCTGATACACCTTAATATTCATGTATGAAGCAAAGGCTAAGAAAATGCGTATTGCTTCAAGTCTTGCAACTGGAGCATACACTTCTTCATAATCCAATCCTTCAATTTGATAAAATCCCTGCACCAAAAGACATGCTTTGTTCCGAACTATAACACCTTTTTCATCCGTTTTGTTCCGAAATATCCATTTTGTTCCAATCGGAAGCTTATCTTTTGGAAGTTCTACAAGATGCCAAACATTTAGCTTCTTAAATTGCATCAACTCATCTTGCATTGCTTCTATCCAACTGTTTTCCTTGAGTGCCATTTCAACATTTTTTGGCACTATCTGTGATAGAAAGCAAGCATACAAGCATGTGTTGATTGCCCCTGAACGACTTCTGGTAATTACACCTTCATGCAACGGACCAATTATGGCTTCAGTTGGATGATTTTTATGGATTCTCAGCTGAGGAATATCATCTGCAACAATCTCATCTTCCAAGTTAGTGATATGTTCAACATTATCGTTCACTTCTTTAGAGGTTCTAGATTGATAGACAATATTTTCTTCAAAATTGTCGTCTGAAATGTGATTTTCAGAAGCAGTAGACACATTTGGAGATTCTTCAAATGGAACTTGAATGACTTCTATTGGAGTATCAATAGTCTCTGAAGAAGATGAAGCAGACAATGGTGAATTCAGTGATTCTTCTGGCTCCTGATTGTGAATCTGTTCTGAAAGATCGTCTAGTAAACCAGAACTTTCAGACACATGCACAGAAGCAGTAGGAATACTCTTGGATTATGATGGAATTGAAAAATCATTAGATTCCAAAGATATTGATCGAGAATTAACATCTGCAGATGAAGGTTTAGAAATTTTAAAATTTATGAACAATGATTCATAATCATAAACCCATGATGGAGCTGATCCTGCATCAGTTATGTTAAGCTCGTGCCAATAAATATTAAATGACTCAATTATTTGTCTTGTTCTTTTATTATAAACCCGATATGCAACCTTATTAGCTGCATATCCCACAAAGTAACATTCATCAGCCTTTTCAGAAAATTTTGAGGTTGATTCGGATGTATGTAACAAAGTAAAACAACAACCAAAGGCTTTAAAATATTTGACTTTGGGTTTTTGTTTATAAAATATTTCATAAGGAGTCATATTTAATCTTTTATTTATTAGAACACGATTCTGAACATAACATGCAGTGTTTACTGCCTCAGCCTAAAAGAACAATGGTAATTTGGCTGCAGATATCATAGTTTGAGCAGCTTCAATGATTGTTCTATTCCTCCATTCTGCAATTCCATTTTGTTGTGGAGTGCCTGCAGCACTGAATTGTCTCGTAATGCCTTTGGATTCACAAAACTCATTCAACGTCTGATTACAAAATTTTGTTCCATTGTCACTTCTGATGCATTGTACCTTCTTATCTGTCTGATTCTCCACCAAATTAATGAACTTGATCAAAAGATGTGAAGTCTCATCCTTAGATGCTAAGAAAAACACCCAAGTAAATCTTGAAAAGTCATCAGTAACAACCAAACAATAAGATCATCGACCCAAACTTAAAACACTTACTGGACCGAATAAATCCATGTGTAAGAGTTGTAAGATTGATTCGATTGATTTGTGTACAATTGGTTTGTGAGGAAGTTTATGTTGTTTACCCTTTAAACATGACAGACAATGTTCATTTAATTGAAATTCTTTTTCAGGTAAACCAATGACATGATTTCCATGTACCAGTTTATTCATGTTTTTAAGATTTATGTGTCCCAACCGACGATGCCATAACATGGAATCATTCTCCGAGGCTTTGGATAATAAGTAAGATGCTGTTAACAAAGAATTAGAACAATGCATATCAAGAAGATATGTATCATTGTCTCTCGGAGTCCTCATCAAAACCCAATCATCAGGAATTACAAAACCCGATTTTATGACTAAACATTCTTTATTAGTGAAGTGTGTAGAATTGTTAGGACCTTGTACGGACGGAGTACTAACAGATTCTTCGCTAAACCGAATCAAATAGTGCGGAATCCTATTTGATTGGCGATCCAATCAGGGAAAACGTTAACAAGATCAAACCTAACGATTAGAAAACGTTAAGAATGAACTAGGAATGATCTGAAACGTTTTATGAACTTGGAAGGGACGAACAGGGCGCTCTGGGTCGACTAGGATTCTAAGTATTCGAAGTGTTCCTTTTTTCCACGAATTAAGTGGTATTTACATGTTACAGCTCTCATTCGTACGAATGAGCCAAGCGACTGGCTCAGTTGTGCAACTGAGTCATACGATTGGTTCATTCGGACGACTGAGTTAGTCTTATGACTCAATCGTACGATTGACTCAATCACCTGGTTCAGTCATGCGATTGGCTCATTCGCATGGTCCAGTCGTACTACTAATCAAGATACTTAATTAAACACATTCTTGAACCTTTAATGGTTCAGACCTATGTCTAACAACTGTAAACCTATATAACATTGTCATATATGCGTGTAACAATAAATAATATAAATAGATATAACATTAAACAACCAACAAATATATATAGAAGAGATTCTCATTATATTGATTAAACATTACATATGTGTTACAAGAAGAAGTTCTATTACATTTAAGCTCACTAGACTAGAACTGGGGACATGTGTACCAACAAACTCCCCCTTGGACCTAGTTCTATCTAGACTTTGACTTCTTTCTTGAACTCTTCAAATCTCTTCAGTCTCTCCTCTTTAGAAACCCCAGCATGGATATTAAGTGCAAAGCATAGACGTATGATATGCTGAAACTGTAGTGCTTGCACTATATCCTGTGTGTCAAAAAACAGTGGCCACTTGTACAGCGTATAAACATCTGACGCTGACAAGTTGATAAGCCACATGGGGTCAAACACCCTTATTGTGTCCATTGTGCCTTCCCTGTCCAAAACGATGACGGCCTCTCCTGAGCGCCAGTCATAGTACCACCACTTAAAGTGTGGGGTAAAGTCCTGTGGCATCTCCCTTAGTGGAAATCGGGACATTGTGCGCGGAGGTCGCCACTTCAGGACTATCTTCGGTTGACCAGTGATGGGACTCACCTCAAACCTTCTGAGGTACCTCGTAGCCTGCTGAGGCTTGAAGTTTACCCATCTAGTCCTGTACTCCCTTTTCAGGGCAGCCTCAAACCAGCCAGACATCTTTTTAGGATCAGCACATAGAAGCTTTAGTCGGGCCAACTGGTTGAGCTCAAAACCGGGGAGAGTCTTCAGATCAAGAGGGAATCTGAAGTACTCTATTCCCCTATCCTTTTTCATCGCATACACGCCAAGGTCATCAAAATGAGCCCAAGCAATGATCTTCCCTAACACCTTCATGTTCTTCTTTACTTTGTATAGCTTGGTGTAGGTACTCTGAGTTGCCGTAGCACGTTGGGCTCAGACCTCGGCGAAGCACGCCACCCATTCAGCCTTTCGAATATCAACCTCAGCGTCCGAGGCTTGGGCTTGTCTTGTTGAGGCTTCTGCTCCTTTCTCCTTATCACTGAGTTTACCCAGAATGTCACTGTCAAGGGTGTTTACCAAATCTGGAAACACGTTTCCCTCTCGATCGGTGTATTCTGGGTAGTGCTGATCTGTGATGTCTTCAATTTCGATTTCTTCAACATCGTTGAGCTCGTCATCATCAGCATCATCAAAAATTGGAGCATCCTTAACAATTTCGTCTGGATTCAGATGAAATATTTTTGCAAGCTGCTCATCAGTAAGGTCGTGAATTATTTCTCCTTCTTCAGGAGTATAACTCATTGACCTTCTGACGATCCCCTGCAGATCAAGAATCATTATGAGTTGAGACTTGATCTGTTGGAGGGGAGCAACATCATGCTCATCTTGCTAAAATCCCTTATCTGTTTAATATCAACATGTAGAGTAGCAATCATCAGTATAAACTCAAGTTAATTAAACATTAATCATTAAATATTTGAAAGAGTTTCATATACATCAAAAGATGAATCAAGTACAAAAGCATAAGAATAAAACGTCTAATCAGTACTTTTGTCTTGAATCTGCTCGTGAGTTTCTTTAGTAGGTGATGATGGAGGAGCTGCTGTAGATCCATGGTCTTGTCTTCTTTTTGAACATTGTTCCCAACCAGAATCAGCAGCATTTGAAGCAGAATCATCATCATCATCATCATCTTGTCCCTCCTTGGCTTGATCATCACCACTATCGTCATCATCCTCATCACTCTCATCATCCTCATCATCATCGTCATCACCATCATCCCCATCTCCCTCTCTTATCTTAAGATGATCAGCCTGAGACCCTTTCAACTTGAGCAGAATCTTCTTGTTTGCAGACTCTAACTCCTCTATCTTTTGAGTCGACAGCACATTACGTTCCTGGAGTTGGGCAATCTGAGTTGCTTGAGAAGCATTTTGCTCCTCAAGCTGAAGCAGCCTCGCTGTCTTTTCTTCATCAGCAGCTAGCACCTTTAGCACCATCCTGTTGATTGCTGCTAGCTGTTCCTCCACTCCAATAGGAGGGAGGGGTGAACCTGTAGGAGCTGATGTCGGGTCAGCTCGGTGGCTAGTGGAGGTGGCTGTGGTAGTGGTGAATATTGGAGGTGGAATGTGAGTGAATGGTGGAGTGGTGGTGAAGATTGTGGTAGTTGGTTGGGTGGAGGTGATAGGTGGTGGAATGGGTGTAGTGGTGGTTGTGGTAGCTTGGGTGGTTTGGGTGGTTTAGGTGGTTTGGGTGGTTTGGGTAGTGGTGGTGGAAGTAAGCAGAGTAAGCCTTCGGCGTTTGGGCTTCTTCCCGTGGGGCTGACCCATTCTCTTTAGCCTAGATCCCTTGGATCCTGATGCTCCCCCTTGGCTGATTGGAGTGTCTGGGGTATAAGATGGGTCTGCCGTAGAACTCCCAGCCTCTCCCGGGCGTCCACCAACCGCCTTAATCCTCGTTCCGTGGCCACTACCCGACTTCCCACAATTCGGGTGAGTGGCTCTTCATCTGACTCCTCCTCCTCCTGCATATGAAAATCAGGGTGTATCGAAGTTGGTTCGGGTTCTCCCTGATCAGAATCATGATCATCGTCGGAGTCATCGGAGGGCAGAGCAACTTGCTCCACATCCGAATCACAGTCCTCGTGGCGGCACTTCCTTTTTGCTGGCGCCACAAAATCATCCCGAGCCAGATGCCCAAATAGTCGCCTGACAGGGGGTTTTACCTGCTTCCCCCTGTATACCTTCATCCTGCCCAAGGTGGTATCATCCATCACCTCGAGCACTACAACGTCCTCTTTAACCTTGGGTAGCATCGGGAGCTTCTGGTCAATTATCATCTGCATGAAGCGAGGGAACATGCAGGAGCTCTCCTTGCCCTTCTCCTCTATGTTCTCCACTAAGTAAGTGAAGATCATCCGCGAGAAGCTGAACGGTTGGTTCAGCACCAACGCAACATATGCGCTCTGCATCTGCTCCGATAACTCATCAAAGCTTCCTTTCCTTGAAGCAATGCATCTGAGCAGCACGTGGGCTAAGTACTTGAACTGGGGGCACAGGTTGCTCTTGTTAAGCATACCTGTGTTGATATCCCCAGCGTACTTGGCCCGTAGAAAACACCCTCGAACTGTCAACGGGTGTAGTCGTGTAGGACAGTCACCGTCATCCCCAAACTCGAGGACTGTCCTGAGATCTTCCTCGGTGATCTCTATGGCCTGACCGAGGATAGAGCTCCTGATACAGTAGGGCTCCACAGATCTATCTACAGTAGCATTCTCCCATAATGCCTGCTGTAAGGAGCGATACGGAGTGCAGGGAGTAGATATAGCTCTGAAGATCCTCGATCTCCGTAAGAATGAGATGATGCCTGCAAACTCCGCTGCGTTTCTGGAGGTCAGATCCAGATGAGCACAAATATTATGCTTTGTGCTTATGATCCAACGACTTGCCATCTGTTACACAATGTAAATAAACGTTAGTGCATGTTGAGGATAGCTAATATCAGTCAAAGAACTTTAAACTTTGGTTTAATCGTGCGACTGAACAAACGACTGAGTTTTAGTCGTACGATTGAACTGTGCGACTGAGATTTAGTCAGACGATTGAGTTCATGCGTACGACTGAGTCATGCGATTGGACTCAGTCGCATGTCTTCTCATACGTGTATCTCAATCATGCGTCTGAACTCATTCATAAGGTTCAGTCGTACGATTGAGTCATTCGTCCATCTTAGTCGTATGATTGAGCCAATCGGACAGTTCAGTCGTACGATTGAAGTTCATCAGGATGACCAGTCGTCTATTCGACTGTTTGTCCATTCAAATTCTTGTTTTGAGCAATACTAAGTGTTAAACATCAAAATTATGCTCATTACACTCAGAACCAACCGATTAAGCCTATTGTAACCTTAATTTGATCAGTAAGTTCAAGTTTTAAGGTCTATTAATCATATTAAGGTTACTGGTACCGTTAGGTCATAATTTGTGCCCATTTTGATGATTTGACACAGTTTGTTCGATGATTTCTCTTGTGTAGTACTTGTATGATCGTAAGCAAACGTCAAAGCACACGAATATATGCTAAAAGTGAGTCAAACAAAATTTTTGCAGCAATTCATTAGGTCGTACGTATAGAGAGGCGATTTGGGTGAGTGAGCGACTGAGGCCGATTTGACTTGTATATATACTAGGGCAAATCCCAGTCAGGCGACTGAGCCGAGTCGCATAGGTCAGTCGTACGATCGAGTCTAGTCGCATGAGTGAGTCATGCGACTGAGTCTCAGTCGTACGATTCACCCAAATGTTCAGTTCCAATTGTACAATTGAGGTTCAGTTGAACGACTGTGACAGTCGGTCACCTTCAATCGTGTGCTTGGTCTCAGACGCATTGTCCATTCGTATGATTTGACTCATTCGTGTGTTCCAATCATACGACTGGACCATACTTATGGTTCAGTCGTGCGACTGGGCCATACTTGTCATCTTTTGACCATTTTACCATTACGACCCTTAGTTCCATTTAACAGTAGATAAAACATTATGAGCAATTTGATCATCTCAGACATGACCATTTTAATAAAATAGTTTGATCACCTCAGATGTGATCCATTTATCCACCTGATCATCTCAGACATGACCCATTTATCCACCCGATCACCTCAGACGTGATCCATTTATCCACCCGATCACCTCAGACGTGATCCATTTATCCAACTGATCACCTCAGACGTGATCCTTTTATCCTTTCAGAAACAATTTGTTTAAATAAACGTTAAGCTCATTTGGTGATGTTAACAGAGAACATTATGCACAGTCCGACATTGACACATTATACATATAACTTGAAAATTTTAAACTACGAACAAAATAAAACATCTTTTTGTGATTTTTGTTAGGTCAGGTTAGTGTAGCCTATTAACATTGACATCATATCAAAGACAGACTCATATGGAATCAGACAGGCATAAACAACATTACTTGGAATCTTTTATCTGCATTTAACTTTAAACCCTTGCATGAATTACATATCACAATTATTCACTTATCTAAGACTTCTAAGATCTAACTGGGAATCATGCTTGACATGATAAGTAACACCCATTGATTTTGAGCATCAGGCAATGCAGCCACGACGATTGTCAGTATACTTGCCCATTTAAATCCATACATAGACTTTTGACACGTATCAGTGATTAATTAGATGAATTAGGTCAACAAGTATTTGTGTGTTCCACAGGTATATGGTAATGAATCTTCCTCAGGATATTTTTTAGCGGTCTTGGGACTTAGAAGATTTGGTTCTAAGAATTTTCAAAGAGATGCTAAGCCTCAGGTCAGTGCCATCGCACAGCAGAGAGGCGCAAACAGCAATGAATTCTTAGAACGGATAGGTTATGCTAAGCCTCAGGTCAATGCCATCGCACAACAGAGAGGCGCAATACCTATTTTCTTCTTAGAGCAGTATATTAGAATATACATTGTTTTCAGTGACATTAGTCATCTTTTGCTCTGTTTTTCAGGTCTTTGCTCATATTTGTGGCATTTGCTTGCTCCTCACCCCTTATTGGAAATTGATTGATTGTGCAGACCAGGGATACCATGAAAACCCACAACTTGTTGAATTATTTAAGTTTAAGCCAAATCACTGATGATGTCTACTTATCTATTGTGTTGAATCTACCGACACATCATACAATGCACTGTCACCACCCTAGATCTACTTTCTCTGGGTAGTTACAGTACCAACCAATCATACTATCATTTTCCCAATATGTTAGACCTAGACTTCTCTGATTTGTAATTTTCTATGATTTAATTAACCTTGCAAAACATAAACTCCTTTTGGTGTTCCAAGTAACTCGACACCTGTGTACTATCACTTTACAATTCATTGAGTCACATTTTCAGTATTTCTGTCTTTGCCATTTCAGCTTAAGTAACCTCCCCCCTTTTTTTAAGTAAATAATTACTGAACATAACCTAATCTCCCCCTAAAATACTAAAACAGAAAATCTTTTTGTGTTTTTGGATTTTTAATCGACAAGGAAATTAAATGAAATAAAACTATAAAATTAAGAAATTAAAAAATAAACATGTGTCGGACTACGCGTCTGTGTCTTCTGAGATAACATCACTTTTCTTTTTAACACCGTTGACCTCTAATAGATATAAAAATCTGGGCTTATCAAAGGCTTTTGTATAGAGGTCAGCGCGTTGAAAATCAGTATTAATTTTTATCACATCGATTAAATTCTTTTCAAAACAGTCACGTATAAAGTGATATTTGATTCCGATGTGTTTGGTCTTGGGATGTTGGACCGGATTTTTAGTTACTGCAATTGTAGCAGAATTATCAACAAATATAGGAGTAGAAGAGAAATGCAAACCGTAGTCCCTCATTTGCTATTGTATCCATATGATTTGAGAGCAATAGCTGGCGGCGACAACATATTCAGCTTCACAGGTAGATAGAGCAACTGATGTCTGCTTCTTACACTGCCAAGTCACCAATCTCCTCCTGAAAAATTGACATCCTGCTGGCGTAGACTTGTAATTCATTTTGCAGCCTCCATAGTCCGAATCACTATACGCCGTTAGCTCGAAGTCATTATCATTAGGATACCACAACCCCAGTGTTGGAGTATCCTTCAAATAACGAAAAATCCTCTTCACCCCAATCAAGTGATTCACTTTTGGCTTCGCTTGATATCTGGAACATAAACATGTGGCATACATGATATCTGGACGTGAGGTAGTGAGGTATATAAGAGATCTGATCATCCCACGATACACAGTGGCATCTACCAAATCTCTATTCTCATCAGGAGCCACATCATGATTTGTGGCAAGAGGGGTACCAGCAACAGTAACATTTTCCATATCAAACCGACTCAGAATGTCGCCGACATACTTAGTTTGATGCAAGAAAATACCGGTTGAGGTTTGATCCACCTGTAATCCTAGGAAGAACTTCATTTCTCCCATGGCACTCATCTCAAACTCTGCCTTCATCACAGATTCGAATTCTTTGCACAACTCTTCATTTCTGGAACTGAAGATGATGTCATCCATATAGATCTGCACTATAAGCAAATCACCATCCTTCTCTTTAATGAACAACATACAGTCAATCACACCCCTGTGAAAGCCGTGTTTCAACAGATGGGTGGAGAGCTTTTCATACCAAGCTCGAGGAGCCTGATGTAGCCCATACAGAGCCTTGTCTAACTTGTAGACTCTGTCCCGATAATAAGGATCCTCGAAGCCCTCAGGTTGACTGACGTATACCTCCTCACGGATTTCCCCATGAAGGAATGCACTCTTCACATCCAACTGATAAACTTTGATCTTCATATACGATGTATAGGCAAGAAATATCCGAATTGCTTCCATTCGTGCCACCGATGCAAACACTTCATTGTAGTCGACTCCCTCGACTTGTCTGAATCCCTAAACAACCAACCGTGCCTTGTTTCTGATAACAACACCTTGGTCATCCTTCTTGCACTTTAGTACCCATTTGGTACCAATCACTTTTACTCCTTTTGGCCTATCAACGAGTGTCCATACGCCAAGTTTCTTGAACTGTAGAAGCTCTTCTTGTATCGCGTTGACCCAGGCTTCATCTTTGAGGGCGTTACAGACGAACTTAGGCTCAACTTGTGAAACAAAACATGAGAATGCCCCGTCATTGACATATCCCTTTTCCATGATTGCAGCATAATCAGCCGAGTACAGCTGATTTCGTGTCTGCACACCAGATTGAATATCCCCAATGATAGACGAGGGGGGATGATTCACACTGATCCTAGTCACTGGTGTTGTTGGAACAACAAATTCAGAATCCAAGTTTGTGACTACTGGTTCAGTATCCGTATTTCCCAATGCCGATTCGGCAGCCGACGAGCTAACGTCTTGATTTACAGTATGCTCACTGTCTGGTGCAGCTGCCTCTTCATCATCTGATGAATCATCACTCTCATCCTGAGCATGAGCTGAGGAACCTGAAGCACCATCTGCAGGTGTTGTGTTGCTTGAATCCAGATTTGGTATATTTAGAACATCGTACATCATCTGAGTAGCAATCACATCATCCGAATCAAGCTGAGGAAGATTAAAGGATTTGAAAAAGCCATCGTAATCGAAGAATGACGATGGACCTTTTCCAGCAGGGGGTGGTGTATCTTTGCACATCTACGTTGCACCATACTTCAACCTGACCTGTCGAGTTATTGTAAACTCGTTTGTCTGGTATGCTGTATCCTAGAAAAATCCCTTGATCAGCTTATTCATTAAACTTGCCTTCCTGAGACTTCTTCAACAGGGTACATGGAGCTCCAAATGGTTCTAGATACTCCAAGTTAGGTTTTCACTTCTGAAGTAACTCATAGCAAGTCTTGACATGCCTTTTGACTACTGATACACGGTTAAGTGTGTAGCAAGCATTTACAACTGCTTCATTCCAGAACTGTACTGGAAGCTTAGAATCTACCAACATTGTCCTTACAGTCTCGATCAAGCTCCGATTCTTTCATTCTGCAACTCCATTCATCTGTGGCGTGTATGCTGAGGTGAACTGATGAACAATTCCCTTCTCCTTGCAGAAAGCATCCATCCACTGATTCTTGAACTCTATGCCGTTATCTAAACGAATCTTCCTAACCTTCAGGTTGTAGAGTGACTCCAGCGTCGTGACTAGCACCTTGAATGATTCAAACATTTCTGACTTAGTTTTCAGAAACATCACCCAAGTAAAGCGTGAGTAGTCATCTGTGACTACAAAGCAGTACCAGTCTCCTACTATACTCTTTGTGCTTACAGAACCAAATAGATCCATGTGCAGTAGCTCCAGGGGCATCTCTATAGAATTGACATGCTTGGTCTTATGAGATTTCCTGGTCTGCTTTCCCTTCTTGCATGAGACACAAAAATCAGGAAGTTTGAAGTTCTTGACAGTAACTCCATCAACTAATTGACAGTAACTCCATCAACTAAGTAGTTATGAATCAGATGATTCATCTTCCTGTGATTAATGTGTCCTATTCTTCTGTGCCATGAGATGGATTCCTTCTCTGTTACTTTGGATAAGAAACACTGAACTGTAGACTCAAAGGAAGAAGCATTAGACATATCCAATACATATAAACCATTGTACCTGGATGCTGACATTAAGACTTGCTCCTCTGGAATCTCCATCTCTTTCTTAAGTATGTAACACTTGTGATTGTCAAACATCATTTTGAAGCCCTTGTCACATATCTGAGACACTGAAAGCAGATTGTTTTCTAATTGTTGTACAAAATTGACTTTGTCGAATCTTACCTTTGCATTACCTACTTAGCCTTGAGCGGTAATGTATCCTCCTTTGTTACTAGCAAAGGAAACGTGTCCCCCTTTAATTTGTTTGACATTGAAAAGGAGAGACTTATTTCCTGTCATGTGCCTGGAAGCTCCGCTATCTACAATCCATGTGTTGGTAGTAGCACTGTAGCGGACAACCTGCACATAATTGAAAACAATTAGTTAAGGAGGGGGACCCAAGCCTTAACTGGCTTGGGTTTCCAAGAGGTATCACACATTATGAACTCTACCCACTGTCCTTTGTCAGTTGGTGGGACCTCAACCTTCAGTTTGTCACTGCTATCAGACACATCAGACATTTTAGCTTTCCACATACCATCTTTATGAAAAGATTGTTTCTGATAGACAGTGGATTGACTAACAGTTTGAACCTTTGTTTTAGTTTCCAAAACTGGTTTCACCTCAGGCATCACAGACTTGCCATGGACTTGTCTATGTTGGATGTGGTAGACCTAACAGGGGTCTTAGATCACTGTTTTGGTAACTGAGTAACTTCTTTGTCCAGTTCAACTTTAACCCTAGGTGTCTGATAGCGGGACCAACTAGAAGATATGTGACCCTGTTTACCACATGCATAACAGGATCTCCTTTCAAAGGGACTAGAAGATCTCTTGTAGGGTGGGGAGTAGACCTTAGGTATATGCTCTTTGGTCTTGGTCTTCTGATGTTCACCTTCCTTGACAAACTTAACTTGTTTAACATTATGATTTATTTTCCTTTGAAGATGAGTGTTATCTTTTTTAACTGGTTTATTTTGAGTGGGTTTGAAAATCTTGGATTGTGTGGTAGTAGACTTAGAACCCAACCCAAGACATGCTTGAACATTCTCTTCCACCCTTTCTTCATTTCCAGTTGTGCCTGAAGTTGAGGGTTTCTCATCAGCACCCGAAGAAACAGTCTTAACTACTGTGTCAGGGTCACTCACCAGAGGAGTTGTCACCACATGATCTTTAATTGGATTATTATTGATTGGATGTTGTTTGGTGTTCAAAATAATCTCAAGTGGTGGGGGCATAACTTTATAACCCAAACCCTCCCCGTTGTTGTGTTCCTTAACCAAGTTTTTCAAAATATGCGAGGAGCTCGTAAGACTATGAAGTTTTTGTTTTAAAGACTCATTTTCAACTTGTAAAACTGCTTTATCCCTTTTAGTTTCTTCAATGGTCTTTAAACAGAATTTAATATCATTCTCTTGGTTGAAGGCAACAACTTCAGTCTCTTTTAATTGTTCCTTTAATGCCTCAACCTTTTCCTTGTAACTGCTTTCATTTTGTTTTAAAACTTTGTTAGCCTCTGTGCACAATTTTAAGTCCTTTACTAAGTTATCATTGTGATCTAATAACCTAGCAAATTTTAAGTCAATGCTTTCCCTAAATTTTTCACATTCAACACATGCATGTTTAGCAAACAGTTCATCTTTTGATTCTACCTGTGCAGATGTGGACGTTCCAGCCATGAAAGCATTTTGAGACTGTGGCTGTGCTTCAGATTCAGTATTCAGCTCATTCTCAATGATTTGGTTAACAGCAGCTAACGTCTCTTCTATTTCAGCAGTATCAATCTCAGCTGAGCTATCCCCCTCACTAGCTGATTCTTCATTCAAATCTTCAACTGATGCTATGTTGGCTTCACTGTCAGATAAGAATCGGAAGGACCAATCCTGTCCTTCATCACCTTGAGCAACCATAGCTTTGGAGTCACTGCTTGTTGGAACTGTCTTTTTCTCCTTATCTTGTTTGTTGAAAGATGATAATGGATTCCCGTTGCCAGTCTTCTTTGGTTTTACACATTCCCTCTTGAAGTGGCCTTTTTCTCCACAGTTGAAGCAAGTGACTTTGGACTTGTCAAACCCAAAGGTAGTATCTTTGGTAGCCACTAGATTCCGTCTCGTCTTTTTCACAAACTTCTTAGCTCGTCGCACAGCACTTGCTAGAGCCCATATTATGTCCATACGTTCCAACTCGTTCTCATCCACCTGCTCGTAGTCTTCATCAGCCAGGTGGCAGTTTCCAATCTTCCCGTCCACTAAACCATCATAGGAATGAACTACCGCAGCAAGTAGATCCATGTGTTCCTTTGTAACCTCTACAGTTACTTTTCCTAAATTTGCAGTCATTAACTTCGTTGATTGGGTAACTATAGGACCTTGTAGAACCCCAGATGCACCATGTGACTCACTAGTAGATGATGAGCCTTGATCAGCTGATGGTGATGCATTTGACACAAAAGCAGTTTGCAGAGGAGCACTGGAGGCTTTGGAAGTAGAAGTAGAAGTAGGAGTAACATTGTAGAGTGATGGATCTTGAGTGTAAGCTCCTTTCTTCGTTCTATACTTGTGTCGGAACTCTTCCTCTCTCAGTTTCAGAATGAAGTCATTAATATCCAAAGTCTCCAAAACTGTGTTATAGCGTAAAGTGGAAATAAAGGAATCCCACTTCTCTGGTAGACCCTCAGCCAAGCTTGTAACTTTATCTTCTTTAGACGTCTTAACCCCATGAGCGTGAAGTTCACTCATCAGATGGTAGAATCGATCAATAATCTCATCCAAGCTTTCATTCCCAATAGACGAGAAGTTGTAAAACTCTTTCTTCAACGCTTTAGCCTTCAGTGACTTAAGTGTTGAATTGCTATTGTATCTCTTCTCAAGAGCGTCCCATAACTTTTTGCTCTGTTTGTGCTCTGAGTATTGATGGAATATGTCTTTGGGAATCGACTGTGTCAACATTGCATAAGCTTTTTTTTCAGCATTATAGGCAACCTTTTGTGCATCACTTAGTCCACTTAAAGTCAACGGTATTCCATCAGCACCAACGGGCATGTTATATCCAGTCTCAATCGAGTTCCACAAATTGGTATCCACACCATTTAGATGAATTTCAAATCTTTGTTTCCACTGAGGAAATTCATCAACAGACAGTAGTTTAGGTGGTTTATTGTGGTTTCCAACTTCATTTTCCAGTAACAGAAGGTTCTGAATCCTAGAGTCCTTTCCAGCTGAGAAGGCAAAATTTTCGGAGTCCATTTTGTCTTAGCTTAAACTTTAAGAGTGAAATGTTTGGGCGACTGAAGTGTACGACTGAGAGGCGACTGACACAAACAGTATGCGATTGAACTCAATCGTACGACAAGACAAGAGATTGTGACACTTGAGCGACTGGACAGACCGACTGAATCAACCGGGCGATTTAACAAGCGACTGAGTTCAATCGTACGATTGAACTGGGCGAATGGACTCCAGTAGTACGATTGAGATAATCGTGCGACTGAGACTGCTGAAATCGAGGTTTTTCACAAACTTTGACCTAAAACGCAAGTTTTTACACCCTAGACGGCTGTAACTTGAAAAAGATTGAATTTTCAGAACATGCACACGTAAAAGCTTGATTTTTGAGCAGAAAGAACAGATCTTTTCGCTAAAAACGTAAACTTTTTCACAAAAACGATTGAATCCACGAAGAATCAAGAGCCAAGGCTCTGATACCACTTGTTAGGACCTTGTACGAACGGAGTACTAACAGATTCTTCGTTAAACCGAATCAAATAGTGCGGAATCCTATTTGATTGGCGATCTAATCAGGGAAAACGTTAACAAGATCAAACCTAACGATTAGAAAACGTTAAGAATGAACTAGGAATGATCTGAAACGTTTTCTGAACTTGGAAGGGACGAACAGGGCGCTCTGGGTCGACTAGGGTTCTAAGTATTCGAAGTGTTCCTTTTTCCACGAATTAAGTGGTATTTATAGGTTACAGCTCTCATTCGTACCACTGAGCCAATCGACTGGCTCAGTTGTGCGACTGAGTCATACGATTGGTTCATTCGGACGACTGAGTCAGTCTTATGACTCAATCATACGATCGACTCAATCACCTGGTTCAGTCGTGCGATTGGCCCATTCGCATGGTCCAGTCATACTACTGAATCAAGATACTTAGTTAAACACATTCTTGAACCTTTAATGGTTCAGACCTATGTTTAACAACTGTAAACCTATATAACATTGTCATATATGCGTGTAACAATAAATAATATAAATAGATATAACATTAAACAACCAACAAATATATATAGAAGAGATTCTCATTATATTGATTAAACATTACATATGTGTTACAAGAAGAAGTTCTATTACATTTAAGCTCACTAGACTAGAACTGGGGACATGTGTACCAACAAGAATATTGTTTGTCACAAATTTGAGACACACATAGCAAGTTATGTTTTAATTCCTCGACAAAATTGACATTTTCAAAACTTAGGACACCATTTGAAACTGTACCACGTTTAGTGATACGACCTCCTTTGTCACCGGCAAAAATTACTCTTCCTCCATTATATGACTGAACATCTTGAATTAACGATAAATTTCCAGTTATATTTCTTGAACAACCGCTGTCTACATGCCATAAGCTTTCAATAATCTTTTGCGGTTGTTCCTGCATAAGTAAAAGAATTACTTAGTCTTTGGTACCCAAGTCAAACAAGACTTGAGCACATTCTGTGTTGCAGTCAGACAAAATGATTAGAGATTGTTACATTTGTTTTGCACATCAATCTTTTCTTTAACATTTTTCAATTTGATGTTGACTTTTAAATCATTTTTCAAATGTTGATTCTTGTTCTTTTCGACAACATTCACATTTTCAACTTTTGATTTCATTGGTTTTGAAAATTTTCCACGAGTGAAAAACATTTTTCTATTGTTAGCAATAGAATTATGAAATCATTATTTTCTTAAAGATTTTTGTCGAAAAGACAATTATTTGCAAGATGATTTATGTTTCCACACTAATAACATTTCCTTTGTTGTGTGTGGAAAACAAACTGTGGATGACAATTATGAAAATTGTCATAAAAACCAAAGTCAGAATGACATTCTGGTTTAACTTTCTGCACAGTCTCTTGAATCTTTGCTTCATTGTTTAATTGCTTGTTCATCTTAGACAGATTCGAGGAAATAAGTGATTTGTGAACACTTGTAATGTGAGGTTTATCTGCTTTGACTTTTAGAATGGATGATGCTGGAATTGGACCAGTCTTAGAATGTGCTGGAGAAGGACCAGGCTTTGTTATTCGAATTGATGCTGGAGAAGGACCAGGCTTTTGAATTTTCAGAATTGTTGAAGAAGGACCAGTCTTTTGCACATCTGGGCTACAAATATCTTGCTTCACAGGATTAGCATTCTGATGAAGTTTATTTTTAAAGAATCAAAAATTTGTTTCTTTAAAAATATAATCTTCATCTTCAATTAAACCTTTAGAAAAAAAAACTATTTTTAAAATCTTTTTCAAGATTTACTTTATGATTTGCCCTTTGACTTTCATTCAAATTACAGTTGATAGTTGGTTTAGTTTCATTTAAATCAACTATCTTTTCATTCCTCAATAAAGTTTGATTACAATTAGATTGAAATCTTTTACATTCTTATTTTTCAAATTCTCTCTTTCATACTCACTCTCACAATCACTTTCCCACTCTTCAACCAAACCATCCACCTTCATATTATCTGCAAAAAATTTTTAGTCGATTGTTTAGTTTTTGTTATTGTGATAGGATCAACAATGAAATTTATTTTGACTGAAGGTTTTAAGTCTGAGGAAGGTGAAAAACCTATCCCATAACTCATATCACAATCAGAAATGACATCAGATGAAGGCAAGCATGAATAATCATGATTGATTGGTGGAGCGATGTTCAAAAATCCAACACCACATTTTCCACCTTTTATCTTCTGAGTCATTTGAGATTTGATAATACCTTCAACTATGTTTCATGAAAGTTCAAATTTTTCAACAGTCAATTTAGCCGAGGCTAGTTCACTGTTGAGTCGATTGATTTCCAAGGCGAGTTCATTATTTCTGTTAGTCAAATCATTATTTGTACATTCTTTATCATGAAGATTTAATTGTAAGTTGTACACCGTTTTATTTAGACCTTCTAGTTTTCCTTTAAAAACCTTTTCATTTGACTTATGTTTTCGAGCTTGATATTGTAGTTTTTCAACTTCCATTATCAATTTCTCATTATGAACTCTGTACCTTTGAACTTTCTCAATACATATATTTGTGCATAAATCATCATATACCTTTGATTCTGAGCTTCCTTCTTCAGATTCTCCAACATTCTTTACCATGAATGCTTTCATAGCATCAACTTGTTCTTCCACTGGAGCAACATCAACAGTCTTTGAATCTTCAAACTTGTTTTTGACTGGAGGCTCAACAGTGTACTCTTCAATTTCTTTCATCTTTTCAACAATCTTCTCTTCCTTTTCTTCCTTCACAGCACTTTCATCAACTTTAACTTCTTCCTTCTCTGCTTCCTTCTCAACAAACACACCATCCAACAGATCATCTGATACAAACTCAGCAAACAAGTTCTCTTCTTCCTCCGGTTCAGTAACAATCTGAGCAACCAAAGCTGTAGATAGCTTTAAATCAAGTACTTCCATCAGATCTGACCAATCATACTTAGCATTAGTTTATGAAACCAATGCTTTGTTACCTCCAGATGAACTTGCTTTATCCTTCTTAGTTTCAACCTCCACAGTGACCATCCTTTTGGTTCCTTCAGATTGACCAGATTTAGGTTCAGTGCATTCTCTAGCAAAATGACCTGGTTTATCACAGTTGTAGCATCTCAGGTTGGACTTGTCAAAACCAATTTTGCTAGATTTGTTTACTCCAAACATCTTTCTTCCAGTTCGTCTAGCAAAATTCTTAGCCCTGTACACCACCATTGCCATTTGATACTTGATATCATTTTCTTCCACATCATCAGGGTTTACTTGTTGAAGATCATCAATCAAAACATTTGGAGCAGTGAGTCAACCAGCCATGAAAGCTTCATAACTTGACATGAAAGTAGTGAATAATGCAAGATGTTCCTCAGCAATCTGAACAGTCTGTTTTGAAGGATTAGTGGTAGTAACATAAGCTTGTTGAATGCTCTGTGGAGCTGGAGTTTGAGGGATTTGTTGATGGATGATGGGGGAATATTGTTGAACAGCTGGAATTTGAACTTGTGGGTTTATCACTGATTGAATTTTTGAAGATGCTGAACTTCCTGTTTGCTGTTGCTGACACATCTGAGTATAACTGACATAGTAATTAGGATTACTAGCCATTTTAGCATAAAGAGCAGTTGCTTCAGCACCCAAAGAACTTAAATGATTTGCAGCTCTCTGCTTATCATCCATTTCATAAGACTTGATAGTGGATATTAAATCAGACAAATGAAGAGTATACAAGTCTTTTGTTCTTTTGATCAGAGTACAGTTGTGATTTCAACTGTAAGGAAGTGAATTCAGCAGTTTCTTGTTAACCATGATTGGCTCCAGTTGTATTCCAGCACTATTCATTTTCGTAACCAGTTTCACAAAGCTGGCTATCTGAACATCTAACACCTCACCCATAACATGATTAAACATGTTAAACTCTTGATTCAGCATATCTTTCTTGCTTTCCCTCATGTCTTTGTTACCCATGATTCGAGTTTCCAAAGCATCCCATAACACTATCGCTCCTCTGAATTCCTTAAACTTATGAGAGATTTCAGTGGTTAAGGCCATAGTGATAGCAGCATATGCCTTGTCATCAAGCTCGAATCTCTTCACATCATCCTCATCCCACAAGTGTTTAGGTTTCCGAACCATCTCCCCTTTATCATTCTTGTACAATGGGATATAAGGACCATATTTGATTGACCTCCACATCTTAGGCTCAGTATATATAACTTGATTCTCGAACCTATAAGCCCAATCTGCATAATCAACTTCACTGAGAAGTCTAGGTGGCTTATTCCCAGTGCTGATTTTAGTGTCTAAGTGAAGAGATGCAGTAAGATGCTTCAAATTAGGAGTTGATGAAGACATGTTGATCAGAGAACCAAAAATCAAACTTTTCGTGCGAGAACCAATTTCGTGCGACAACCACTTTCGCACGAGAAGCACTTTCGCGCGAGATTCCAATTCGTGCCAGATTCCCACTTGTCCACCAAGCGAAGTCGCGTGAAAAGCAGAATAACTGCCTGTACGAAAAAGTAGTTTTCGCACGCGAAAAATCCAGAATGTTTTCACACAATCAGTTTTCCAATTTGCGAATTTTACCAACTTTTCACCTCAAATTCACTGATTAGTTCCAATTTGATTCATTTTAGTTCAAATTAATCAGTTTTCTTTCAATTTTAAGTCCAAATTTGAGTAAAACTCAATCAAATTCTACTAATTCAGTCCAAATGATCAATTTCCTCTAATTTTCAGCCGTACAACCACTCCATATTGAATTCTCAAGTAACCGAATGAATAAGCAAGATGAAGAATGTGTCAAATCAATCAAAAACATCTTCTAATCTTGATTCTAGAGCCAAATGCTCTGATACCAATTGTAAAACTCAGTAAATTCCCAAGAACAATAACCAAGATCTCAATCTCAAGAATGCGGAATGTAATTAAGATTGGAAGAAGAAAAACAATAGTTCAAAGATGATTTCAATTGATAATCGAGTAATTACAATCTTGTGTGAATTGCACAGAATGATTACAAGCAAATTAGAACTATCAGTTCTGTTAAAAGAACTGCTCTACAAAAGCGAAAAATACATATTTATACTAAACACAAGAGTTCTTGCGTGACACTGCATTTCGCGCGGTTCATCCTTTCGCGCGACTTATCCTTCTCGTGTGACTTCTTCCTTTCGCTTGACATCTTCATTTCGCTTGACATATCTTGATCAACACCATCTTTATACATCGTTAGTTGTTTTGCCGAGCCTTATATAGTCTCCTACACATGGTCACCTATATGTAACTTGATTACATACACGTAACAATCATTAAAAAAAGGCAGAACTTAAGTTTTGAAAAAAAATTTAAGGGTTACATGGATGTACACATAAGTTGAGCTTCCATAGGTACGTAAAGATAACTTGATTACATATACGTAACAATCTAAAAACTTAAACACAATCACTTGGTAAAATTTCAAACAAACCTTACTTAAATTGATGAATATCGATTGAAATCATATTAAATATGGATGCAAGCAAACAACACTATCGATCTTTTAATGCCGACCGACTTGAATTTATTGATGTTTTTTTGTCGATGAAATCATTCCTTGTTGATGTTGCATCATCTCGATGATGGTTTCTTGTTGATACGATCTATGGTTTCTAATGTCGTTTCATCTTGTTTTGATACCGTCCTCCATCCATCATCGTCGATTGTTGCTTTGGGAGAAAACTCAATCACCACTATATAAATGATGGAATGGATTAAAATATTTCAGAAATTTATCAAGTAAAAAGGATTATATTATTGAATTTAGAAGAAAAGATGGTTGAAGAATCAAATTGTTGAAGATGGAAAAAATCTATTTCTTTTTTAAATTAGTATAATTTGTTCAACAATGTAATAAAATAAGGGATTGTACTCAACAATGACTTTTTACTATAAATAAGTTACATATATAATTACTAAAACACCCTTTGAAAATAATAAATATATATTTACAATGAAAAATTTTGATCGACTAGAATTGGCTTTTTTGGTTTTCTTAAAATTATATGATTTTCTTAGGATCCCTCCCCTATATATATACATACATACATACATACATACATACATACATACATACATACATACATACATACATACATACATACATACATACATACATACATACATACATACATACATACATACATACATACATACATACATACATACATACATACATACATACGTACGTACGTACGTACTACGTACGTACGTAGCGCACCTGTGCACCTGCGGACCTGCGCACCTGCGGACCTACGGACCTGCGCACCTGCGGACCTGCGCACCTGCGGACCTGCGCACCTGCGGACCTGCGCACCTGCGGACCTGCACACCTGCGCACCTCGCACCTCCGCACCTCCGCACCTCCGCACCTCCACACCTCCGCACCTCCGCACGTGCGCGCGTGCGCACGTACGTGCGTACGTACATACGTACGTACATACATACATACATATATAGTGGGTGGTTCTTAAGAAAACCATGATTTACTAAAAAACTATGAAAACCAGATCTAAACCATTGATCTATATGATCAATGGTTGATATACATAGTGTCATTTTTGTAAATAATTCAAAATTTAAGTTGATTTTATTAATGACATAAGCGTAAATATGGAATAATATTTATTATAGTTTTGGAAATAACCACCAAAATTTCTACATTCACTCTTCTCTTTCCTCTCTCATAATTACACTTATAAAAATCCAAAAATTTACTTTATTTTGATTATCTTCATATACATCAATAATTGATTTCATATTCATCTTATTTTTTAGATAATCCAATAGTAACTTGATGTAATCATATGCTAACTGGATTACATATACGTAAACACATAATTAGTTTTCTTAAACAAGTCCAATCGTAAATCTTAAGAAAAACTAAACCACGTTTATACATCTTGTTACATATATGCAGCAATTATCAATTAGGTGCATGTAACTATAATGCATAACTAGTACAAAACAAGTAATTAAACTCATTAGTTTACATATATGTAAATGTGGTTTCGTGTATATAACCTGATGTCATTAATGAAACAATAACACATATGTGGACGTGGTTCCACATATGTAACCTGATATTTTTACATAATAATGACATCGTATGTAGACATGGTCACCTATATGTAACTTGATTACATACACGTAACAATCATTAAAAAAAGCCAGAACTTAAGTTTTGAAAAAAATTTAAGAGTTACATGTATGTACACATAAGTTGAGCTTCCATAGGTACGTAAAGATAACTTGATTACATATACGTAACAATCTAAAAACTTAAACACAATCACTTGGTAAAATTTCAAACAAACCTAACTTAAATTGATGAATATCGATTGAAATCATATTAAATATGGATGCAAGCAAACAACACTATCGATCTTCTAATTCCGATCGACTTGAATTTATTGATGTTTTTTTGTCGATGAAATCATTCCTTGTTGATGTTGCATCATCTCGATGATGGTTTCTTGTTGATCCGATCTATGGTTTCTAATGTCGTTTCATCTTGTTTTGATAGCTTCCTTCATCCATCATCGTCGATTGTTGCTTTGGGAGAAAACTCAATTACCACTATATAAATGATGAAATGGATTAAAATATTTTAGAAAATTATCATGTAAAAAGGATTATATCATTGAATTTAGAAGAAAAGATGGTTGAAGAATCAAATTGATGAAGATAAAAAAAATCTATTTCTTTTTTGAATTAGTATAATTTGTTCAACAATGTAGTAAAATAAGGGATTGTACTCAACAATGACTTTTTACTATAAATAAGTTACATATATAATTACTAAAATACCCTTTGAAAATAATAAATATATATTTACAATGAAAAATTTTGATCGGCTAGAATTGGCTTTTTGGTTTTCTTAAAATTATATGATTTTCTTAGGATCCCTCCCCTATATATACATACATACATACATACGTACGTACCTACGTACCTACGTACATACGTACATACGTGCCTACGTGCCTACGTGCCTACGTGCCTACGTACATACGTACATACGTACATACGTACACATGCCACACAAATTACATCGCATGCAAGTCATATGCCATTTTCATTATTTTTTAAAACGTTCATAACTTTTTTTACGACATTATTTTTCAAAAAAATTTCACCATTAAATTAAGAATTTTTTTTATTATTCAATGCCTACTATATTGATATACTTTTTTTAGAAAAATTATCAAACCGTTATTCACATATGTGTAAAACTAGTTATACACATGTGTAATACCGGATTTACACATGTGTAACTCTAGTATTATACATGTGTAACTCCAGTATTACACTTTTGAACAATAAATTTTGTAAAAAACTGGATTTTTTTATTTTTTATAATTTTTTTGTGAAAGAGGAAAACGAAAGAAACATTTGTTTTACTTTTTTATTTTTATGTTATTTTTCATTTTATAATTTTTTATTACGTTTTTGTTAATTACCATTTTACCATTGAAAACTAGTGGCCGAGATTGGTTCCTAGAGTTCTCACAAAAGAAGAGAGTTCTCATTTGATCCCTTCCCTCCCCCTCCCCCACACCAACACACACACACACACGCATAAACACACACACACACACACACACACATATATAGATATATATAGGGTAAGGTTCTTTTGTTAACCCTTGTTTATTGCGATAACCCGTTAACCCTGATGTAGCGAACACTTACACCACTGTAACTAACATTTACATCGCGTTACACCACTGATGTAACGATCTTCCCTCCATTTTTAAAAACTCCACCATTTTTTTATAACGTTTTTAACTTTTTGTATGACGTTATTTTTTTAAACAAATTACAACATTAAATAGATCGTTTTAATATCTTTAATTTGAGTATAATCTTGTTTTATTTTTTTTAAAAAAATTTTAACGTTCGTTTTGAACCACTAGTTTTAGCACTGTAACTCTAAGTTACAATGGTGACGTGGCTTGCTGTGGACCACTAGTTGGGTTAATAGGTTATCGCAATAAACAAGGGTTAACATTTGATCCCTTCCCTATGTGTATATATATATATATATATATATATATATATATATATATATATATATATATATATATATATATATATATATATTATATATTATATGTGTGTGTGTGTATTTATGCGTGTGTGTTGGTGTGGGGGGAGGGGTGGGGGGTACGCACGATCCATATTGGGGTTAAATTTAGTTCCATCAATTTTTTTATAATCTAAAGCTTTCATATGTTTTACTATTTTATTAGAAAAAATATCATTAATAACGAATTTTATTATCTTTAATTTAAATATAAATTTAATTAGATTTTTTATTTTCTAATTTTTTTGAGTTGTCACGTAACTTTGTACATGGTACATAAAGCGGTATGAGTTACATAATTATACATGATTTTTCGAACAACTATAATGGTGTGTAAATACATATACCATGGCACGTAACTATATATATATATATAGCCGATACGTAATTTCGATGAAGATCATACCCCTCGCCTAGAGTACATGTGTCATATTTTAGTGGCTTCTTCCGGTTTATGCTATTTGTTACTCATGTATGTTAACTGTAGTATATGTATATATGAACATATATATGTGGGTTAAATTTATATAAACAGTTATATAAGCGTACGTGTAATCACTTTAATTTAAATAATAAGTGTATGTGGATAATTGTGATTTGGAGATAAGTTTAAATTTAAATCGTGAATAGGAAATATGTTTAAATTTAAATTGTGAAAGTTTGGACTTATAACAAACCTTACTAACTCATCCCACAAACCTATTTGATATTAAAGCTTCTGATATCTCTTTTAAAATTCTTTAAGTTCAGGAAAGGTGAAAGAGATCAAGAGAGAGAGAGAGGTCAAGGGGGAGGAAGGGGGAAAGAGAGAGAGAGCGTGAGGGGTGGTGAGTGGTGGTTGTCCATGATGATAAAGGGGGTCCTTGTATAGTGACTAGCTAGGTTTCGAACAAAGAAACAAGTAGTAAGGGAGTTGTTGATGACTACATCTACGATGGAAGAAGGCCTAAAGACCAAAGTTCTAGTAACTGACAATGTCTTCGTACATGAATTCACACCTCCACATCTTAACATGCTCGGATAGAAAGCTCTTTGTAAGTAAGACTGAATCTTTGCAAGTTAACTACAATAATGATGATAAAGCTTAACTAATATATTGCACATTCACAACTTAGCTACTTGGATAAAAATATTGTTATGGCCTTTGTAACTGAGAACACACCTTTGTATTTAAGGTAACTTGGAAATAAAGGATTACAAAATCCCCGTACCCAATCTAAAGCCCCTGTAACCGACCCCCTCCATGTAATTCCCAACACTTAGACATTTTCTTAGCATAGTTTCGCCGTAAGTGACTTAATGCCTCCACACCTGAGTTACCAACTCCTCAACTGACCTAACTTACACATATATAAACTATAAAGTAAAGGTGTTAAATGTGATAGCTTATATGGTACAATAGAAAGCATAAAGTATTAAAGTACTAATAGTGATAATATGATACAAACTAAAGAATGTTATAGATAAAGAGTTAAAGTATAATACAAATGCTGTGAAGCTAAAAGTTAAATAATGATAATGATAATGGAGAATGAAAAATTAGAGGGCCCAAAATGATAAAGTTCATATATGAAAGCTAAAGTTAAAGACTTGCAAGTATTGTTTAAAGAGTTTGCATTCATTGCATTCATAAATTATTAGAGATATGCCTTTTGTATTCTCACCTGACAGAAATATATCATGTCTCATGCATACTCATTTGATAGAAGCTTTGTGTTGTGCATGCTCATTCTCATAGAAGCTAGACCTAGCGGATGCTCACCTGATAAAAGCTTTGCATTTATTGCTAGCTCGGTAGCTAATGAAGCTCTGTACATGTAAAAGCCAAAAGATAAAGATAAATTACAGCTAAAGAAAGGTTAAACTTAAGTGCTTGCTAATGTATTGCTAAAGAAAAAGTTAAAACCAAACCGACAGTTAAAATTAAAGTATAACTATATGAATAGTTAATACTTATTAAGTATGATGAAGGCTGATATGATAAAGTAGTTACCTAGATTAGAAGTAGAACTCACTTGAAAACAATAAATTTTTAATTCATACTAGGTTGACATGTAATGGACAACAAAGATGACCGCTTGGCATGGATAGAAACGCTACGCGGATCAGTTTAAAGACTTGCATCCTAGCTTAATAGTTACGTTTAGTTACATTTTTTGATGTAATGTTTAAATAGAAATGGTTATGTAATTAAATGTAAAGTTCTGCTACCCTAAAAAAGCAATTGTTTAAAGTTTAAGAAATATGTTTCTAATGTGTAAATTCAGTCACGAGATCTCCTGGAAACAAGGCCTTAAAAAACATCCATTATTGACTTGATATCGTCAAGTGAATTGATAATAAATTTTGTCGGTAATATGTTGTTGAGAAGTCTTGTATGTATTCCCATGGTAAAAGCTACCAAGAAATTCTTTACACCCACGCTGTGTCTTATGATAGTGTATCGATGGCAATTTAGCGATGGGACTCACCTTCGTAGATGATTTTTGACAATTTAATTATTTCATAGATCAAGACCCTCTTCTTTGCCGTGCACAATTTATAGAAAGACACCAAACTCGAAGCATTTAACAAACACAAGCAAAAACTAACAAGAACAACGTCTACCATCGGAACACCTTTTGCAGAACTACTGGATTACACACCCTAATCTTATCAATGTAGGCACAAATCAAACATCTTCGATGAAGCCTAAATCTTCAAAGATGAGTTTCTATTACATTTATTAATACAATCCATGCTATTATTTCACAGTAACCGCATTGTACCCAGCACAAGATTTTTGACATTTGATGGGTACATTTAAAAAGTGAGTCTAACCAACTTGAAGAAAGCAAAAAGTTAAGGTTTGGTTTGATTAAATTTTTAAGACGAATTCTAAGAATAAATAAAGGGAATCAAACAAAAGCATCTTGTTTTAACTTTTTCACATCCGAAAAGGGACCGAAGAGCCTATTGACAAAATTTCTCTTTCCAGCTTTTTGAAAACGCCAAGAAGATCAAATTGCACATGCATACCATTTTTAATTCAATAATGTAACTAAAGTTTTCTCCTTAATTTATAGTATAGAGATTCGAGTTATGAATTAATTAAGTTTTTTACCAGAATCTAGTGTACTTTATGTTGCAAGTCATGGCGTTAACTCCAAATGAATCATGCATCGGTCATTTATGCATTTATTTATACTTTTACAAGTTGTAAATAGTACTGTAATCTTATAATATTGCAAGTTGAAGGAAAGAGCATGTGAGATTAATTTGGTTGAGCCGCAAAGTTGAAATAATAATAAATTTAAGGCTGTGAAGCATAGAGTATATTTGATAGAATCTGTAATAAGGTGTGAGCTGTCTTTTTGCCAGATTCGTGGAACAAAGATCCCCCTCCCCATGGGAGCATTTGCCTTGTGTCTGACACATCTGTGTTAATTAATCCTAGCTAATCACATGTTTAATATTCATCATTACAGTTGTACATCAAAGTCATGAATTAAGTAATAACGAAGGCCTTTGGTATAACAGTATCTATTTGTGTAAATGGTGTCCTTCGTATGAGATTGAGGCAGTGTAGAGTGGTGTAGTATTGAAAGAAATTGTTGATTCGAGAAAGAAACAACACCAAAGCTACATAACTATACGTAACTCAGTCGATCATTTTTTACAATAGTTTTAAGATTTTTCAAGATAATACATAACAAACTACACCATGCAATTTAAACTTCTAATCTTTTGGCTGCAGACGTATCATATAACCACATGGAGTCCCCTTAGGGACAATTGGTCAATTATGTGACAAGCTAAACCGGAACCTAGCTTTCAAATTTGATGACAAATTAGTAAAAAGATAGTGAATACGTAGAGCTTACAACTATAAAAAAATATCTTTGAATACTTTTGTAAACATCACACAAACCACTTTTTTAAAATAACATTTCTTAAATATAATTTGTGATTTATTCTTTAAAAGCGTGAAAGAATAAAATTTTGACATAGCCTTTGTAATTTAAGTAATTAATGCAAAACACTTCCTCTACACAAACAAAGCTGAATAAATTCTTAGGAATTTAACTCGCACTAAATTTTTTGAACCGGATGGGATAGCTTTTACTATAAAACTATTTTAATAAACGTCTACGGTATAGGCTTTGCAAACGTATTTCGATTATATTATATAACTAAATTAAACATTTTATTACTTTACGAAAAAGACCATATAAAACAAAAGTTCTTACATATAGAATAATAGAAAAACCATGTGATATTTGAGCCGTCAAGTTGGTATATATTAAATTAAAGCTTGTCATAACAAAAGATTATCTGATGGAATCAGTTGTTCAGTGGGTGCTTGGTTTAGTTGTCTTTTACTAGACTCTAGGAACTAATCACGTGTTTAAGTTCTGGGACCATAACCTAAGGTTCTTCTTCTTTTTTTTTTTTTTTTAATTTCTACGGCAAATATATCATACTCTTACTTCTAAATTATATCAACTGACACCATGCCTATGTTTGAACCCAGGACATCCACTTTAAGAACCAAAACCTCTATCAAGTAGGCTAGCCCCACATTCATAAACCATAACCTTAGTGTTAACCGAAATATCAATTCTTGTTTAGAAATGGTAATCAGTATTAAAAATGTATACTATTTAATTTATATAATAGTAATTATTAACTTAGTTATGTATTATGGTTTGTACTTTATGTTTTATAGTTTATACCTTATTTTGTTTTTTCTTTATTTTTCATTTTAACTCTATAGTTTTTATCTTTTACATTTAATCTTAATACAATTTTCATTTTTAATTTTGGTCTCAATACTTTTTATCTTTTACAATCGTTTTGTTTTATATATCGGACTAAAATTTTCGAGTCAACATACAGGCACATGCGTATGTGATTTAACATTTTTACCTCTATTTTTTCCTGTTTCACAACCATGTTGGGTAATACACTTCGTTCTAATTTATACACATTAACATGCCACAACGTGCATGCATGGTTTAAAGTTTTTACGTCTATTTTCCGTTTGATTTTATTTCTTTTGTTTTACGAGCTTTTTTGGTGTTGATAGATGCTAGCGACGGTATGACATTGATGTTATTTGACATGGTTTTACGTCCACAGCGTAACGCGTGGGGTTAAATACTAGTTTTTAGCTAATTTTAATGGAACACATATAAACTATAATTACTATTTACTGATTAGATTCTTTAAAAATTTTACTTATATTGTGTAGAAGATTATCAAAGGCTCGGCAAAACAATTAAAGTTGAATAAAGATGGATTTTTAAAGATCAAAGTCGCGCGAAGAACTAGGTCACGCGAAATGGTCTTCCGCGCGAAAAGTCCATGTCGCGCGAGAATCTTTATTTAGTATAAATAGTTTGCTTTCGTTTTTGTATTTAGTAGTTCACTTTCAGATCTTTTTTAATCATTCTGTGCATTCGCACAAGACTGTAATCAGTTGTTCTTATTGAATATATGAAGTTTCTTTGTTAATTTAATTGCTTCTTATTCCAATCTCATTAATATTCCACCTTCTTGAGATTGAGATCTTGGTTGATTGATCTTTGGGAGTTTTAGAGGGTTTTACAAATGGTATCAGAGCAAGGTGTTGCTCTTGATACAACGGATTATCATTACGCGATCTTCCGTTCGAGGACCTTAAACAAGTTTAAAAGGTTAGTTAATTTTGTTGAAAGTTCATCCGGTTTCATCAATGTTCAATCCAAAACCGAGACACACACACATTTACATCTCAATTCGATTCAAATTTATGATTTGTTGAAGAAGTTGAAGTCAAATTTTGGTTCAAATACAGTGGTTGACGTGAAGTATTAATACGCACGCCAAGTGTTTGTATAAATTCTCAAGTGACTTCATCGTATAAAATTTGATTGAGTTCTTTCCGGTTTCATCGAGGAGTTATTTGAAACCGAGAACACACACAAAACCGAATCAAATCACATGATCTTATGAAGTTTTGAAGTTTAACAGTTGTCGCATGAAACTCAATAACCGGTTGTGTGAGAACCTTCCTTACGAAAGGTTTTTGTTTGAAGATTTGAAAAGTTGAAGATATTAAGTCAAGATCGAAGCTGAATATGTCATATTGAAGATTCAAGTTTTCTAAAAACGATATCATAATCCAAGGGGGTGATTGTAGGGACTAAACATTTGGATTACAATATCATTTTAATACGAAAGTTAGAGAATACTAGATCGACAACATGCATGGAACAATATGCATGCGATAACATACATGCATGCGAAAGTTGGAAAGAATATTTGAAAGTTTGAAAAAAATATACATGCATGCGAAAGATGTATGCATACATCATGCATGCGAAAAGTGAGCATTATAAATATGAATGTGTGTGCGTGCGAAAAGAAGTAGGCACAATTCAATAGAGAACATGAGTGCAATTAGTGTGTGTTTCTTTGATTATTTTGCTCAAAACGAGTAGATCACGTTTGTGATTCTTCCACCCTCGGGTGAGATCGAACTAGTATCGATTCATATTGTAATGAATTAATATTATAACGATTCAAGTTTATAATAAACATATGAATTTCATTGTTATTTCGATTGACTCAAGTAAAGTTTGTATCCGTCTTCGCGTATTATCAAGAGCAACTATCAAACGAAGTTTAATCGATCGGATTATGGACTTTACAAATGGTATCAGAGCAATTGGCTCTAGAATCAAGATTTGAAGAAGAATTTGATCGATTTTCTTTGTTCTTTTGCAATTTTTCACAGTTTGTTACTTGAGATTCCAGTTTGGTGTGGTTGTGCTGCTCAAATGTCGAAGATATTGATCAATGTGGACAGAATTCGTACACTTTGAATGAATTTTAATCAAATTTGGATTAAAACGTGAACGAAAACTGACAAAATTGAACTAAAATGAATCTAATCGAACTAAATCAGTGATTTGGTGAAGAATAGTCGTTAAAAATCACACTTGGCAAGTTGTTTGTGTATGAAACTTGTTGGATTTTTCGCACGCGAAAAGGAGTTTTCGCTCAGACAGTTACAATTGTTAATTCGCGCAATTGTAGTGGTTGAAGATTAGGATTTTCGCTCGAAAAGCATCTTCGCGCGAGAAGAGTTTTCGCGCGTTTGGAGGTTTTCACGCATTTGAGGTTTTGCGAAAGAATTCAATTTGAGGAAATTTGATTTATTTCAACACCATGTCTTCATCAACACCAAACTTGAAGCATCTTACTACATCTATTCACTTGGATACTGAAATTGGCACTAGAAACAAGCCACCTAGACTTCTCAGTGAGGATGACTATGCAGATTGGGTATATAGGTTCGAGAATCATGTTATCTATACTGAACCTAAAATATGGAGGTCAATTAAGTATGGTCCTTATATCCCATTGTACAAGAATGACAAAAGAGAGACGGTTAAGAAGCTTGAACATTTATGGGATGAGGATGATATGAAAAGATTTGAGCTAGATGACAAGGCTTATGCAGCTATCACCATGGCATTAACCACTGATATTTCACACAAATTTAAAGAATTTAGAGGAGTAAAAGTTTTGTGGGATGCTTTGGAAACTCAAATCATGGGAAACAAAGATATGAGGGAAAGTAAGAAAGACATGCTGAATCAGCAGTTTAACATGTTCAATCATGTTGTGGGAGAGCAGCTGGATGTTCAAATAGCCAGATTTGTGAAACTGGTTACTAAGATGAAAAGTGCTTGAGTAACACTGGAGTCTATCGTGGTCAACAAGAAACTACTGAATTCACTTTCTTACAGTTGGAACCACAACTGTACAATGATCAAAAGAACAAAAGATTTGTACACACTATCTCTGACTGATTTGATATCTACTATCAAGTCTTATGAGATGGATGACATACAGAGGGCTGAAAATCACATGAGTTCTTTGGGTGCTGAAGCAACTGCCTTATATGCCATGATGGCCAGCAACCTAAACTATTATGTTAGTTACACTCATATGTGTCAGCAGCAGCAAACAGGAAGTTTAGCATCCCCAGAAATTCAACCAGTAATGAATCAACAAGTTCAAATTCCAGCTGTTCAGCATTATTCCCCCATCATTCATCAACAAATCCCTTATACTCCATCTCTACAGAGTCTTCAACAAGCTTATATTGCTACTACAAATCCCTTAAAACAGACTGTTCAGATTGCTGAGGAACATCTTGCTTTATTCACTACTTTCATGTCAAGTTATGAAGCATTTATGGCTGGAAGACTCACTGCACCAAATGTTCTTATTCATGATCTTCAACAAGTTAATCCTGATGATGTGGAGGAAAATGATATTAAGTATCAAATGGCAATGGTGGTGTACAGGGCGAAGAACTTTGTAAGAAGAACAGGAAGGAAAATGTTTGGAGTACAAAACTCAAGCAAAATTGGTTTTGACAAGTCTAAATTGAGATGTTTGTAGAAGACTATAAAAGGCTCGGCAAAACAATAAAAGATGAATAAAGATAGTTTTGATCAAGATTTTTCGAGCGAAATGAAGATGATATGCGAATTGATGAAGTCGTGCGTGTCAGGCAAGTCGCGCGAAAAGGATGAACCGCGCGACAAAACCAGTCACGCGAGAATGTAAGTGTTTAGTATAAATAGATTTGTTTTTCGTTTTTGTAAGTAGTTCTAAAGTTTTGAATTCTCACTTTTCACATTGTAATCACTCGGTGCAGTTTGCACTAGATTATAATCATCAGATTATCAATTGAATCATTTTGATCTCTTATTATTCTTCTTCCAATCTCAATTACATTCTGCATTCTTAAGACTTTACATATTCTATTCGAGAACAAGAGTGCAAAACAAAGTGTTTGTGTTTTAGTTTTTATTCGCTCAAATCGAGCAGATCACGTTTGTGATTTTTCCACCCTCGAGTGAGATCGATATTTTATCGATTATCATTGTAATCATTCGACATCATATATACATTTCAATTACAATGATTTTGTTATAAACATTAGAAGTACCTTGTTATCTCGATTGCATTCAAGTAGAGTGAGCACCCGTCTTTGTGTAAAATCAAGTGCAACATTCAAACGAAGTTCGATCGATCAGAATCTGGACTTTACATTTGGTATCAGAGCAAGGTGTTGCTCTTGATACATAGAATTTCATTCCGCGATCTTCTTTTTGAGAACGTTAAACAAGTCAAAAGGTTAGTTAATTTTGTTGAAAGTTTATCCGGTTTCATCAATGCTCTATTGGAGACCGAGAACACACACAAAATGGAATTGAATTAAATGATATTATGAAGAGTTGAAGCTTAAAAGTTACATCAAATTCAATTTCCGCTCGTGCGAGAACCTTTGTGAGAAAGATTTTGTTGAAGATTGAAGAACTCAAAACTATATCATAATCCAAGGGGGGATTGTAAGGATTAAACATTTGGATTACAATATAGTTTTAACTCATATTAGATGAACAACTTGAAGTTCATGTGATAAAATGCATCTTGGAAACAACACATGCAAAAAGTAGCTGCATGCATGCATGCGATATGAAGACAACTCGCATGCACGCGAAAATGCATGTATGCGAAAGGCAGACAAGTCGCATATGCATGCGAATACATCATGCAAAGGAAGAAAAGGTGCATGCATGCGAAAACGTGGTTGGAACCACATGCATGCGAAAAGTTCAATGCATGTATATATATGTGCATGCGAGCACAGTTAGGGGTGTGCCACATTTTACCGAGAACAAGTGTAAATAGTTTGTGTGTGTTTTGTTGTGTGTTTTCGTTCAAATCGAGCAGATCACGTTTGTGATTTTTCCACCCTCGGGTGAGATCGATATTTTATCGATTATCATTGTAATTATTCGACAACATATATACATTTCAATTACAATGATTTTGTTATAAACATTAAAAGTACCTTGTTATCTCGATTGCATTCAAGTAGAGTGAGCACCCGTCTTTGCGTAAAATCAAGTTCAACATTCAAACGAAGTTCGATCGATCAGAATCTGGACTTTACAATGTTACAACTGTGATAAACTAGGACATTTTACTAGAGAATGTACTGAACCAAAGTCTGTTCAAGCTGAAGGAACCAAAAGAAAGGTAACAGTGGAGGTGGAAGCCAAAATGGAAAAAGCGAGTTCATCTGGAAGTAACAAAGCATTGGTCACACAAACCATTCTGAGTATGATTGGTCAGATCAGATGGAAGCACTTGACTTGAAGTTATCTACAGCTTTGGTGGCTTAAATTGTTACTGAACCAGAGGAGGATGAGAATTTGTTTGCTGAGTTTATATCAGATGATTTATTGGATGGAGTATTTGCTGAGAAGGAAGTGATGTGTAAAAATTAGTTTAATTAAAATGATTAAAACTAACTCTAAAACAGACACTAAGTTAAACTCTAGACTTTCTAAATCTAAACTACTAACCGGCAAGTGAACCGGTCGACTCTAGTATAGCTAAGTAAGTCCGGATATCGAACCCACGAGACTCCTAATGAAAAACGAAAATTAGACTTAATTAAATAAAATTGGAATTGGGGGGAATTTAGCTACTAATTCTAAAAGACTGAAAATAATAACTTAAATGAGAGCAAACTAAAGACACACGAGAAAGCTGAGACTGAATTCAGATGATGTTAAAACACTACCTAGGGTGGAATCCTATACTTGACTAACACTTCTTCTATCGTTAATGGAATGATTTGTGAAAACCGGGATCTTAAGATTCTAAACTAAAGGATGACTTAGAGAATCCTCAACCCTTCTCAAGGATGACAACTAAGAAACCCTAAAGCCCGTTTAACTACCGATTTAGCTAGATCTCCCTCACAGGTTTTCTAACTTAATAATAAAACTCCCGAAAAGCAATCTACCTTACGGCACGACTGTCACAACACCCTAAAGTGAAGAGGATAGATCTAAGATGAATAGATAGACTCGATTAACAAGATGTGAAAGACATACTAAACGGGATTTTCTCACGAACACTCTCGAATAGCAATTCAATCACACGAGACTAACCGATAACCTAACAACTTCACAGATTTTAGATTAGTTGAATAATTAGTTTAGTTCAATTCAAGATTACCAATTTAATGGAATACTACGTCTAGCAAACCATCCACAAATCAAGAACACAAAGTAAACGATCTAGCATGCAATTATCCTATGAAAGACATTCACCAAATCACATGAAAACTGGAAATCAATCACAAGAACAGAACTTTATTACTCATACACATCTGATCATTCATATTAAATCATTCGTTTATTACAAAATCACAAGATCAAACCATAAAACCGATAAAATTCATGTTAATCAAGCATAATCATCACAACCTAGGTAGTACAAGAGTTCTAGCCAATAGTCATCATCAAAACAGAAGCGAAAGAGAAATCAAAAGTATGAAACATGGATAGGGAAAGATTAAATGAAAGAAAACTAAAAACCGAATGATTAACACCCGAGGTTCTTTGATTCTCTTGCTTGGATCTTGTTCTTGGCCTTCCAAATGCTCCAAAATCGTCTCAAAAGTCTCTTTCAATTGTCTTCTGCCGTCTGCCTCCTAGGGTTTTCTTGTAAAACCTTAAATAGTGATTTAGGGCAAAATTTTCTCGATTGAGCAATCTTAGCGCGTCGCTAAAATAACCCCCAAAATCTTCGCTACGCGCTAAAACAAAATAGTCGATTTCTGACGCGGGAATCTTGGCGCGTCTCTCAGATCCTGTCATCATATTGGCGATGCGCCAAGATAAGGATTTTCAGAATTCTTCCATTTGACCAAGCTTCTTCCGTTCCTTATCTCGCATGCTTGTTTATTCTTCAAAAATCAATCATTTACGCTCCTTGAACCACAAATACCAGAAAAACTAATGTTTAGACGGATAATCATTGAAGCCAAACGTTCTCTACTCGACCCTGCAGTTTAATCTTCTCTTTTCTTTTTCTTCTTTCTCGTTGGTCGACCCCTCTTGTTCGATCCCCAAGTTCCCTGCTGCCGTCGGTCTCCTTCTCGATATCTCCCATTTTTTCCTAAAATTCCACCGACTTCTTTTTGTTTGAGGCCCAAGTCTCCATTTGTGTTAACTGATTTCATTCTTGAGCCCATGTGGTCCATCAAATATCAAAGAAAAATTCCAACTAATTTTGATGTAATGGTCTTCTGTTTGTTCTCGCGTTCTACTCAAAACCCACGTGACATTCTTCACTTTATATTGCCATAAAGAATTAATTACCTACAAATAAAAGAAAATTGATTTTGTAGTTACTAAAATACGAATTCAAGGTTCTGGCAAAAAAATATGATTTAAATGGCATTTATTAACTTTAATCAAAATTAAGTTCTACAAGTATATAAAATCCTAAATTAAGTTATATGGAAATATTTACTATTAACCAATTATATTAATATATTTTTTTTACTCAATCTCTCTTGAAACCTTTAAAATTCAAATATGAACCAATTAAGAGTATTATTCAATAAAACTAACTCAAAAACTATTGAAAGTGTAGGAAATATTTATATAATTTATTGTATATTTTAGAGCACATCAAATATCCCCACACTTAAACATTTTTCGTCCCTGAAAAAGACTTATGCAAATGAAATCATAATCAAGTTTAAATCCGGTTTCCAACATTTAAGTCTAATTACTTGTTAAAATTTACTAACGTGTTAACCGCGATCACAAGGTATGTTTGTCCACTTAAACCCAACCGCCGATCATCCAAGCCCCCAAGAGTATAACATTTAAGTTCAAGTATTCTGTTTTTATTAATCATGATCCTCACAAGTCGGTATCTATTCCTGTTTTCAAGCCTCAAAGCACAGACTAAATCAAAAATCCATGATTTTTCTACCACTGTAACCCAATACCCACGTGTATTTAAAACTAACTTATTTTTGATGAAAGCTAAGCTGCACTATATATTTTTCTTTTCAGCACTTATTCTTCTTTGCAACTCTTTTTATACTTTTTTATTTATTTATTTATTTTTTTTTCATAACTGCTTTTCTCATTTTTTTTTCTTTTCATTTTTTTTATAGCATATATAGTTTTTTCCTAAATTGTGCAAAACTTTAAACAACGCAATCACGACCCTAACTCAGAGGTGTTGCCAGCCAAGTCGCCATCCCAGCAGTCAAGCACATAAGCTTCAGGTCACAATTATTAAGCACTAACCCAGAGTTGTTTGACAACAGAGTCACCATCCCCACGGCCAATCACATAGGCTTCGAACTTAATTGTCATCCTAAACTTCACACAACACTAAGATGGAATCCTAAGGCGCCACCTAATGTGTGCCAACTATTGCTAATCTTAAATACAAACGGGTATCAACCTACAGTGGTGCTTTTTCAACCTTCCAACAGTTTCGACTTCCATTTAGTGAGAACACATATAACATTATGTTATATACAAACGGGTATCAACCTACAGTGGTGCTTTTTCAACCTTCCAACAGTTTCGACTTCCATTTAGTGCCAACAGTTTTTTGTTTACATATAACATAATAAATGTTTAATTAGATGGATTAGAATACATCTATGAAAACCCTTCATAATTGGCTGGGCCTACCCGTGCATCTCAAATTAGACACGCTTTCAATTATTTATTTATCTCATACATATAGTAGTTGAAAACCAGACACCTGACTTTATCTATCATTTTCCATTTTTTTTAATATATTGCAAACATCAAAATCAGGGACATTTTCTAATTTTCTGATTTTTTTTTAAAAAAACACACTAAATTAAAAAAAAAACTAACACACGCAAAATAAAAAGACTGACTGACTCAATTAAACTAAACCTAAAGACGCATGTCTTCCTATCCCCACATTTAAATTAAACATTGTCCTCAATGTGGAAATTAAAAGAAAGACAGAAATAAAGCAAGAGTTTTTGGAAAAGACTTAGCTGTGCACAGTCTGAATCCAAAGCCTCTGATCCTATAGCATTTCATTCGCGATCAGGAAAAACTGGTTGCCTCCTTAAAAAGTTGTTGGATATATTCACCCGAATGGAGATTGAGTACGGGTGAATTATTCGAAACCTACAAAATAAACAATCTACTAGGCAAACACAGCATCAAACAGACTCATGGTACAGAAAATCGACTCACAAAACAGGGAAACTCAAGTTTGAGACTTTCAAGGTGCATAAACAAGTGGAAAAATGGATATGATGGTGGTAGAAGGTAGAAAGTGGTGGAAAAATGGGTGAAATGGTGAAAATTAGGTAAAATAAAAATTTTTGAAAATCCTGGGATCCCTCGCGTGTCGTGAGGGATTAAGGCAAAGTATGGCGCGATACGCGAGACTCCTTGCGTTACGCGAGAAAAAGAAGCTCAACCTGGCGCGTAGCGCGAGGTTGCGTTTTGTTCAGAAAGTTTCGAAAATTTTCATGCCTTAGCCAAATTTTGGCCCCAACCAACTTTTTACCTCTTTTTACACGACTCAAGTGGGAAAACTTACCAGGTAGCCTCCCGGTCATGTGTCAAATCGCAACCATATGATCGTTTTCCCTACAAACACTTAACACAAACACGAAAACAATGCACACGAAAACACAAAAACCAACACAAAAACTCAACGAACTACCTAAAACTCAAGTAAACCAACTCTACAAACTCTATAAACGAGTCATCACCCAAATATCACCAACTAGCTCAATCAGGAGGCTTCTCCTTTATCGATTTCAGCACCGCTTCTACCCTAAGCGGTAAACAAGCTTTCAACACCGAACAACTAAGCATGAATTTCTTAATCCTGTTGACTCCCTCACTCAGATCAGCCCACCAAGACTTAAATCTACTAGGTCCAAAACTCATCCTTAACAAATATCCTAGTAGTTTATCAACCCGAAACATCCCCACACTTGGGGTTTGGACTGTCCTCATATCACACTCATTCTTCCTATCTCTCTTTTTTTTTGGAGGAAGCCTACACCTAGGGGAACTCTCAACACTCTCATCCACCTTCCCCACACTTAGGGTTTCACAAGATGTAAGTACTTTCCTAATCTCTTGTTTACCTGCTAACAAAGCTTCTAAAATAACCAATTCACTTTCCGGATCAAACTCACAACTGTCCACATATTCAGGTAAACTTTCTAGCTCTCCTACAAACTCATCCTCCCAGGAGTTACTACTCTCAACTTCTTCCTCAGCAATCACCCCTCTCAAATTCTTCAACTATTCTATCTAACTCCTCATCTTCAGCATCTGAATACTCTTGCAAACTACACACACTTCCAAACTCACTCCTTGAACTCTCGACAACTTCCTCAGTCCTAGAAATCACAATTTCCTCAATAACCAGAGGTGGGACAACCGTTAATGTCTCTGGTTCTGGGAAGTCATCTTGCTCACACTCACTTGCTAACTTAGCATCCATCGCCTTAAAATGCGATTCCCAATCAAATTGCCTCACCTCCTCCGGTGATGGAATGTAACGAGTAGTGCTACCAGGGATTTTCCTACCAATAGGGATGACAATATCAGCAACACTATCTAAAGGCTCACTATCCTCTGATAAAGTATCATGACACACCATTTTTCTCTTCTGTTCTTCCTTCCATGAGATGTGTCGTTCGATGTGTTCCTCAACATCCGGATCAGAAAAATCAATAAATCTAACTGGAGGTGGGACTTGAAATTCGTCCATTATCGTCTCCGTTTTCGGGTATTGGGGAAAATCAGTCAGCTCTACTCCACTTATCACATCTCCATCCTCATCATCCTCTGACTCATCATCATCACTAAAATCTAAAGAAAAATCATAAATCCCTGGTTGAGTTTGCTCAACATCCTGCTGAACCGAAGGTGGGACTGAGATGTCCATTTTCGTCTCCGGCTCATCCTGAGTTCTATATTTTTCATTTAGCTCTACCTGCGGATCAGGATAATAATAATTTGGAGAATACCCCGATGAATTTGGGCAAAGACAAGTAAAATGGGGTCCTCCACAGATTTCACACATAATGACACTTACAGAAACAAGAAAACTAAATGACTCTACAGACCCAATATACAGACTCAATATACAAAACAAGCAGCACAGATATTCAAATAAATCTAATTAACGCAATCGCCAAGAGTCCCCGGCAACGGCGCCAAAAACTTGATGTGTAAAAAGTAGTTTAATTAAAATGATTAAAACTAACTCTAAAATAGACACTAAGTTAAACTCTAGACTTTCTAAATCTAAACTACTAACCGGCAAGTGAACCGGTCGACTCTAGTATAGCTAAGTAAGTCCGGATATCGAACCCACGAGACTCCTAATGAAAAACGAAAATTAAACTTAATTAAATAAAATTGGAATTGGGGGGAATTTAGCTACTAATTCTAAAAGACTTAAAATAATAACTTAAATGAGAGCAAACTAAAGACACACGAGAAAGCTGAGACTGAATTCAGATGATGTTAAAACACTACCTAGGCTGGAATCCTATACTTGACTAACACTTCTTCTATCGTTAATGGAATGATTTGTGAAAACCGGGATCTTAAGATTCTAAACTAAAGGATGACTTAGAGAATCCTCAACCCTTCTCAAGGATGACAACTAAGAAACCCTAAAGCCTGTTTAACTACCGATTTAGCTAGATCTCCCTCACAGGTTTTCTAACTTAATAATAAAACTCCCGAAAAGCAATCTACCTTACGGCACGACTGTCACAACACCCTAAAGTCAAGAGGATAGATCTAAGATGAATAGATAGACTCGATTAACAAGATGTGAAAGACATACTAAACGGGATTTTCTCACGAACACTCTCGAATAGCAATTCAATCACACGAGACTAACCGATAACCTAACAACTTCACAGATTTTAGATTAGTTGAATAATTAGTTTAGTTCAATTCAAGATTACCAATTTAATGGAATACTACGTCTAGCAAACCATCCACAAATCAAGAACACAAAGTAAACGATCTAGCATGCAATTATCCTATGAAAGACATTCACCAAATCACATGAAAACTGGAAATCAATCACAAGAACAGAACTTTATTACTCATACACATCTGATCATTCATATTAAATCATTCGTTTATTACAAAATCACAAGATCAAACCATAAAACCGATAAAATTCATGTTAATCAAGCATAATCATCACAACCTAGGTAGTACAAGAGTTCTAGCCAATAGTCATCATCAAAACAGAAGCGAAAGAGAAATCAAAAGTATGAAACATGGATAGGGAAAGATTAAATGAAAGAAAACTAAAAACCGAATGATTAACACCTGAGGTTCTTTGATTCTCTTGCTTGGATCTTGTTCTTGGCCTTCCAAATGCTCCAAAATCGTCTCAAAAGTCTCTTTCAATCGTCTTCTGCCGTCTGCCTCCTAGGGTTTTCTTGTAAAACCTTAAATAGTGATTTAGGGCAAAATTTTCTCGGTTGAGCAATCTTAGCGCGTCGCTAAAATAACCCCCAAAATCTTCGCTACGCGCTAAAACAAAATAGTCGATTTCTGACGCGGGAATCTTGGCGCGTCTCTCAGATCCTGTCATCATCTTGGCGATGCGCCAAGATAAGGATTTTCAGAATTCTTTCATTTGACCAAGCTTCTTCCGTTCCTTATCTCGCATGCTTGTTTATTCTTCAAAAATCAATCATTTACGCTCCTTGAACCACAAATACCAGAAAAACTAATGTTTAGACGGATAATCATTGAAGCCAAACGTTCTCTACTCGACCCTGCAGTTTAATCTTCTCTTTTCTTTTTCTTCTTTCTCGTTGGTCGACCCCTCTTGTTCGATCCCCAAGTTCCCTGCTGCCGTCGGTCTCCTTCTCGATATCTCCCATTTTTTCCTAAAATTCCACCGACTTCTTTTTGTTTGAGGCCCAAGTCTCCATTTGTGTTAACTGATTTCATTCTTGAGCCCATGTGGTCCATCAAATATCAAAGAAAAATTCCAACTAATTTTGATGTAATGGTCTTCTGTTTGTTCTCGCGTTCTACTCAAAACCCACGTGACATTCTTCACTTTATATTTCCATAAAGAATTAATTACCTACAAATAAAAGAAAATTGATTTTGTAGTTACTAAAATACGAATTCAAGGTTCTGGCAAAAAAATATGATTTAAATGGCATTTATTAACTTTAATCAAAATTAAGTTCTACAAGTATATAAAATCCTAAATTAAGTTATATGGAAATATTTACTATTAACCAATTATATTAATAACTTTTTTTACTCAATCTCTCTTGAAACCTTTAAAATTCAAATATGAACCAATTAAGAGTATTATTCAATAAAACTAACTCAAAAACTATTGAAAGTGTAGGAAATATTTATATAATTTATTGTATATTTTAGAGCACATCAGGAAGAAGTTAAGACTGAAAGTGAAAGAGAAGAAGTCAAGGTTGATGGTTGTATTGTGAAGGAAAAGGAGGAGGAGAAGTTTGAAGTCGAGGTTGTTGAGAAGAAGTAAGTAATGGAAGAGATTTTGATTGAGAACATGGCAGGGAATCAGTTTGAGATGGATATTCTTGAAACAATCATCGAAAAAAAACTGTTGAGATGTCTCCGGCTACAAACAAAGAAGTGAATGTGGAAGAGAACACTGTTGAGCCTCTAGTCAAATGCAATTTTGAAGATTCAAAGACTGTCGAAGTTGCTCCAGTGGTAGAACATGTTGATGTGATGAAAGCATTTATGGTGAAGAAGGATGAAGAATCAGAAGGAGACAGCTCAGAATCAAAGGTATATGAGGATTTATGTACAAATATATGTATTGAGAAAGTTCAAAGGTACAGAGTTCATAATAAGAACTTGATAATGGAAGTTGAAAAACTTCAATATCAAGCTCGAAAATACAAGTCCAATAAAAAGATTTTTAAAGAAAAACATGAAGGTTCAAACAAAACTGTGTATAATTCTCAATTAAATCTTCATGATAAAGAATGTACTAATAATGATTTGATTAAAAGAAATGACGAACTCGCCTTGGAAATAAACCGACTAAACAGTGAACTAGCCTCGGCTAAATTAACTGTTGAAAAGTTTGAACTTTCATCAAATATGGTTGAATGTATTATCAAATCTCAAATGGCTCAGAAGATAAAAGGAGGAAAAAGTGGTGTTGGATTTTCAAACATCGCTCCACCAATTAATCATGATTATTCATGTTTGCCATCATCTGATGTCATTTCTGATTGTGATATGAGTTATGGGATAGGTTTTTCACCTTCCTCAGACTTAAAACCTTCAGTCAATATAAATTTGACTGTTGATCCTGTCATAATAACACAAACTAAACAATCAACTGAAAATTTTTGTGCAGATAAATTGAAGGTGGATGGTTTGGTAGAAGAGTGGGAGAGTGATAGTGATAGTGAGAATGATAGAAAGAGTTTGAAAAATAAGAATGTAAAAAGTTTCAAATCTGATTGTAATCAAACTTCTTTGAGGAATGAAAGAATGTTGTTTTAGCTGAAACAAAATCAAGTATCAACTGTAATTTGAACGAAACACAAAGGGCTGAACATAAAATTAATCTTGGGAAAGATCTTAAAAACAAATTTGTTTCTAGAGGTTTTATTGATGAAGACTATATTTTTAAAGAAACGAATTTTCGATTCTTTAAAAATAAACTTTATGAGAATGCTAACCCTGTGATACAAGTTATATGTAGCCCAGATGTACAGACTGGTTCTTCTAAAGCAATTCCAAACTATCAAAAGCCTGGTCATTCTCCAGCATCAATTCATGTGACAAAGCCTGGTCCTTCTCCAGCACAACCTAAGACTGGTCCAATTCCAGCATCATCTGTTCAAATAGCCAAAGAAGCTAAATCTAACATCTCAAGTGTTCAAAAATCACCGATTTCCTCGAATCTTTCTAAGATGAACAAGCAATTATGCAATGAAGTAAAGATACGAGAGACTGTGTAGAAAGTTAAACCAAAATGTCAATCTGACTTTGGTTTTTATGACAATTTCACAATAGTCATCCACAGTTTGTTTTCCACACACAACAACGGAAATGTTATCAATGTTGAAACATAAATCATCTTGCAAATAATTGTCCTTATCGACAAAAAACACATAGCAGACAACGGTTTCATAACTCTATTGCTCATAATAGAAAAAATGTTTTTCACTCGTGGAAAATTATCAAAACCAATAAACATAAAAGTTGTATATACTAATGATGTCAAAAAGAACAAGTATATGAAAAATGATTTAATAGACAAAATTAAATTGAGAAATGTTAAAGAAAATGTTAATGTGCACAGCCAATACAACAATCTTAAATCATTTTATCTAAAAGCAACACAAAATGTGTTCAAGACTTGTTTGACTTGGGTACCAAAGACTAAGTAATTCTATTACTTATGCAGGAACGACCGTAAAAGAACATTGAAAGCTTATGGCATGTAGACAGCGGTTGTTCAAGACATATGACTGGAAACTTACAATTGCTTCAAAATGTTTAGTCATATAACGGAGGAATGGTAATATTTGCTGGTGACAGAGGAGGTAGATATAACCTTTCGTGTTTTTGTTAAATAAAATTTAACGTCGTTATATTATTAGGAGGACCATTTTTGTCGCTAATGAACAATGTGGGTTGCTTATGCTTGTTTTGTTTTTTTTATTTACATTTATTCTTTCATTTAAGGGTTAATAATTTAACTATTTCATTAAACATAATATTGTAATCATAATGATAGTAATAACAATAATAATAATAATAATAATAATAATAATAATAATAATAATAATAATAATAATATAATAAAGGAAATATTAGTACCAAAATAAGTTAAAAATAAGAATAATAATAGTAAAAATAATAACCATAATAACAATATTCTTAATAAGTGCTAATCTTAAAATAAATAAGAAAAATATATAAGTTCTATTAACTCAAAGCTTGTAATTAATGTTGTGCATAAAATAATAAAGTTTAAAACTCCATGGACTAAAGTATAATTTATTCATAAACTAAAATCTAAACTTTGGGTTAGAATTAAGCTAAGTGAAACCGCAGGGACCAAAATGGAATTTTTTTCAAAAACCCAACCCCCACCCTTTCTCTCTCCCCGTTTTTCCGGCCGCCGGCCGGCCAAGCCCGGCGCGGTGCCGGCGAGGTCCCAAAACCTACTAATCGTCATCGTTTTGTTACCCAAATCATCCCAATTGCTTTGTTATCATGATTTCAAATCGGTAATGAACTTTAAACGCATTTAAACGCCGGTTACATGTAACACCCGTATTTTCTTTTTAAAGAAATAAAAGAATAAAAGAAAAAGAAAGAGGAAGAAATGAAAGTCAACCTAAAGTTGAGGGGTAAAAAGTGCCAAAAGGACAAAGAGAATAAAAGTTGGTGAATAAAGGGGTATGGCCGCCCATTTTGTCCTGTCAAACACTCTCATTCGGTTTTTTAGAAAGAGAAACAGCAGAGGCTTCGGTTTTTAGAGAGAGAAAGAAGAAGAAATTGAATTCAAGGTAAGAATTAGTGTTTTTAAGTTGTGTTTTGGCTAAGAAACCGAGAATGCATGTTCTTATGTGTGTGTTTTGTGTTCGGGTGTGTTCATTTGGGTTTTATAGGTGTTGAACTTGTAGCAAACAGGTTTTTGAAGAAGTCATACCCGAGAGACTGCTAAGGTGAGTTCTAGACCCCGGTTTCTACTTGTTTTAAACTCTTTTGGGGCTGGAAATGTATTAAACGATTTTACTATGTTATTCTATTGATACCCGTATGTATTTTGGCATGGATGATGATGTTTATTTGATGTTTATGTGTAGTGCATGCTTAGAAGGACCTTAGTAAGCTTAGAACAATTAGGCTTGAAGTTTGGGTTTGGAAATATCATAGTAATAGGCTGGACAGAAGGTTGATGAGCCTACACAATAACCTCTTACACCCAGAATTGCCTTAGAAATGTTCTAAGTAGGGTCATGAGTCCAAATAGTTCTCATATGCCCAAACAGTGCCTAATACGCCTAAGACTCATCAGCCTCAACAGTGCTCATGTGCTTGAAAATATCTTAGAAAAAGTTAAGTGTAAGGTGATGTGCCCAAACAGGACTCTTACGCCTAAAATATTGCCTTAGAATTTCTAAGCATAACTCATATGCCCAAACATCCCTAATACGCCTGAAATTTTAGACTTAGAAAACAAAGTACAGGGTAATGAGTCTAAACAGTACTCATACGCCTGAGATTTGGACTTGGAAACTAAGTACAGGGTAATGAGTCTAAACAGTGCTCATACGCCTGAATGGCTCATAAGCCTAAGGTGAAAATGTTTCTAAGTGTAGGCTGGCGAGCCTACATAGTGGTGAAAAGCCTGAACAGGGCTCATGCGCCCAAACAGGGCTCTTATGCCCAGACACTTAGAAATTTTTAGAAAATCTTTTGGGAGTCTATGCTTTAGGGTTTGACCGAGGTTGACCAAGGGCCTATTAATGATAATGTTTCATGCATGATATGACTACAATGATTGTTCCATATTATAGTTATTGTTATTATTATTATTACTTATAGTATGTGACTTTACGTGGTATGTTATTATCATAACGTAAAGTAAAATGTAATAATAAAGTAAAAGAGCAACAAAGAGAAGAAGTGGAACATAAATAAAATGTTAATAAGTCTTGCAAGCACATAGGAGGGACACGACCGTGTTGTCGTTAGCTCAACTGTGTTGCGGGTTAGCTACCCTTTTATGCACACAGGGTCAATCAATTGAGATTGGCAGGACCTTTGTAGCATGCCCTGGGTGATTGGGTAGGCCTTGTACACAGTACACATAGCCCTTTTGAGGGATACAGTTGACCCTTCGGGGAACATAGTTGGCCCTTTCGAGGGATACAGTTGACCCTTTGGGGAACATAGTTGGCCTTTTCGAGGGATACAATTGACCCTTTCGAGGGATATAGATGGCCCATCACCCGTTTTCCATCGCGCACATAGTTGGGGCATTGCGCACTGGTCCATATAGACAGTGGAACATAAAGTTAAAAAGTTTACAGACAAGGCATACAGTACAAAGAACGAACAATGTTTGTTCACACAGTTAATGCGTGCTCGCATATACAGTACAGAGTTGTATTTTAAAGAATAGAGTATTTTCATATACAACATATAGAAAGTATTTTAATTATAAAACTATAACTCACTCAGCAACGCTGACTTTTATACATTTTCAGTTGGCAGGTAAATATTGCTGAGGATGGTACGAGGTGGAGTTACTCGGCAGAGAAAGACTGACATCCATTCTTAATAGAAATCACTGTTGTTTTGTAATGCCGATAAACTATTCTTTTGTAAACTGAATAAACCAGGGTGTATTGCTTAGCAACAGTGTTATTAATGAAATGAATGGCTTTTGTTAAAACTAATTCCGCTGCTAGAATTTATAATATGTAATATTTTATGCTGTGAATGACCAACTGTGAGGTGACCGGGATCGGGGCCTTACAAGTTGGTATCAGAGCCATAGTTTAAGTGAAACGGGTAAATTTTCAAAAGAAACCTAAACTTAAACTGAAAATGGGACCGAAGTAGGGATGTCAGCCCGAGTAGCTCCGTGCCATCAGGTATTTCTTTTCTTCAAGGTTAACCGGTATTATGTGCGTGTGCTATGTGACTTATGTGATTATAGTAGATTTAGATAGTGATGAAGTCAGGATAGGAAATGCTTGGGATGTGAAAAGTAAAGTAAGTGGCTAATCACAACTGGCTACTGTAATTAGGGACTTACTATACTTGACATAAACTGAGCCATTACCTTGAATGACTGTGTTAGTGTTTGAATCTTATAGTGCTTAGGAAATGCTGGGAAGAAACCTTCTAAAGCTTCTAGAGGTAGAGGTAGACCGCCTGTGACCAGGAGCAGTGCCAAAGCTGCGGAGACGACCCATGAGAACCCTGCGGCTCCTGACCGGACTGAAGGAAATGAGAATGCTAGTCTGAATGCCTCAGCTCAAGAGGCGATTGCTGATGAGGTGCACCAGGTCATGCAGGCAGTCCTACCGTCTGTAGTGACCGAAGTTATTCAAGTTGTGAGGAATGAGGAGAGGAAGGAGAAGGAGGACATGAAAGGGTCGACTGGGAAGGAAAGCAGAGGAGAGGAGGAACGACCGGATCCTGAGATAGTAGTATCTGATGAGGAAGAGGATGATGTAGTAGGGGCGACGACCAAGGGATGCAGTTACGGGGCATTCCAGAGGTGCAAGCCCCTGACTTTCGATGGCAATGGCGATGCTGCTGCTGCTCACCGCTGGGTGAGGGAGATGGAGGCAGTGCTAGAGATCAGTGAGTGTTGCGAAGATCAAAAGGTAAAGTTCGCAACTCACTCTTTTGCAGACTCGGCATTATGTTGGTGGGACAATATTATCCAAGCTGAAGGTACTAGAGCCATCGGGAAGATGCGATGGAGGGAGCTGAAACAACTAGTGATGGAGGAGTTCTGTCCTCATACGGAACTAGACAGGATTGAGAGGGAGTTCCTGCAACTCGAGGCGGGAACCATGACCCACCAGCAGTACACCACCAAATTTAATGAGATGGCGAGACTGGTGTCGGATCAGGTGACGCCGGTGTCTCGAAAAATTAACCGGTATATTCAGGGACTGCCAACTGACATTCATAGACACATGATCGCTGCTAGACCGAGCACCTATAGGTCGGCAGTGGATCTGGCTGGGAGGCTCTACAATGAAAGGGAAGTGACAGTGGTGGAAGTGAAGAAAGCCTGTGGTGGTGACCGGAGTTGGAATGGAAAGAGGTTTAGGCGGGGTGGTTTCACCCCGAACAGCAAGAAGATGAGAATGGATGACCGTAGAGTGGGGTCGTCTAGCTCGGGGTCAAAGAAGTGTGGCAAGTGTGGAAGGGAGCATCCTGGTGAGTGCAGAATGAGGATGAACGTATGCTTTAGGTGTGGCCAGCCTGGCCATATCGCTAGAGACCGTAAGAAGCCGAGGGCGGAGAGCTCTGGGGCGGGGAATAAGAAGCCGAAAGAAGGAGGGCAGAGGGCAAGTGCTAGAGCTTACACCATGACCCGGGAAGAAGCCAGAGTGGATCCTGATGTCATGTCAGGTATGTTTCTAGTTAATCAAACTTGTGCCTCTGTATTATTTGATTCCGGTGCTAGTAGGAGTTTTATTTCTACTACCTTTTGTGCTAAGTTGTCTGTTAGCAGTAGGGGTATTAGCGAGCCTTTTGACGTAGAAACTGCTATCGGTAAGTCCACCAGAGTTACTGATGTAATAGAAGATTGTGCCATAGAATTAGAAGGTCATAGGTTTGTTGCTAAATTACATGTGATGCCCCTAGGTGGATTTGATGTAGTACTAGGGATGGATTGGTTAGCAACCTATGAAGCGAATATTGTGTGTCGTAAGAAGATGATCAGACTAATGGCACCTGACGGAAGTCCGGTGAAAATATATGGCGATCGGGTTACGACGATTCCGAAAGTGATTTCGATGGCGGTGGCAGGAAAGTGCATGAGGCGTGGATGTAGCGCTTATTTAGCCTACGTGAAAGATGTGGACACGCCGACACCCCAATTGTCTGATGTGCCGGTGGTGCGTGACTTTCCTGATGTATTTCTAGAGGACCTATCAGGTGTGCCACCAGATCGTGAAATCGAATTTCAAATTGACTTGATACCCGGTGCCCAACCTGTCGCTAAGGCACCGTATCGATTAGCTCCGACTGAGATGAAGGAGTTAATGGAGCAACTGCAAGAATTGCTCGATAAGGGTTTCATCAGACCGAGTATCTCTCCTTAGGGTGCTCCGGTTTTATTTGTGAAGAAGAAGGACGGTACCATGAGAATGTGTATCGACTACCGTGAATTGAACAAGTTAACGATAAAGAATCGGTATCCGTTACCGAGGATTGATGACTTGTTCGATCAGCTCCAGGGTGCCAGTTGGTTCTCGAGGATAGATCTCCGATCTGGCTACCATCAATTGAAAGTAAAGGAACAGGACATTCCTAAAACAGCTTTTCGTACGCGTTATGGACACTATGAGTTTCTCGTTATGTCCTTTGGTTTAACTAACGCGCCAGCTGCTTTTATGGATTTGATGAACCGAGTGTGTCGGCCAATGTTAGATAAATCAGTGATTGTGTTCATCGATGATATCCTAATTTATTCAAGGAGCAAAGAAGAGCATGCCGGTCACATTCGAGAGGTGTTGGAAACTTTGAGAAGGGAGAAACTGTATGCTAAGTTCTCAAAGTGTGCTTTCTGGCTACGCGAGGTACAATTTCTGGGTCACGTGGTAAATGCGGAGGGAATCATGGTGGACCCAGCAAAGGTTAAGACTATGATGCAATTGAAGTCACCAAAGACGCCATCCGAGATTCGTAGCTTCTTGGGATTGGCGGGCTACTACAGAAGATTCATTCAAGACTTCTCCAAGATAGCCTCACCTTTGACTAAATTGACCCGCAAGGACGTGAAGTTCAGGAGAGTGCCTTTGAGGAGTTGAAGACAAGACTAACACAAGCTCCTGTCTTGACATTGCCCAAGGGAAATGATGACTTAGTGGTCTATTCGAATGCATCTTATTCTGGGCTAGGTTGCGTGTTGATGAAACGTGGAAGGGTAATAGCTTATGCTCCCGACAACTGAAACCCACGAAGTCAAATATCCCACACACGATTTAAAATTAGCCGCGGTGGTTTTCGCATTGAAGATTTGGCGGCACTATCTATACGGGACTAAGTGCACCATCTTCACAGACCACAAAAGCTTGAAGTACTTCTTCGAGCAGAAAGATCTGAACATGAGGCAGAGGCGATGGTTGGAACTCATAAAGGATTATGATTGCGAAATCCATTACCATCCGGGCAAGGCCAACGTGGTGGCAGATGCCCTTAGCCAAAAAGAAAGGCCCGAGCCGATCCGGGTGAAGGCTTATCAGCTGATTATGACCTCCGATGTGATAACACAGATTAAGGAGTTCCAAGACGAGGCCTTGAAAGAAGATCGTCTTAACTCCGAAAGGATGAGAGGTCTAGTTACAGAATTAGGCAAGAACACTCTTGGTGTTAAAACCCGATTCGAGCGAATATGTATTCCTCGATACGGGGATCTACGTGGGAAGATTATGGACGAAGCCCATAAGACTCGATACTCCATTCATTCCAGTGCTACCAAGATGTATCACGATATGAAGAAAGATTATTGGTGGCCGGGTATGAAACGCGACGTAGTGGAGTACGTGAGTAAGTGCCTTACTTGTCTCCAAGTGAAGGCGGAACACCAGAAACCGTACGGGAAGATCCAACCGTTGGATATACCCGAATGGAAGTGGGAGCATATCACCATGGACTTCATTACTAAGCTGCCTCGCACGTCGAGGGGATATGATACTATTTGGGTGGTTGTCGACCGACTAACAAAGAGTGCCCACTTCCTACCGATCCGCGAGACGTATTCATCCGAAAGATTGGCGGATCTGTTCATCAAGGAAATTGTAGCTCGTCATGGCGTGCCGGTGTCTATTGTGTCGGATCTTGAAACTCGGTTTACGTCGAAGTTTTGGAGAAGATTCCATGATGCCATGGGGACGAGGCTACACATTAGTACAGCCTATCATCCTCAGACGGACGGTCAGTCTGAGAGGACGCTACAGACGTTTGAGGATATGCTTCGGGCGTGCATGATCGATTTTGGAGGGAGTTGGGATGATCACTTACCGCTAGCAGAATTCTCGTACAACAATAGTTATCATGCCAGTATTGGCATGCCACCCAACGAGATGCTATACGGTAGGAGATGTAGGAGGCCCGTGTGTTGGGGAGACATTGGGCAGAAAGAGTTAGGTGGTATTGAGGTGATCGAAGCTATGACTGAGAAGTTGGAAAAGATCAAAGCCTTCATGAAGGCGGTGAAAGATAGACAAAAGTCGTATGCTGACAAGAGACGAAGACCGATAGAATTCCAGGTAGGCGACCGAGTGATGTTGAAGGTCTCACCTTGGAAAGGAATTATCCGATTCAGGAAACGAGGTAAGTTAAGCCCAAGATACATAGGCCCTTTCCGAATCATCGCATGAGTAGGAGAGGTAGCCTATCGACTTGAATTGCCAGATGAGTTAAGTGGAATTCATCCCACTTGAATTGGATGAGTAGGAGAGGTAGCCTATCGACTTGAATTGCCAGATGAGTTAAGTGGAATTCATCCCACATTCCATGTATCTCATCTGAGAAAGTGCTTAGCTGACGAAGATATGATTGTTCCACTGGAGGATATTGAAGTAGACGAACGGCTCAATTACGTTGAGCAACCAGTGTCAATCATTGATCGTAAAGAAAAGAAGTTAAGGAATAAAGTGGTTCCTCTTGTGCGTGTACAGTGGAAGCACAGAAAGGGATCCGAATCCACAAGGGAGACTGAGGAAAAGATGAGGCAGCATTATCCTCATCTGTTTGAGGAATAACAGGTTTTGGGGATGAAACCTATATAAGGGGGGTGGAATTGTAACACCCGTATTTTCTTTTTAAAGAAATAAAAGAATAAAAGAAAAAGAAAGAGGAAGAAATGAAAGTCAACCTAAAGTTGAGGGGTAAAAAGTGCCAAAAGGACAAAGAGAATAAAAGTTGGTGAATAAAGGGGTATGGCCGCCCATTTTGGCCTGTCAAACACTCTCATTCGGTTTTTTAGAAAGAGAAACAGCAGAGGCTTCGGTTTTTAGAGAGAGAAAGAAGAAGAAATCGAATTCAAGGTAAGAATTAGTGTTTTTAAGTTGTGTTTTTTTCTAAGAAACCGAGAATGCATGTTCTTATGTGTGTATTTTGTGTTCGGGTGTGTTCATTTGGGTTTTATAGGTGTTGAACTTGTAGCAAACGGGTTTTTGAAGAAGTCATACCCGAGAGACTGCTAAGGTGAGTTCTAGACCCCGGTTTCTACTTGTTTTAAACTCTTTTGGGGCTGGAAATGTATTAAACGATTTTACTATGTTATTCTATTGATACCCGTATGTATTTTGGCATGGATGATGATGTTTATTTGATGTTTATGTGTAGTGCATGCTTAGAAGGACCTTAGTAAGCTTAGAACAATTAGGCTTGATGTTTGGGTTTGGAAATATCATAGTAATAGGCTGGACAGAAGGTTGATGAGCCTACACAGTAACCTCTTACGCCCAGAATTGCCTTAGAAATGTTCTAAGTAGGGTCATGAGTCCAAATAGTTCTCATATGCCCAAACAGTGCCTAATACGCCTAAGACTCATGAGCCTCAACAGTACTCATATGCTTGAAAATATCTTAGAAAAAGTTAAGTGTAAGGTGATGTGCCCAAACAGGACTCTTACGCCTAGAATATTGCCTTAGAATTTCAAAGCATAACTCATATGCCCAAACAGCCCTAATACGCCTGAAATTTTAGACTTAGAAAACAAAGTACAGGGTAATGAGTCTAAACAGTACTCATACGCCTGAGATTTGGACTTGGAAACTAAGTACAGGGTAATGAGCCTAAACAGTGCTCATACGCTTGAATGGCTCATACGCCTAAGGTGAAAATGTTTCTAAGTGTAGGCTGGTGAGCCTACATAGTGGTGAAAAGCCTGAACAGGGCTCATGCACCCAAATAGGGCTCTTCCAAAGGGCTTAAACTCATGTCTTGCACTCAAGCCCGAAAGTGCTTAAGCAAGAAGTATATGGCCTTCTTGGCGTACGTGGTCAACACGAAAGTCAAAGGGAAAGAACTTAAGGATGTCCCTATCGTACGAGATTTTCCTGAAGTATTTCCCGATGACCTTAGTGGTTTACCTCCCGTGCGTGAAGTCGAGTTTAAAATCGACTTGATACTGGGAGCAAGCCCTGTGGCTAAGTCACCATATCAGCTTGCACCATCGGAAATGCAAGAACTCTCTAGTCAACTTCAAGAGCTAACCGAGAAGGGTTTCATTCATCCTAGTTCTTCGCCTTGGGGTGCACCTGTCCTCTTTGTGAAGAAGAAGGATGGATCATTTCGTATGTGCATCGACTATCGTGAGCTTAACAAGCTTACCATCAAGAACCGCTATCCTCTTCCTCACATCGATGACTTGTTTGATCAACTTCAAGGAGATGCTATATTCTTGAAGATCGATTTATGTTCTGGTTATCATCAATTACGAGTCCATGATGATGACATCCCAAAGACCGCGTTCCGTACTTGTTATGGACACTATGAGTTTATGGTGATGCCTTTTGGCTTAACTAATTCTCCTGCTTTCTTCATGGATCTCATGAACCGAGTATCCAAACCTTATCTAGATAAGTTTTTTGATCATCTTAATTGATGACATACTTATCTACTCCAAGACTAACACCGGGCATGAACTGCATTTGCGACAAGTTCTTGAGTTGTTGAAGAAAGAGCAATTGTACGTGAAGTTCTCGAAGTGTGACTTCTGGCTCGAGGAAGTTCAATTTCTAGGACACATGGTGAATAGCCAAGGAATTCACTTTGACCCTGCAAAGGTGGAAGATGTGAAGAATTGGTGTGTTCCCACGACTCTGACCGAGATTCGTTCTTTCCTTGGTCTTGCTGGCTATTATCGGCGATTCATCGCCAACTTTTCAAGGATCGCGAAGCCGCTCACTTCCTTGACACATAAGAATAAACCATTCGAGTGGGGGCCCGAGCAAGAAGAAGCTTTTGAAGCATTAAAGCACAAACTGTGCAATGCTCCTATCTTGACCCTACCTGATGGAAACGATGATTTTACCATATATTTTGATGCATCAAAACAAGGCCTTGGTTGTGTTCTTATGCAACGAGGAAAGGTCATAGCTTATGCATCGAGACAATTGAAGGTTCATGAGGTGAATTACACAACACACGATCTCGAGCTTGGTGCTGTGGTTTTTGCTTTGAAGATTTGGAGACACTACCTGTATGGTACGCAATGCATAGTATACACTGATCACAAAAGCCTTCAACACATTTTTAATCAAAAAGATCTCAATATGAGACAACATCGTTGGGTTGAGTTGATTAGTGATTATGACTATGACATTCGTTACCATCCTGGGAAGGCAAATGTCGTAGCCGATGCACTAAGTCGTAAAGTCCATAACAAGATGACCTCGTTTCAAGAAATTCATGATCGACGACAATGGTTTGATACTTTTTAGAGAATTCGATACCGAGATATGACTGGATGTCAACGAGACTACCGTACTGCTGCAAAACTTGAGAATATATAGTGACATCGAGTCTAGTATTTTGGAGGCTCAACAAATGGTTCAACAAGAGGGAAGAATGAAAGATGAACTGGAGCATAACATTCTAACTCAACTGGAGACAAAGCCTAATGGGTTGATGTATTTCGCAAACCGAATTTGGGTTCCAAATCGTGATAATCTTCATACCCTTGTCATGAACGAAGCTCATCAAACTCGTTATTCTATTCACCCTGGCTCCGATAAGATGTACATGGACCTGTGTGGTCATTATTGGTGGCCTGGAATGAAGAAAGACGTAGTGGCTTATGTAGCTAAGTACCTCACGTGTATGAAGGTTAAAGCTGAACATCAACGTCCAAGTGGATTACTTGAGCAACCCGAGATTTCTATGTGGAAGTGGGAACACATATCCATGGACTTCATAACCAAGCTACCCCGAACCTCTCGAGGACATGATAGCATATGGGTGATCGTTGACCATTGACCAAATCAGCACATTTTATACCCATACGTGACACTTACAAGACATCAAGGTTGGCTCGTATATACGTTGATGAAATTGTAAGTCGTCATGGGGTACCTCTTCACATCATATCCGAACGAGACGCTCGTTTCACTTCGCACTTTTGGTCGTCTATGCAGGAACTCTTAGGAACTCAATTGGATCTAAGCACGGCTTACCATCCCCAAACTGATGGTCAAACCGAGCGAACCATCCAAACCTTGGAGGATTTGCTACGCCTTTATGTCCTTGACTTTGGTGGTGATTGGGATACGCATCTACCGCTAGCGGAATTTTCGTATAACAATAGTTACCACTCGAGTATCAAGAAGGCACCGTTCGAAGCGCTTTATTGTCGTAAATTTCGTTCACCGATCTGCTGGACTGACATTGGTGAAAACTTCATCACTGGTCCTGAACTTATACAAGAGACGACCGATAAAGTTTCTATTATCCGAAAGAACCTTGAATGGCAAGAAGTCGACAAAAGAGCTATGCTGATAAGAGACGTAAGCCATTGGAATTCCAAGTTGGGGAGATGGTTCTTCTTAAGGTTTCACCATGGAAGGGTGTTGTTTGCTTTGGAAAGAAGGGTAAACTGGCTCCAAGATTTATAGGACCTTTCAAGATTTTGAAAAGGATTGGGAAAGTGGCTTACAAACTGGAATTACCTTCCGACCTTAGTGGGGTTCATCCTGTGTTCCATGTCTTGAATTTGAGGAAGTGTTTGGCTGACGAAGGTCTGCATGTCCCGTTGGATGACATCCAGATCGACGAGTCATTACACTTTGTCGAGAAACCTGTTGAAGTTATGGATCGCATTATGAAGAAGACTAGAACCACCACTACCCCAATCGTCAAGGTACGCTGGGAAAATAAGCGTGGCGCTGAATTTACCTGGGAACGTGAGGAGCATATGAAGAAGAAATACCCGTTTTTATTTGTATAGTTTCATTCTTAATTTCGGGACGAAATTCTTTTAAGTTGGGGAGACTGTAACCTTTCTTGTTTTTGTTAAATAAAATTTAACGTTGTTATATTATTAGGAGGACCATTTTTGTCGCTGATGAACAATGTGGGTTACTTATGCTTGTTTTGTTTTTTATTTACATTTATTCTTTAATTTAAGGGTTAATAATTTAACTATTTCATTAAACATAATATTGTAATCATAATGATAATAATAAAAACAATAATAATAATAATAATAATAATAATAATAATAATAATAATAATAATAATAATAATAATAAAGGTAATATTAGTAACAAAATAAGTTAAAAATAAGAATAATAATAGTAAAAATAATAACCATAATAACAATATTCTTAATAAGTGCTAATCATAAAATAAATAAGAAAAATATATAAGTTCTATTAACTCAAAGCTTGTAATTAATGTTGTGCATAAAATAATAAAGTTTAAAACTCCATGGACTAAAGTGTAATTTATTCAAAAACTATAATCTAAACTCTGGGTTAGAATTAAGCTAAGTGAAACAGCAGGGACCAAAATGGAATTTTTTCAAAAAACCCAACCCCCCACCCTTTCTATCTCCCCGTTTTTCGTCCACCGGCCGGCCAAGCCCGGCGCGGCGCCGGCGAGGTCCCAAAACCTACCAATTGTCACCGTTTTGTTACCCAAATCATCCCAATCGCTTCGTTATCATGATTTGAAACCGGTAATGAACTTTAAACGCATTTAAACGCCGGTTACAAACACAACCGATCGAGTAACCGGCAATCCATAATCACCGAGCCGTTCAACCATTAAAACTTAATAATAATCAGATTACATGACCCATAATCGAACGTTTAACTAGTCTAAAGCTATCATCAATCCCAATTGCACCTGAATCAAACATAAACAACAAGTCCAATCATCATCTTCATCGCCGACCTATACCCAAGTGTTCACCACCTTCTACCCGATTACACTCGAAATTAACATAGGGCTTTTGATCACCGAGACCCTTAGAAGCTTCCTGTACAACGGATTTGATTATCATCAACGTTTACAACTTGAACCAATCACTGCCTAGCCGAGACATATCTTCAACTAGATAGTCGTCATTCCAATCGAAAGAGGTAAATTAAATACACCCATAAACTTGATTTCAAGTGGGAAACAAAAGCCCTATGTTCGTTTTCATTAACAATAATGAATTGATGTTCAATTTGGTTGAAATCAAATCTAGGGTTCATATGGATTTGGGGGTTTCTCTAAAATTGTGTTTTTAAGAATTTAGAACCAGGAACTAACACGGCTGCGGCCCTGGTTCCACTGGCTACACACTCATCATCCTACACCCGAGGTATCGGGTTCGAACCCGGCCACCTCCAATCTATTTTTTTAAATCCTTTTGGCTTTTAAAAAAATGAAAAAATTCTTAAAAATTATAAAAAATTAGTTTATAAACTTTATTTATTTTTAAAGTCACCTAACTATTTTTCTGAAGATTTATTACTTAAAATACTTTAATATTTTTAATAAATATTTTATACAAAAGATATAGTTAGTTTATTATTATTTTTTTTAAAATAGACGTTAAATAATGGGTTAGATCACTAAATTATTAGTAGATCAAACACTATCTATATATACATATTTTTAAAGCACGACAATATATATATATATATATATGTGTGTATATATATATGTATATATATAGGGTTAAGATCATTACAGAACCACTTTTTATTTTCAGAACTATAGAACCATTGATTTACATAAATGTATATTAAGTCTGGTAATAGTTGACCTGTTTTACATATGTGTATAACAGACATGAACAATAAACTATAAAAAACAATTAAAAATCACCAGGTTTAACTTACATCTATGTAAACCAATGGTTTATAATTTACATTTATGTAAGTCAATGGTTCTTTTGGTTCAGAAAATAAAAATGGTTCTGTAATGATCCTGATCCTATATATATAAAATTTTATTTAAACTCATATTTAAACTTTAAGGTTTCCTTTTCGTTTCCCTAAATTAAAATGATCAAATAGTATATTTCACTTTCATGGAATCAAAACATAACCGATTATATCATTTTATTTAAATTAGTTATTAAAACCCCCAAATATCAAATGAAACCCTAGTTCTCGTTAAAACATTAAACTTATTATTAACCTTAAATCTTGTACATATCTATATATTTAGGTACCTTGTGAACGTTTACTGTAAGGCCCCGTTCCTGGGCACCTCACGGTTGGTTATTCATCGCACATAAAACATTTTAAAACGTACATTTACTTTGCAGCGGAAATTTAAAACTTTCATTAATAACTAAAACATGTCATTTCATAACTTTACAACATTCGTTTTCTTCTCAAAATACAATGACATGTCAAAATATGGATGCCAGCCTCAACAACTGAGTAGCCGCCCCGTGCCATCCTCAGCAACATACCTGCCAACTGGAAACACATCAAAGTCAGCGTTTCTGAGTGAGTTCTAGTTTTATATTAAAAACATACTTTTCTATCCTTTAAAACCGTTCTTTACTTACATGCGAACACACATCATACGTACACATAGATAATTTCATTATTGTCTTATTGTGTTCTCATTCATTCTTTAACTTTACTTTCGTTCGTTCTCTGTCTGTCGTTTGTTCATTACCTATCCTTAACTTTCATACATTTCTCGTCTTTTACTTCTTTCTGGAGCCGGTCACACTTTACCCTCTTCATGGCACACAACCATGATTACTGAGGTCGAGTGACAAGGATCCCATTTCATACGTTATCATTATGTTCCTTCCGTTCGTTACTTTCATTCGTTTGTTCTTTAACTTTCATTACTTTCTTTAACTTTCATTCGTTTTATACTTCCTTTCATAATTCTCTTTCTCATTCCTTCCGAGTCTGTTGCAACACAAAGTTGCTCACCTCACTATCTCGTCTCATGCAATTCGTACCAATGGAGTTTTCACTAAGACCAACTCTCCCTGTGTGTGTGAACTCTTGGGGTTGAGCCAAAATCGCACGCCATCTCATGGGTTAGCCAAAATCGCACGCTACTTAATCCACATGAGGTAGGCCAAAATCGCACGCTACATAGCACACAGTAAATACCACATCGTACGTATCGGAGCAGCTACCAAAGCTGAATTCCCACTGTGTCTATGTCCCCTTATGAGTTAGCCAAGATCGCACACTATTACACACCCACAGTTGAGCTAACAACTCTCAATGAGTCGTGAACCTCCTTTCCTTTTGCTTGCAAGCCAATCTTACTTTCATTCATCTGGATCCTGTCTCCTGCAATACCGGGGTACGCGACAAGGACCACATTCGAGTCTGTTGCGACACTGAGTCGCTCACCTCATACACTTGCTTGCAAGCCTTTCATCCGTTCATTATTTCATGTGTTCGTTCATTCATTCATTCATTAATACATGCATTCGTTCATTTCGTTCCTCTTTTATAATCTTTCACTTTACGTTACATAATACTTCTTCAATCATTCATAAACAATACATGTAAATATATGGAAAGATAAACATACATCGAAGCAAGGAACATCGATATTTACAAATCATCAGTCATTACCATCATATTATGGCAACATCATACTTAACATACATACCTCAAGCATATACATGCAACACTATCTTCATCGTGCCCAAAGTAACTTCTAAGCCTCGACAGTCCTCTCACATGTACCAACAAAAGCTATCACATCATTACTTACCCTCACTCTCTTCCCGAAGGCTAGTAATCAACTATGTCTCTCCTCGTGCACAACAACTTTACTTGGGCATTTAGGCACCCTTCAGTCACCTGGCCTGCATGCGACTGAACACTAAACGAATGGGCTTCTATGCGACTGAACCCTCAGTCGTGCGACTGAACAGCTATGCGAATGAACCTATGCGATTAAGCATATGCGGATGAACATCTATACGACTGGACCTCAGTCGCTTGACTCCCATACGACTGGGTCCCCATGCGGCTGGACCCCTATGCGACTGGGCCTCAGTCGCCTGACTCTCATGCGACTGGATCCCCAGTCGTACGACTAGACCTCAGTCGTGCGGTTGGACGTCAGTCGTTCCTTAGTCGTGCGACTGGCCTTTCAGTCGCCTAGCCCTAACTGGGCAGCGATTGCAGTTCATCCCGAACTGCAGTCGCGACTCACGACCTCCAAATCCTTCCAGACTCGTTTTAAGCCCAAATTAACCCTCCTAAACCTTAGGGAATCATACTATGACAACATTCAAGCACACTCACGTCCAAAATCGCACTCTAAACACATTATACACATACACATTCATACATACACGGGTTAAACACCCAAAACCCAAAAATATAGTTTCAGATGTGCTCCAGCCCCAAAATCCTTCAAAAACATGTAAAAGAGGGGTCCTAGAACTCACCTTAGTAGCCTCCTCGGTTAGAGCTTCGATTTGACCCGCTATACGTCGATTTTGGCTCACGCACCCGTTTGGACCGAACTGTCTCCTTCTTCTCTCTCTCTATGGCTGATGTCGTGAGTGTGGAAGAGAGTAAGAGCTACTCTCTTCCTTAAATACTACTGTCCAGTCGCCCGAGTTCTCCATGCGACTGGACCTCCAGTCGTCCAAGCTCCATGCGATTGAACACTCCAGTCGTACGATTGAGTTCCAGTCATGCGGTTGAGCTTCAATCGCATGTCTTCCATGCGATTGGACGCTCCAGTCACATGACACTCCAAATTAAAATTTCCGGGCGTTACATTTACGTTGAAACGACGTTTATTATTCTTATTAATCTCCAAATTATACACTTATTGGTCATGTGATTTTTCCTTGCCCCTTTTTATGTTTTTCACACTATTTTGGGGTGAAATATGATACTTATACATCATACACTTATAAACGTTTGAGACTTGTAAAGCACTTGCAATTCATCTTTTTATTTTGTCATGGTTATTTGTGTGTTGTAAGTGATTATATGAGATACATAGTTTGTTTACAATCATTAACTATTGCTAGCCTGGAGACGTCTTAGATCTTTGGGCCTGACAAGCCTATTTGGTGCTAAAGCCGAGGTATTGCCGGCTCCTGATGACGTATGCTTGTTCATCATGGGAACCAAATACACTTAGCCAATCTTATATATTTGTAATCAAGTCGAGGTTTGGTTGTAACGATATGTGTTCTATAACCTTACTAGCTTATAACCTATGACATGAATTGCTACTTGTAATCTTATTATATTATGTATGAAAACCTTGGAAACTCACCAACTATTTTAGTTGACCTTTTATTTTTATCATGTTTCAGGTAATCCTCAAGTTTAAAGTGAACTTATGAAGCTTGCATAATCTAGGACTTGGACCTAGTTAATGAAATAAAAACATGATATTTTGTATTGTTATGCTTGAACTTATTTCATGTTTGAGACTTATGATGTAATTCCTTTTGAAACTTATAATTTTAATATTTACATTTAAATATAGCGTTATGTGGCTGTGAACAATCTTAACGCTCACATCTCGACGATTCCGCCGTCAAGGTTGGGGTGTGACAATAGAATTACAAAACGTGGAACAGTTACTAATGGTGTGCTAAGTTTTGAAAATGTAAATTTTGTTGAGGAATTAAAACATAACCTGCTAAGTGTGTCTCAAATTTGTGATAAACAGTATTCAACACATTTTACTAATAAGGAATGTTTAATCATAAAACCGGATTTTGTAATTTCTGATGAATGGATTTTGATGAGGACTCCGAGAGAAAATGATGCATATTTGCTTGATATGCATTGTTCAAATTCTTTGGTAACAACTTCATGCTTATTATCCAAAGTCTGAGAGAATGATTCCATGTTATGGCATCGTCGGTTGGGACATGTAAATCTTAAAAATATGAATAAATTGGTACGTGAAAATCATGTCATAGGTTTACCTGAAAAATAATTTCAACTAATCGAACATTGTCTGTCATGTTACAAGGGTAAACAACATAAACTTCCTCACAAACCAGTTGCACACAACTCAATCGAATCAATCTTACAACTCTTACACATGGATTTATTTGGTCCAGTAAGTATTTTAAGTTTGGGTCGACGATCTTACTGTTTGGTTATTACTGACGATTTTTCAAGATTTACTTGGGTGTTTTTCTTAGCATCTAAGAATGAGACTCCACAGTTATTGATCAAATTCATCAATCTGGTGGAGAATCAGATAGATAAGAAGGTAAAATGCATTCGATGTGACAATGGAACAGAATTTTGCAATCAGACGTTGAATGAGTTTTGTGAATCCAAAGGCATTGCTAGACAATTTAGTGTTGCGGACACTCCACAACAAAATGGAGTTGCTGAATGAAGAAATAGAACTCTTATTGAAGCTGCTCGAACAATGATATCTGCTGCTAAATTACCCTTGTTCTTTTGCGCTGAAGCAGTAAACACTGCATGTTATGTTCAGAATCGTGTTTTAATAAATAAAAGATTAAATATGACTCAAAATTTTATATAAACACAAACCCAAAGTCAAATATTTTAAAGCCTTCGGTTGTTGTTGTACTTTATTACATACAATTGAATCAACATCAAAATTTTCTGAAAAGGCTGATGAATGTTACTTTGTGGGATATGCAGCTAATAAGGTTGCATATTGGGTTTATAATAAAAGAACACGACAGATAATTGTGTCGTTTAATATTGACTGGCACGAGCTTAACATAACTGATGCAGGGTCAGCTCCTTCATGGGTGTATGAATATGAATCATTTTTAGTAATTTCAAGTGTTCTACATCTTTGACTGCAGATACTAATTCTCTTTCATCATCTTTGGAAAATCAAATCATTGAGAAACTTCCTGCTATCATATCTGATGATTCTTGTTCTACAATCATCGTCCAAGAGTATTCCTACTGCTTCTGTACATATATAAGAGAGTTCTTCTTCACAAGAAAATATTTCAGAACAGTTACACGATCAGGAGCAAGAAGAAACCATTAGTCAACAATTGTATGCATCGTCTTCTTCAGATACAATTGATACTACAATTGAAGTTATTCAGGTTCCATTTGCAGATTCTCCAACTGTGTCCACTGCTTCTGAAAACCAAACTTAAAATGATACTTTTAAAGAAAATATTATATATCAATCTGAAAACTCTGAAGGCGGGTTAGCAAATGTTGATCATATAACTAATCTAGACAATGAGATTATGGCAGATGATATTACTCAACTTTGAATTCATAAAACCCATCCCACTGAAGCAATAATCGGTCCATTACATGAAGGTGTTATGACCAGAAGTCGCTCAGGAGCAATCAATACATGTTTGTATGCTTGTTTTCTATCTCAAACTGTGTCGAAAAATGTTGAATTGGCACTTAAGGAAAACAGTTGGATAGAAGCAATGCAGGATGAGTTGATGCAATTCAAGAAACTGAATGTTTGGCATCCTGTGGAACTACCAAAATATAAGCTTCCGATTGGAACAAAATGGATATTTCAGAACAAAAAGGATGAAATAGGTGTTATAGTTCAGAACAAAGCATGTCTTGTGGTTCAGGGATTCTATCAGATTGAAGGATTGGACTATGAAGAGGTGTATGCTCCAGTTGCAAGACTTGAAGCAATACGCATTTTCTAAGCCTTTTCTTTATACATGAATTTTAAAGTGTATCAGATGGATGTTAAAACTGCTTTCTTATACGGGGAAATGAAGGAAGAAACCTATGTTTGTCAACCTCCTGGATTTGAAGATCCAGATCATCCCGATCATGTTTACAAATTGGATAAGGCGTTGTATGGTTTACAATCAAGTACCTCGTGCTTGGTATGCAACTCTGATTGAGCATTTTCTTGCAAATGGTTATTCACGAGGAGCAATTGATCAAACCTTATTCATTCGAAAATCGGAATATGATATTATTCTGGTCCAAATCTATGTCGATGATATCATTTTTGGGTCTACTAATGAAAGTATGTGCAAGGAGTTTGAAGAAGTGATGAAGAAGAAATTCGAGATGAGCTCTCTTGGAGAAATTTCGTTCTTCTTGGGTATTCAAGTTAATCAGACTGAAACTGGTATTCTCATTCATCAAGAAAAATATGTTCTGATAATATTAGAGAAATACAAGTTTCAGGACTCCAAAGTAGCTCCAACTCCTATGTCTTCTCGTCCTACTCTCACTCCAGATCCGTCAGGCGAATCAGTTGATCAACATCTGTATAGTTCAATGATTGGTTCCTTAATGTATCTTACTGCAAGCAGGCCGGATATCATGTTTCCTGTTTGTCAGTGTGCACGCTATCAGAGTAATCCCAAGGAGTCACACATGAAAGCTGTCAAGCGGATTTTTAAGTATCTTAAGGGTCAACCAAAACTTGGTCTCTAGTATCCTCGAAATTCCGATTTCAATTTATTTTGTTATACTGACAGTGATTATGGTGGTTGTAATTTAGACTGGAAATCGACTACAGGAGGATGTCAATTCCTAGGCAACAGATTAATTTCCTGGCAGTGTAAAAAGCAAAACGCTGTCTCAACATCTACTGCCGAAGCTGAATATGTGGCTGCTTCGAGTTGTTGTTCCCAAATTGTCTGGATTCAACAACAACTTCTCGATTATGGTCTTAACATATATGACACACCCATTTGGTGTGATAACACGGTAGTACTGAACATAGTTAAAAATCTCATTCAACATTCCAAAACTAAACACATTGACATCCGAATACATTTTATCCGTGATTGTTTTGATCGTAAACTTACTCATTTAAAATAAGTGCTATCAACTGAAAACATTGCTGGTTTATTTACCAAGGCATTTGATCATTCTCGATTTGATTTCCTTATGCAATCATTGGGAATGATTAACTCCGAATAAGTTGATTTCTTGAATCTTCATAAAAAGATTTTTCATTTTCAATAAGGACTTAAAATTGTAATTGTTTTTTTCCTATAAAAGAATAATCACAATTTTAGGGGGAGAAATTTGAAAATAAGCTTTAAAAAATATTTTGGTCTTAAGGGGAGTCAAGATTGGATTAATAAAAAGGAATTTTCATGATTAAATGAGAAATGATATTACACAGTTTAAAAAGAGTCTAAGTACTTTCAAAGGCTTAAATAAGAATAGACTTGGATTATGTTTGAGGTGTCAATTGGCTTTGCTTTCAGAAATGAAAAGATCATAAAATGAGGGATTAAACTTCAAGTAAATTGATATGAATTAGTGAGGAACATATTAGAGTTCTGTGATAATACCAAAAAGTTCTAAAACAGACTGAGAGTTATATTCTTGTCATACTCTAGCCTGTTATTGTTTGATTCAGTGATCATCATATATAAATATGTATATATAAAAAGAAAATGCAAAAAGGCATGCAAAATATAATATAAATAAAGTACGTGAGCAAAAAGATGCCAAAAAGCCATATAGGATAAAAATGCCAAAGTGCACAAATCAAAAGATATGTCTGAAGATATACATACTATATGGTATATATTTTCTATTTTGAGAATATTTTCTGATCACGGGAGGGAAAATCGAAAGATGGGGCGTGTAAGTCCGGAAGGCTTGTAAGTCTTAAACATCTTCAGAGGGCAGATATAAGTCCGGATGGCTGTTTGTAAGTCACTGAACTTGTTAATATTCCGTATTAAGAAATATTTTTCAGGCTAGTTATGCTCAAATAGATATATTTTAGATATAAACAAATGATATCACTGATCAACAATGCATGGTTTAAGTCAAGTTGGGGTGACTTGAAATCTTGATAGTGTCTTGAAGGCTAATAAGTATTTTATAGAAGTTCTGATTGTGGGATTCACTGAATTTATATAAAATCACCCAAAACATGATAAAAATCACTCATTATGTATCTGAGTAAAGACTGAAGTATAAGTTTAAAATGGACAAAATATATTGACAATCAACTTAAATAGTTTCTTTTAAATAAAGCTGGATAAAGTCTTGACTTGAAAAGGAACTATATGATCACATTATGAAAATTCTTAAAAAGAAAATTTTGGTTAATAAACAATTCTGATCTTGATTCTTTATCTGTGTTCATTATGTTGTTATTTATATCATTTTATTTTGTTTTTGTTTTTGTTTTGTTTCAAGTTAAATAAATAAAAATAAACAGAAATTCAAAGCAAAATATTTATTTTAAGAATTCTATAATGTTGAAAATTGAAGATTTCTGAAATTAATTGATCACTTGGTAAATAAAATATTTTGTTTTGTTTCATAAATGATAATAAAAGATTTTGAAAGATTTAAAATTGAAAAAGATGAAAAAATCTCTAAGTATTGAAAGGTTTCGCGCGACGGATGGTTTCGCGTGACATGACTCTCATATAAATATGTTTATCTTTTCAGCGAATTCATTTTTCGCTCAAGTGTTCATCCGAAAGTCTATTCTCGCTCATAATCATCTCTTCGATTTCTAAAACACATTCATTCGTTATTATTTCTCTGTTGTTGAGACTTAAAGGTAAGATTTCGTTTATACGGTTACTAAAGATGTCAAATCCTAAATGGAACTTAACAACATTAAACTAAAATCTATAAAAAAGGTTTAAATGATAAAATTGAATGATGGAATAGATGTTTTGGACTTAGACGATAGTTAGTGATTGAATATCATTGTGCAAAATCGCGATTTTGAATGTCAATTGCATTCATGTTCTGAGCGAATCGCGTAAACTGAAATGAACAGACGTGAAACAGATTATCGCGTTCGAAGGATTTTCGCATGACGAGCGTTATCGCGCAGATTTGATTTTCGCATGTGTAGATTTTCGCACGAAGTGCATTATGATATAAATTTGGTTTTCCATGATAAAGTGTTTCGCACGAAGGGTTTATCACGTGAGACTTGTTTTCGCGCGACTAAAGCTTTAGAAACCAAATATTTTTTAAGTGTTGAAATCTGAATAAGTGTTAAATAAAACTCATGTGTTATTAAACAATATGTGATCATAATACAATTTAATATGGCATTTTTGATAAACACTTAAAACATATTATTAAATTGATAAAATTGTTGTCTAAATAAAATCAAGTGTTAAGGGAAGGTTAAATGTTATAAATGATTAAGTATTAGAAAATTGTTATTTGTGCTTATGTGATTTCAAATATAGTTAACAAATTTTGTTGATGTAATTGCAGATGGCTCAAATGATTTTTAATAAAAATCATAACTGTGTAGCATATCTTGATGAAGTTCCAGAAGGAAATGAGCTATTTGTTTCTATGATCGAAGGATTAAAGACTTCTAGGATCGTTTATGCTATCTCAGCAAATCCTAACATTTATACTGAGCTTATTGATGCTTTCTGGAATACTGCTGCATTAGAAAAGGATGAAGACGGAAAACCCATTATTACTGCTACAGTTAAGGAGAAGAGGGTGATTGTATCACAGGCCATTCTTAACCGAGTACTATTACTAAAAGATCAAGTTGATGCACCAACCAGATTGGAAGATGAAGTTGTTATGGATTGTCTGACCCGAATGGGTTATGAGTATAGATATCCAAGTTTAGAGAAGAAACGGTTGCCACCGTACTGGAAGTATTTATTTCATGTGGTTATCCATTGTCTGAGCAATTTGAAGGCGGGTATGGATAGTCTAAGTGCTGTTTTTGGATCCTTGCTGGTATCTTTGGTGGATGATATCCCATTCAGCATTTCTGGAGTTATATTTCAGGAGATGCAGAAGAATGCAACTGCAAATCCTGGAAAGAAGTTTATTATGTACCCAAGGTTCATTCAGTTGGTGATCAACGATGCTTATCCTGAGTTTGCTACACTTAGATCTTCTAAGTATGTTGTTCAAACAATCAAGAAGGATATATTCACTCATTTGATTGGAGCTAGAGGAAATAAATGTTCGGGAGAAAGCTTTGCCAAAATTGGACATTTTGCTGAAATAGAAGATGATCCCACTCATGAAGAAGCACAAACTGGTACTTCTACATCTGCTACCAGAGAAGACAATGATGAGGCGATTGACAGATTATTTGAAGATAATCCTACGCAAGATGAAAGAGTTGAAGGAGAAGTTCACTCAGCTTCTAGTTCTGAGACTATGAGTGACCAGATTGGTAATGTTCCTTATGTTCTACAGACTGATCCTACTCCATCTACTCCAACTTCCTCCAGGAAACAATCTATTGATGAAAGAGATATTGATTATGTTCCTGAGGAATCTCCTAATACATCAATGAGTCTTAAACGAATGGCTAAGAGGAAAGCATATTCAAAAAGACAAAGAGGAAGAGGTGGAGCTATTCCTAAACGTCCAAGAACTCAAGTGATCATTAATGAAGCGGAGCAGACTACTACTACAGAAGTTCAAGGATCTCCTGAAAAGAGTAGTAGTAGAAGAGGAGAAACAAGCAGAGGATGATACTACTGTACCTGAATCAGTATCTGTTTCTGTTACTGAGCCTGTTATTAGTGATTCTGTTGATGCTCCTGAGTCTTGTTTTTCAACTCCACCTAGACAAGAAAATTTGGAGTTTGATGTCGATACATTCCTGAACACTCCACCTGAGTTCAGAGGAAGAGAAGACACTTCCAGTGCTCCTCATTTTCTTCAATTACATTGGAAGAGAGAGTGAAGATTTAGAGAAGGAAAGCTTTGAGAATATGAAGTTAATAGCTGATCTGAGAAAGGAGAATGATGAAAAGACAAAGATGATTTCAATTATCCACCTGGATTCAAGTCTAAAAGATTCAAGAATTACTTCTCTGGAGCTTTAAATGAAGAATGTCATTGGTTATACGACTGGGTTAGAGAGACAGATTTAGGAGATGAGAGAGTTTATCTCTCAAACTTATTTCCATCAGCCTCAAGTTGTATGTTCTACAACTGTGATTGGTGAGACGAGCAGGCGTTCACCAAGTCCATCCCCTGCAGTTGATGTACAAGAAGGAGAAGGAGTTAAAGAAGCTCAATCTATAGATGAACAACCAAGTACTAGTGTTGCTTAAGGTGCTCAAACTACACCTGAAGCACCTAATACTGAAGTTGTAACTCCTACAGCTTTTGTTGAACCAGAACATATGATGCCTATTCCAATCGTGAAAGAAGAAGAAGAAAATGAGATGGTTGACTTTAGTGATCCTGATGATGATTTAGTTGATGATGAAGATGATGAAGATGATGATGATGATGATAATGATGGTGGAGATAATGGTGACAATTAAGGAGATAATGATGAGAATGATGATAATGATGATGGAGGTGATGTTGGTATATCTGTTGATCCAACTGGTGACACCAGCACTGACAATGTCTCAGGACCAAGTGCTGGTAATCCAGAAGGATACGAACCTTTGGATCCTGCTACAGAAGATGTGTATGAAAAGGAGTTGTATACTTTTCAACAATCTACATCCAAAGAATCTACAGAAGAAGAGTTTGGTTTGTTTGATAATGTAGATGAGCCTAATGAATACACTGATATATTCCGGAACAATTTACAAGATTTGTTCAAGGATATATATTTGGAAGAAGATGAGATCCCCTCAGAAATTAAAAGTGAAACAAGTAAGTCTGCTTCAAAACAGGAAGATGTTACTGGAAAGATTGCTTTGTATACCAAAGGTGGATTACAGTTCAGAGCACCTCCACCTCCTACAGAAACACATTTTTTATATATCTCTAAGGGCGTACACATTTTTTATATATCTCTAAGCCAAGAGATAAATATGATGAATTGTCTCATGTTATTAGCTGGGCTTATGATGGAGAGAAGAAAGTGTATGTGATCAAAAGGAAGAATGGAGAGATAGATTACTTAATGCGCACTCAAGATTTTCATACTCTACGAGCTGCTGATTTGTATGCTATGGGAAAGGTACCATTTTTTAATAAAAGTAATTATGGAAAAGCTGAGCAGATGTGATCTAAAATAAGACGTCAAATGAAGACAAACTTCAAGAATTTCAAGTCTTCTAAATCTAAACTAATTGATGACTCTTACAGAATAAATGAAAACACTAAAGCTCCAATGAAGATAAGAGTTTATCAACATCCCAATTACATGAGGAAAGTTCCAGTTCATGCTCCAGTACCTCTGAATTCGTTGAAGCAATTTATCAAATGGTATTGTGAAAAGGATTCAGGTCATGCTGTGATCGAATGCGTTGATAGATCATACAGAATCTTTGATCCAGCTGACTCAATGAAGTTTGGTAAAGACGAGTTGAATAAGCTGCTTGTAGAAGACAAATCAAGGCTCGGCAAAACATCATATGCGAAATCCAGATCCACGCGACAGGAAGAAGTCACGCGAGAACAGCTTCCACGCGAAAGACATGGCCACGCGAAAGGCATCTCGCACGAGAACCCGATGTTTAGTATAAATAGCTAGATTTCGTTTTGTAATTAAGCTTTTTCGTTCATATTATCATTTTGTTCTGTGCGAAATCGCACAAGACCTGTAATAGGTTTCTGTTCATCAATTTAATATCATTTGAGTTCAATTTGATTCTTCTTCTACTCCAATCTTGTTTATATTCCGCGTTCACAAGATTGAGATCGTGTGTTATTGTTTCTGGGAGATTTTCAGAGGTTTTACAATTGGTATCAGAGCATTAGGCTCTTGAACCACGATTTGGAGAAGAATTGGATTGTGTTCTACTCGATTTTTGAAGAATTCATCATTGATCACTTTAGATTCTGAGATGGCAATGTTATGCAGCTCGATTGTGGAGGATTTGGACTGATTTGGACCGAATTGAATTGAATTAGTGGACTTTAAGCTTAATTTTGATTAAAATTGACTTAAATTCATTAAAATTGGATTAAAATGGGTTTAATCAAACTTAATCAGTGAATTGGATGTGACATTCGCGTGAACAAACGGTTGGAAATTTGTTTCTGCACAAAATCGACGTTTTCGCTTGATCTGCAAGTTCTCGCACGCGAAAAGTGGTGTTTTCGCTCAGTTAGGTATTTCACCTTTTTGTGCGATTCGCGTGAAAAGGTAATTTTGTAAATTCGCACGAATTGCTCCTTTGCGCGAAAAGTTGTGCCGCGCGAAATCGCTTTTCGCACGAGTTCTTATCTCGCACGAAAACCAGATTTTTTTTTGACTTTCTGATCACTATGGCTTCAACGACTCCGAATCTGAAGCATCTTACTGCATCACTTCATTTAGACACGGAAATTGGTACTGGTAACAAGCCACCGAGGCTTCTCTGTGAAGATGATTATTCTGATTGGGCTTTTCGATTCGAGAGATATGTTATTTACACGGAACCGAAGATGTGGAGATCAATCCAGTATGGTCCTTACATTCCATTGTACAAAAATGATAAAGGTGAAATGGTTCAGAAACCTGAACATTTGTGGGATGAAGACGACATCAAGAGATTGGAATTGGATGATAAAGCGTATGCTGCAATCACAATGGCTCTTACTACTGAGATCTCATAAAAGTTTCAAGAGTTCAGGGGTGCTAAAGTGCTTTGGGATGCTCTGGAGTCTCAGATTATGGGCAACAAAGACATGAGAGATAGCAAAAAGGATATGTTGAATCAAGAGTTCAACATGTTCAATCATATTGTTGGTGAAGAGCTGGAAGTTCAGATGGCCAGGTTTGTTAGACTGGTCACAAAAATGAAGAGTGCGGGTATTACTCTGGAACCCATCACTGTGAACAAGAAGTTGCTAAACTCACTTCCTTACAGTTGGAATAACAACTGTACATTGATAAAGAGAACCAAAGACTTGTATACTCTTCAGTTGACTGATCTCATCTCAACAATCAAGTCTTATGCTATGGACGATAAGCAGCGTGCTGCTAATCATCTTAGTTCTCTGGGTGCTGAAGGAACTGCTCTCTATGCAAAGATGGCTAGTAATCCGAATTACTATGTCAGTTATACACAAATGTGTCAGCAACAACAATCTGGAAGTGCAGCATCTTCTTTTATTCAACCAGCAGTAAACCACCAAGTTCATGTTCCAGCTGCTCAACATTATTCCCTAAAAGTGAAACAAGTAAGTCTGCTTCAAAATAGGAAGATGTTACTGGAAAGATTGCTTTGTATACCAAAGGTGGATTACAGTTCAGAGCACCTCCACCTCCTACAGAAACACATTTTTTATATATCTCTAAGGGCGTACACATTTTTTATATATCTCTAAGCCAAGAGATAAATATGATGAATTGTCTCATGTTATTAGCTGGGCTTATGATGGAGAGAAGAAAGTGTATGTGATCAAAAGGAAGAATGGAGAGATAGATTACTTAATGCGCACTCAAGATTTTCATACTCTACGAGCTGCTGATTTGTATGCTATGGGAAAGGTACCATTTTTTAATAAAAGTAATCATGGAAAAGCTGAGCAGATGTGATCTAAAATAAGACGTCAAATGAAGACAAACTTCAAGAATTTCAAGTCTTCTAAATCTAAACTAATTGATGACTCTTACAGAATAAATGAAAACACTAAAGCTCCAATGAAGATAAGAGTTTATCAACATCCCAATTACATGAGGAAAGTTCCAGTTCATGCTCCAGTACCTCCGAATTCGTTGAAGCAATTTATCAAATGGTATTGTGAAAAGGATTCAGGTCATGCTGTGATCGAATGCGTTGATAGATCGTACAGAATCTTTGATCCAGCTGACTCAATGAAGTTTGGTAAGTCGAGTTGAATAAGCTGCTTGTAGAAGACAAATCAAGGCTCGGCAAAACATCATATGCGAAATCCAGATCCACGCGACAGGAAGAAGTCACGCGAGAACAGCTTCCACGCGAAAGACATGGCCACGCGAAAGGCATCTCGCACGAGAACCCGATGTTTAGTATAAATAGCTAGATTTCGTTTTGTAATTAAGCTTTTTCGTTCATATTATCATTTTGTTCTGTGCGAAATCGCACAAGACCTGTAATAGGTTTCTGTTCATCAATTTAATATCATTTGAGTTCAATTTGATTCTTCTTCTACTCCAATCTTGTTTATATTCCGCGTTCACAAGATTGAGATCGTGTGTTATTGTTTCTGGGAGATTTTCAGAGGTTTTACAATTGGTATCAGAGCATTAGGCTCTTGAACCACGATTTGGAGAAGAATTGGATTGTGTTCTACTTGATTTTTGAAGAATTCATCATTGATCACTTTAGATTCTGAGATGGCAATGTTATGCTGCTCGATTGTGGAGGATTTGGACTGATTTGGACCGAATTGAATTGAATTAGTGGACTTTAAGCTTAATTTTGATTAAAATTGACTTAAATTCATTAAAATTGGATTAAAATGGGTTTAATCAAACTTAATCAGTGAATTGGATGTGACATTCGCGTGAACAAACGGTTGGAAATTTGTTTCTGCACAAAATCGACGTTTTCGCTTGATCTGCAAGTTCTCGCACGCGAAAAGTGGTGTTTTCGCTCAGTTAGGTATTTCACCTTTTTGTGCGATTCGCGTGAAAAGGTAATTTTGTAAATTCGCACGAATTGCTCCTTTGCGAGAAAAGTTGTGCCGCGCGAAATCGCTTTTCGCACGAGTTCTTATCTCGCACGAAAACCAGATTTTTTTTTGACTTTCTGATCACTATGGCTTCAACGACTCCGAATCTGAAGCATCTTACTGCATCACTTCATTTAGACACGGAAATTGGTACTGGTAACAAGCCACCGAGGCTTCTCTGTGAAGATGATTATTCTGATTGGGCTTTTCGATTCGAGAGATATGTTATTTACACGGAACCGAAGATGTGGAGATCAATCCAGTATGGTCCTTACATTCCATTGTACAAAAATGATAAAGGTGAAATGGTTCAGAAACCTGAACATTTGTGGGATGAAGACGACATCAAGAGATTGGAATTGGATGATAAAGCGTATGCTGCAATCACAATGGCTCTTACTACTGAGATCTCATAAAAGTTTCAAGAGTTCAGGGGTGCTAAAGTGCTTTGGGATGCTCTGGAGTCTCAGATTATGGGCAACAAAGACATGAGAGATAGCAAAAAGGATATGTTGAATCAAGAGTTCAACATGTTCAATCATATTGTTGGTGAAGAGCTGGAAGTTCAGATGGCCAGGTTTGTTAGACTGGTCACAAAAATGAAGAGTGCGGGTATTACTCTGGAACCCATCACTGTGAACAAGAAGTTGCTAAACTCACTTCCTTACAGTTGGAATAACAACTGTACATTGATAAAGAGAACCAAAGACTTGTATACTCTTCAGTTGACTGATCTCATCTCAACAATCAAGTCTTATGCTATGGACGATAAGCAGCGTGCTGCTAATCATCTTAGTTCTCTGGGTGCTGAAGGAACTGCTCTCTATGCAAAGATGGCTAGTAATCCGAATTACTATGTCAGTTATACACAAATGTGTCAGCAACAACAATCTGGAAGTGCAGCATCTTCTTTTATTCAACCAGCAGTAAACCACCAAGTTCATGTTCCAGCTGCTCAACATTATTCCCCCATCATCCATCAACAAGTCTCTCAATCTCAAGATTCTCAGAGTGGTCAACATGCTTATGTTGCTACCACTAGTCCATCAAAACAAACTGTTCAGATTGCTGAGGAGCATCTTGCTCTTTTCACCACTTTCATGTCAAGTTATGACGCTTTCATGGCTGGAAGACTTACTGCACCAAATGTTCTGGTTGATGATCTTCAACAAGTTAATCCGGATGATGTTGAAGAGAATGACATCAAGTATCAAATGGCCATGGTAGTTTACAGGGCGAAGAATTTTGCTAGAAGAACTGGGAGGAAAATGGTTGGCGTTAACAATTCTAGCAAAATTGGTTTCGATAAATCTAACCTGAGGTGTTACAACTGTGACAAACCAGGTCATTTCGCCAGAGAGTGTACTGAACCAAAAAACTGGTCAAAATGAAGGCCCAAAGAAGATGGTGACTGTGGAGATAGAGCCAAAGAAAGACAAAGCAAGTACTTCTGGTGGTACTAAAGCATTAGTTTCTCAAACTAATGCTGAATATGATTGGTCTGATCAAATGGAGGCCCTTGATTTACATTTGTCTACTGCCTTTGTTGCAAAGATTGTTCCAGAACCAGAAGAGGAGGAAAATTTGTTTGCTGAATTCGTGTCTGATGATTTGTTGGAGGGTTTGTTTGCTACGGTGGAAGAAGAGAAGGAGAAAGTTGAAATAGAGGATGAGAAAGTGATTGAAGATAAGGAGACTATTGTGAAGGAAGATCAGGTTGAAAAGGTTGCTGAAGAAGAAAGTATGATTGATGAGTACACTGTCAAGCTCCCAGTCAAAAGTCCATGCATTGATCCAAAGACTGTTGATAGTGCTCCAGTGGAAGAACCAGCTGATGAAATGAAAGCATTCATGGTCAAGAAGGTAGAGAAAACAGAAGGGGAAACTTCAGAACCAAAGCTATATGATAGTCTATGTAAAAATACATGTGTTGAGAAAGTTCAAAGATACAGAGTTCACAATGAGAGCCTGATAATGGAAGTTGAAAAACTTCAGTATCAAGCTAGCAAACACAAGTCAAATGAAAAGATTTTTAAAGAAAAACTTGAAGGTTTAAACAAAACAATATATAATTTGAAATTAAATCTTCATGATAAAGAATGTACTAATAATGACTTGACAAATAGAAACAATGAACTCGCTCTAGAAATTAATAGACTCAACAGTGAATTAGCCACGGTTAAATTGACTGTTGAGAAATTTGAACTTTCATCAATAATGGTTGAAGGAATAATCAAGTCACAAATGACTCAGAAGATCAAAGGAGGAAAGTGTGGTGTTGGATTTTCTAACATTGCTCCTCCAATTAATCATGATTACTCATGTTTACCATCATCTGATAACATTTGTGATTCTGATATGGTCTATGGAATTGGATTCTCTCCATCTCAAGACTTAAAACCTTCTGTCAAAAGATGAATTTGCAATTGTCAAACGAGACAAAGATTCGAGAGACTGTGGAGAAAGTTAAACCTAGTCAATCTGACTTTGGTTTTTATGACAATTTTCATAATTGTCATCCACAGTTTGTTTTCCACACACAACAAAAGAGATGCTTTTAGTGTGGAAACACAAATCATTTGGCAAATAATTGTCCTTTTAGACAAAAATCATTAAGTAGACAAAGATTTCATAATTCTATTTCTCATAATAGAAAACTATTTTTCACTCGTGGAAAATTTTCAAATAATATGAAATCAAAGGTTATTAATGATTTTAATGTCAGACGGGATAAGAATTTGACTAATGATGTAATAGAAAATGTCAAGATTAAAAACATAAATGAAAAGAATGATGTGCAAACCAAATATAAAAATATCAAATCATTTTGTCTTGCTGCAACTCAAAATGTGCTTAAGTCTTGCTTGACTTGGGTACCAAAATCTAAGTAATTTTGTTACAAATGCAGGGACAACCGTAAAAGACTACTGAAAGTCTATGGCATGTAGATAGCGGTTGTTCAAGACATATGACGGGTAACTTATCATTACTACAAGATGTGCAATCATACAACGGAGGGAGAGTGATATTTGCAGGAGATAGAGGAGGACGAATTACTAAACGTGGTACAGTTACAAACGGCGTCCTAAGTTTTGAAAATGTTAATTTTGTTGAGGAGTTAAAACATAACCTGCTAAGTGTGTCTCAAATCTGTGACAAACAATATTCTACACACTTTACTAACAAAGAATGCTTAATTTTAAAACCAGGTTTTGTTGTTCCTGATGAATGGATTTTGATGAGGAATCCGAGAGACAATGATACATATCTTCTTGATATGCATTGTTCTAGTTCTTTGGTAACAGCTTCGTGCTTACTATCCAAAGCCTCGGAGAATGATTCCATGTTATGGCATCGTCGATTAGGACATGTCAATCTTAAAAACATGAATAAACTTGTACGTGGAAATCATGTTATTGGTTTACCTGAAAAAGAATTCCATTTAAATGAACATTGTTTGTCATGTTCAAAGGGTAAACAACATAAACTACCTCACAAACCTGTTGCACACAACTCAGTCGAATCAATCTTACAACTCTTACACATGGATCTTTTTGGTCCAGTAAGTGTTTTAAGTTTGGGTCGCAGATCTTACTGTCTGGTTGTTACTGATGACTTTTCTAGATTTACTTGGGTGTTTTTCTTAGCATCTAAGGATGAAACTCCACACCTTTTGGTTGTTACTGATGACTATACATACACCAATAGAAATCATTCAAGTTCCATTTGAAGAATCTCCAAATGTGTCTACTGCTTCTGAAACTCATGTTTCAGATGACACACTTGAAGAAACTATTGTGGATCAATCTCAACACTCTGAAGAAGCTCATGATAATATTGAACATATTACAAATTTGGAAGATGGAATGGTTGCAGATGAGATTCCTCAATTGAGAATACATAAAACTCATCCCACTGAAGCAATCATTGGTCCGTTGCACGAAGGTGTAATTACCAGAAGTCAATCAGGGGCAATCAACACATGTCTATATGCTTGCTTTCTATCACAAATAGTGCCCAAGAATGTGGAAATGGCACTCAAAGAAAACAGCTGGATAGAAGCAATGCAAGATGAGTTGATGCAATTCAAGAAACTCAATGTTTTGCATCTTGTTGAACTTCCAAAGGATAAGCTTCCGATTGGGACAAAGTGGATTTTCAGAAACAAGATGGATGAAAAAGGTGTTATAGTTCGGAATAAAGCACGTCTTGTTGTGCAGGGATTTTATCAAGTTGAAGGATTGGACTATGAAGAAGTGTATGCTCCAGTTGCAAGACTAGAAGCAATACGCATATTCTTAGCCTTTGCTTCATATATGAACTTCAAGGTGTACCAGATGGATGTTAAAACTGCATTTTTATACGGAGAAATGAAGGAAGAAACCTATGTTTGTCAGCCTTCTGGATTTGAAGACCCAGATCATCCTGACTACGTATATAAGTTGGATAAGGCGCTATATGTGAAGGAATTGATCTGCCCAAGATACATATTAAATTGATGTGGCTAGTGTGATATGACCCAAGTCGGGTCATACCCAATAACAAGCTTGTCAAACACCAATAGATAATTTATTTGTAGATAAGATCATACAAATAAATAATGACACCAATTTAGAAAAAAAAATGGATTTTCTAAATTATTGCTTATGCAAATGAACATTATTATGTGAATAATTGTTCATGAGATATTATTTATTTTTCATTATTTAGTGTTACTAAATAATAACAAATAATAGAATGTTTAGTTTATAAAGTTTAAAAACTAGTTTTAAATTTTATAAACTTGAGATAAGTGTGTGTTTTAGTTGTGTTTAAGAGTAAAAAGGGTGGGACCCTTTCTTTTAAAAAATTCGGCAGCCCACATGGGGCATTATGGTGCCATTAAGTTTGTCTTGTAAAGAGACAAAGACCACACATGCTATCTCTTCCCAATACATTCCCTTTGCATGCACTAAAGAGCTTTGTCCTCTCCATATTCTCTCCATCTCTCTTACGGTTTTGAAGAGGAGAAGAAGAGCAATTTTTCAGCATTCAAAGGAGTAGAATTGCAGAAAAGTTTCAGCATTCAAAAGGGGTTTTGGCTTACTGAAATTCGGTGTCTATGATTCCTAGCAATCAAAGTGTTTGAAGAAGCTTCGGGTATAGCCTCTTGAGAGCTTCTTCTTTGAAGTTTCAGCCACAAGAACACATCCATTCATCTCTTTAATCTCGGATTTCTGCAGCTCTAAAGGTTGTGGTTTTTACATTTTATGTTCTTTCATTTGTATGCATTATGTATAAAGATCCATGGGTTGGGGTTGTTTGTTAAAAATGGTTTAACAACTAACTTAATAACATGTTTTAAAATATACATCCGCTGCGTTTTTCATATAAATAAGTTGTATGAAGCTTTGATAAACATGTTAAAACCCCTACAATGGTATCAAAGCCACTTATACATATGCATACATGTACTACCTTCTAGTTCACGGTTTTTGTGGTGCTTGACACCAAACATCCGTGAGTTAGGGGCTGGATTTTGACCCCTTATGGTGTTTTAAAGATGCTACTTTATGCATACAAGGATCTTTAAAACTCTAGTTTATTATATGATTGTTTATGTGTTCTTAACCCACTTGTTCTTGGTTTATGTTGGCCAAAAACATGGGCTACAAGGGGCTGAAAAATCGACTTCTTATATATGTTTGGATTTATTGTTGTTGATTATGCATAACAAAGCCTTGACCTTTTGGATTGAATGATTGGTTGTCATGTTATATTCATTTGGGCATGTAATAATTTAATTTTGTTTCAAGTCTAGTCTTGTAATTTATTTATTCATATGGTTTGTAATAAATAGATTAAGAGTTTATCTTTACTAGAAAAATGTATTAGGATACATATCTTGTAAGAAAGCTCAAGATCAAGACTTGAAGAAAAGATGGACAAAGAGGATTCTTGAAGATATGGTTTCAAGTGGGAGTCCCCTTTGGTCAACCATGTGTCATGATTCTTAACCCTTAGGACATGACCATTTGACACACTTGTTTTGGCTAGACAAGTGTGATCAACTTAGTATGCTTTGTTATGCATATATGACTTGTTTTGTTTATGTTTGGTTGAATGCATATGATGATGTTTGTTTTGAATATTTGGATGTGATTAACAAACCGTCAACTAAAACAAACAATAAACAAGTAATTGGTTCTCAAATCATTAAGCATAAATAGAATAGTTCTATAAAAGGAGTTAATGGTTTGCAAAATAAAATGGGTTTTATTTAAAAAGAACCAATAGGGTACCATATGGTTGAATGCATACAATCATATGGTACATAGACTTTTCTAAACAAGAATTGTGAAATTGTAAATCCCTTTTGAAAACAAGTTAAACACCATCCTTTTACACAACACTTAGGTTACTTGCAAACTCTTAGTGGGATAAAGGTCACCTAACCACTTTGAGGGAACTTGTAACTTGAGGTGATAACACCATGTTTGTGGGATAAAGGTCACCTAACCACTTATGTAGTAAACTCACACGTGTGTGTAAGTAGGACAACTTGATTTGTAAAATATATTAAATGGATCACCTAAAATATGTTTTACAAAAGGTGTTGATGGGATAAACATGCCGTTATAAACATGAGATGTTCAAACGATCCCATACCACTAGAAGTTACAATAGGTTGTAATTGTCATTCATGACTACCTTGTTTATTTAAATAATGGGATAAAGGTCACCTAACCAATATTTAAATATAACGTTGGATTCTAAAATTTTATTTATTAATGGTCTATGAGACATAAAGGGTATTGATAAATGAAATATAATTATATCAACGATTACTAATAGAACTTTGTAAAATCTTGTAGATGGCCGACAACAACAACGCTAATAATGATGTACCAAACCAAAACAACCAATCCCTAAGGGCGATCCTTCAAAGGGATCGTCTAACACCTAACAATTTCATGGATTGGTACCGCAACTTGAGAATTGTTCTCAAACAAGAAAAGCGGGCCTACATCCTTGATGACCCCATCCCCGATGAACCTGACGAGGAAGATGTGGAAGCGTATAATGATTGGGTTAGATATGTGGAAGACTCCGTCCAAGTCTCTTGCCTAATGTTAGCAAGTATGACACCCGAACTCCAAAAGGAGTATGAGCTCCATGGAGCTTATGACATGATCACTCAGTTGCGGGAAACGTTCCAGCAACAAGCTAGAGTGGAGCGCTACGAAACGGTTCAAGTGCTTAATGCATGTCGGATGGAGGAATCCCAATCAGTTTCATCTTATGTTCTTAAGATGAAAAGCCACATCGACCGCCTTCAAAGGCTGAACTGTCCCGTCTCAAAAGAGTTGGCCACGGATTTGATCCTTAATGGCCTAACTAAAAGGTTTGAGGCATTCGTCATGAACTACAACATGAACGGATGGGACAAGAGCATAAATGAACTTCATTCTATGCTCAAATCAGCTGAGGCGGGAATGGGTAAAAGGGTTTTACCCGTTCTCACCATAAATGAAGGTGGGAGAAAGAGAAGGTCTCTACCCCCTCCTAAGGCAACTGTTGCCAAAGGAAAGGGGCACGTTGGGGGAAAAGGGAAGATGGCTGTTAGGGCGCAACCTCCGAAGCCCAAGGAGAAGAAGCAAAAGGTTGCTGTGAACGACCCATGCTTCAAATGTGGTGAGATAGGGCATTGGATGAGAAATTGTCCAGTCTATCTGAAAGAGTTGAGAGAAAAGAGGGATGCGGGGCAAACCTCAGGTATAATTTACATGATACATGTTGAGCTGAATGTTATTTCTTCTAACACATGGGTATTAGATACCGGATGTGGAACTCACATTTGTAATTTGTTGCAGGGGTTCAGAAGAAATGAGCATTATGAAAAAGGGGAAATAAGTCTCTTCATGGGTAATGGTGCAAAGGTTCACGTGGAAGCCCAAGGAGACTACATTTTGAAGCTTCCAAGTGGTTTGGAAGTTATTTTAAATAATGTATTATATGCTCCTAGCTTGACTAGGAACATAATTTCTGTTTCCCGTTTAAGACAATATGATTATGATTTCAAGTTTGTTGACAATGATATTCATGTTTCTTTAAATCATGTATTTTATTTTAAGGCTATACCTTGTAATGGCATTTATGAATTAGTTCATGAAAACACAACATATGATAGCTCTATATACCAAGCAACCACCAAAAGACTCAAATTAGATTTAAGTGATACCTACCTTTGGCATTGTCGTCTTGGTCATATAAACAAGAAACGTATACAAACGCTTCAAAAGAATGGTCTTTTAAAAACAAATGAATGTGATTCATTTGATGTATGTGAATCTTGTTTACAAGGAAAAATGACTAAGGCACCCTTTAGTGGAACTAACGAAAGGGTGAAAGATTTATTAGGTATCATACATTCGGATGTATGTGGTCCTTTTAAGCCAATGACTAGGAATGGTGAGAGATACTTCATTACCTTTACCGACGATTATAGTCGCTATGGGTATGTGTATTTATTAAGACACAAAGATGAAGCTTTTGAAATGTTCAAAATCTTCAAGAATGAAGTAGAAAATCAACTCAACAAATCAATTAAAGTTCTCCGTACCGATAGAGGCGGTGAATACCTAAGTGATGTTTTTCAAGATCATCTTAGGAGTTGTGGGATTGTCTCACAACTCACTCCACCTGGAACACCACAACATAATGGTGTGTCTGAGAGGAGGAATCGAACCCTATTGGATATGGTTCGATCTATGATGGCTAGAAGCACATTGCCTCTATCATTTGGGGTTTCGCTTTGCTCTCCGCGGCCCGTATTTTGAATATGGCCCCAACCAAAAAGGTGGAAAAGACACCTTTTGAGATATGGCATGAGAGAGTTCCATCCCTATCATACTTAAGGGTCTGGGGTTGTGAGGCTTATGTTAAGACTCCCACTCCAAACAAATTAGATGTCCGATCCACCAAGTGTATCTTTGTTGGATATCCTAGAGATTCTATGGGATATTATTTCTATGACCCACTGGAACAAAAGGTGTTTGTTGCCAGAAAGGCGAGTTCTTAGAAACAAAGTTCCTTATGGAAGGAACTAGCAGTAGAACAGTGGATCTTGTGGAGGATCAAGACTCACAGCCTGATGCACGTTTGGTTGAAACTAGCACTCAACATGAGGATGTTGAGAATGATCAAGCGGTTGATCAATACACACAAAACGTTCGCAGAAGTGGTAGAACTAGTAATCCACCTGAAAGATATGGATTTTTCATGGATGGATGCTACGTGGTAGATTCAGATGAACCAACCACATATCATGATGCAGTGTCCAATTTGGATTGTGACAAATGGCTTGAAGCCATGAACGTTGAGATGCAATCCATGTATGACAATCAAGTTTGGGAACTTGTCGTACCACCTCTTAATTCCAAAGTAGTTGGAAGTAAGTGGGTTTTCAAGAAGAAAACCGATATGCATGGAAACTTGGATACTTACAAAGCTAGACTTGTAGCAAAGGGTTTCACTTAAACTCAAGGGGTTGACTATGATGAAACCTTCTCACCTGTTGCAATGCTAAAGTCTATAAGGATATTGTTTGCCATAACTGCTCATTATAACTATGAGATTTGGCAAATGGATGTCAAAACCGCTTTCCTAAATGGATATCTTGAGGAAGATGTCTATATGGTTCAGCCTGAAGGTTTTGTCGATCCAAAACATCCTGATAAAGTATGCAAGTTAAAGAAATCAATCTATGGATTGAAGCAAGCATCGAGAAGCTGGAATCACCGTTTTGATGAGGAGATAAAGAAATTTGGCTTCATCAAAAACGCTGATGAGGCTTGTGTGTATAAGAAGGCTAGTGGGAGCATAATAACCTTCCTAGTATTGTATGTTGATGACATACTACTATTTGGAAATGACATCCCAACCTTGGAAGGTGTAAAAACCTGGCTTGGAAGTTGTTTTTCCATCAAGGATCTTGGTGAAGCTGCCTATATTCTGGGAATAAAGATCTATAGGGATAGATCAAGGCGGCTGATTGGTTTGAATCAAAGTGCATACATTGACAAAATCTTGAAAAGGTTCAAGATGGAAAACTCTAAGAAAGGTAGTGTACCTATTCAAAGAGGGACAATATTGAGTACGACTCAATGTCCAAGCTCAAAAGAGGAGCAAAATAGAATGAAGGCAATCCCATATGCATCTGTTATAGGATCCATCATGTATGCAATGATATGCACTAGACCGGACGTGTCATGCGCTTTAAGCATGACAAGTAGATACCAGCAAAATCCTGGTGATAGTCATTGGATGGCTGTCAAAAACATTCTGAAGTACCTAAGGAGGACTAAGGACATGTTCTTGATCTACGGGTCTGGTGAAGAGGAACTCGTTGTAAAAGGTTACACGGATGCGAGTTTCCAAACCGATCGAGATGATTCACGATCTCAATCAGGGTACATCTTTATTCTGAATGGCGGAGCTGTTTCTTGGAAAAGCTCAAAGCAAGAAGTTGTAGCGTTGTCTACTACAGAGTCAGAATACGTCGCCGCTTCAATGGCTGCACAGGAAGCTGCATGGCTGAAGAAATTCATAGCCGATCTAGGGGTAGTCCCTTCCATTCAGGATCCCCTAGAGATCTTTTATGACAACGAGGGTGCGATTGCTCAAATCAAGGAACCTCGTGCTCATCAAAAGACTCGGCACATTGAACGGAGATTCAACTACATAAGGGATGAAGTTGAAAAAGGAAAGATATGTATTCGCAAAGTCCACACTGATAAAAACATTGCGGATCCACTCACAAAGCTCCTTGAAAGGGCAAAGCATGAAGGCCATGCTTGTGCCATGGGACTTAGATATTCAAGTGACTGGGTTTGATGTTGTATTTTGTATTTAGATATTGGAACTTGTTATTTGACTTAATTGTATGGTTAAAATTTCATATGTTCTTCTATTTTAGCAGGTTTAAATCCGTGAATAAATAAGTTATTCTAAATGTCCGTAGTCGATCATACTTGTGGGAACAATTATGAATGTAAGACTATAATGAAATTGGATTGGTTGATATTCATAAGGTATGAATATAGAGCAAGAGGTTGCTACCAAGGTTCATTAATATCTATGGGATATAGATATTGGACTGACCCGCTCTCAATTATTTCTGCATGGAATCTTTGTGATTAGTCATAAGAGATATTGAGTAAAGGCGAATATCATTGTATCCTCAGACCTGAGATATATATTGGGTCTTGATATTCACCAAGTATTGTACTTTGACTTAGCTCTTTGCTGTTGTGAAAAATTGGCAGTACATAAGGCTGAGTTCAGGTATGATATGAGGTGATTGTGAGAGACGTATGTAGTCAAGATGGAATTTGTTCCTCTTATTCGTTGAGAGTAAGATGTCTAAGGCCTGTTAAAGTTAAATCATCAGAGAATGACAATTCTGTGTCTCTTGGATTTAACATGACATCTGCAACAAAAGGATAGATGATTAATTCACCTAAATCATATTCAAGTAAGGTACTTGGAAGGGATGATGTTATTGAATGGCACTTAGTCATATACATTAGGGGTAGCAAACCGTTGCTAGGCGTTATTTGCTGCTTACATCAATCTTCTATGGATCTTGTACAAGTGGGAGATTGAAGGAATTGATCTGCCCAAGATACATATTAAATTGATGTGGCTAGTGTGATATGATCCAAGTCGGGTCATACCCAATAACAAGCTTGTCAAACACCAATAGATAATTTATTTGTAGATAAGATCATACAAATAAATAATGACACCAATTTAGAAAAAAAATGGATTTTCTAAATTATTTCTTATGCAAATGAACATTATTATGTGAATAATTGTTCATGAGATATTATTTATTTTTCATTATTTAGTATTACTAAATAATAACAAATAATAGAATGTTTAGTTTATAAAGTTTAAAAACTAGTTTTAAATTTTATAAACTTGAGATAAGTGTGTGTTTTAGTTGTGTTTAAGAGTTAAAAGGGTGGGACCCTTTCTCTTAAAAAATTCGGCAGCCCACATGGGGCATTATGGTGCCATTAAGTTTGTCTTGTAAAGAGACAAAGACCACACATGCTATCTCTTCCCAATACATTCCCTTTGCATGCATTAAAGAGCTTTGTGCTCTCCATATTCTCTCCATCTCTCTTACGGTTTTAAAGAGGAGAAGAAGAGCAATTTTTCAGCATTCAAAGGAGTAGAATTGCAGAAAAGTTTCAGCATTCAAAAGGGGTTTTGGCTTGCTGAAATTCGGTGTCTATGATTCCTAGCAATCAAAGTGTTTGAAGAAGCTTTGGGTATAGCCTCTTGAGAGCTTCTTCTTTGAAGTTTCAGCCACAAGAACACATCCATTCATCTCTTTAATCTCGGATTTCTGCAGCTCCAAAGGTTGTGGTTTTTACATTTTATGTTCTTTCATTTGTATGCATTATGTATAAAGATCCATGGGTTGGGGTTGTTTGTTAAAAATGGTTTAACAACTAACTTAATAACATGTTTTAAAATATACATCCGCTGCGTTTTTCATATAAATAAGTTGTATGAAGCTTTGATAAACATGTTAAAACTCCTACAATATGGATTACATCAAGCACCTCGTGCTTGGTATGCAACTCTGACTGAACATTTGCTTGCAAATGGTTATTCAAGAGGTGCAATTGATCAAACCTTATTCATACGAAAATCAGGTGATGATATCATTTTGGTTCAAATCTACGTCGATGATATCATTTTTGGTTCCACAAATGATAGTATGTGCACGGAGTTCGAAGAGGTGATGAAGAAGAAGTTTGAGATGAGTTCCCTTGGGGAAATTTCATTTTTCTTGGGTATTCAGGTTACTCAATCTGAGACGGGTATTCTCATTCATCAAGAAAAATATGTTCAGACAATTCTTGAGAAATACAAGTTTCAAGATTCCAAAGTAGCTCCGACTCCAATGGCTTCTTGTCCTACTCTTACTCCGGATCCATTAGGAGAATCAGTTGATCAACATCTTTACAGATCGATGATTGGTTCCCTCATGTATCTCACTGCAAGCAGGCCGGATGTCATGTTCCCTGTTTGTCAGTGTGCCCGCTATCAAAGTGATCTAAAGGAATCACACATGAAAGCTGTCAAGCGGATTTTCAAGTATCTCAAGGGTCAACCTAAACTTGGTCTTTGGTATCCTCGAAATTCTGATTTCAATTTATTTGCTTATACTGACAGTGATTATGGTGGTTGTAACTTAGACAGGAAATCGACCACAGGAGGATGTCAATTCTTGGGTAATCGACTCATTTCTTGGCAATGTAAGAAGCAGAACACTGTATCCACATCCACTGCCGAAGCTGAATATGTGGCTGCTTCGAGTTGTTGTTCCCAGCTTGTCTGGATTCAGCAACAACTTCTCGATTATGGTCTCAACATTTATGACACACCAATTTGGTGTGATAACACGGCAGTTCTAAACATCATGAAAAATCCCATTCAACACTCAAAAACTAAACACATTGACATCCGCATCCATTTTATCCACGATTGTTTTGATCGTAAACTTATTCATCTAAAACAAGTGCCGTCAACTGAAAATATCGCTGATTTATTTACCAAGGCGTTTGATCATTCTCGATTTGATTTCCTTGTGCAATCATTGGGAATGATTAACTTTGGATAAATTGGTTTAATGAATCTTCACAAAAAGATTTTTTCATCTTTTTTAATACAGAATAAAATTGCAATTGTTTCTTTTTCTTAAAAGGACAATCACAATTTTAGGAGGAGAAAATTAGAAAAACAAGTTCTGAAAAAATATTTTTGGTCTTAGGGGGAGTTAAGATCAAAGGATTGCCAAAATCAAAAGAAGAAATTTTCATACTTAAAATGAGAAATGATATTACAAAGTTCAAAACGAGTATAAGTACTTTCAAAGGCTTAAATACGAATACACTTGGATTATGTTTGATATGTTGATAGGCTTTGCTTTCAGAAATGAAAAGATCATAATTGAGTGATTACACTTGAATTAAAGAAATATGATTTAGTGGGGAACATATCAGGATTCTGTGCCAAAACATGTTCTAACACAGACTGAGAGATATAATCTTGTCATACTCAAGCCTGTATATGATTGATTCAGTGATTATCATAACTATATATATATATATATAAAAGATAAAAAAATACAAAAAGAAACAAAAAGAGAAAAATACAACAAGAAAATAATTGAGCAAAAAGATGCCAAAAGGAAAAGGCCATATAGGATATAAGATGCCAAGAAGTACAACAAATCAAAAGATATGTCTAAACGACATACATACTATATGGTATATATTTTCTGATTTTGAGAATAGTTTTTAACTTTGGAAGGCAAAATCGAAAGATGGGGCATGTAAGTCCGAATGGCTTGTAAGTCCTAAACATCTTGAGAGGGCAGACGTAAGTCCGGATGGCTGTCAATAAGTCCTTAAACTTGTTAATATTCCGGGTTAAGAAATATTTCTCAGGCTAGTTATGCTCAAATAGTTATATTTAGGATTACAATAAATGGTATCACTGATCATCAATGCATGGTTTAAGTCAAATTGGGGTGACTTGAAAAATCTCAATAGTGTCTTGAAGGATAATAATTACTTTACAGAAGTTCTGATTGTGGGATCCACTGACTTATATTAAATCAACACAAAACATGATATATATCACTCATTATGTTTCTGAGTAAAACATGAAGTATAAGTTTAAAGCGGACAACAGATATTGACAATCAACTTAACCAGTTATTTTAAATAAAGCTGGACAGAGTCTTAACTTGACAAAAGAACTATATGATCTCATTATGAAAATTTATACAAAACAAGCAAATCCGATCTTGATTCTTTAATTGTTTTCATTCTTTTGTTAGTTTGTTTGTAAGTGTTTGTTTTTATTTCACTTTTATAGTGTTTTATTTTTAGGACAAATAAATAACAAGAAAATTTTTGAAAATTGAAGATTCATTAAATTAACTGGTCACTTGGTAAATAAAACATTATGTTGACATAAGTAATTCAGAATAAAAGGATTGAAAGTTTTGAAAAATAATAAGAAAGAATTTAAAAGGTTGAAAAGTTTGAGAAAACCTTTCATCGCGTGCGAAAAGGAAAAGTCACGCGAAAACCATGACTCGCGAAAGGGTCTGTCGCGTGAAAACTTGGAGGTTTAAATATCACAGTGTTCTAGACAAACCCACTTTTCGCTCAAACCACCCGAAAACGTCTCTCGCTTCGCATCCGAAAACCATTGTCGCTTTCTTCTGAAAAATCAAACTCTGAAATCATCACTTTCTTGCTTAAGATTCTGATTCTTATTTCGTTTCCATTACCTTTATTATGTGATTTTCAAGGTATAAAATGTTCGATTTGGTTACTGTAGATATGCACTGCCAAGGGGAACTTAACAACTTTGAAATAAAATCAAAGAAATAAACTTAAAATGTTGAAATTGAAAGATGAATTCAACAAAATAGACTTAGGCGACATTGATGGACTGGATTTTATGGATTAAACTCATGTTTTGGACTGTTAATTTGAATTTGGGGTTGTGCGAATCGCACAAGGAACTGAACAGTTGCGAAAAAGAGAATTCGCATGAGAAAGCTTATCGCGTGAAATCAATTTTCGCGTGATAAGAGTTTTTCGCGTGAAACCACTTTTCGCAAGATTTTTGAATTTTGCATGAGTTTTGCATTTAGCTTGATTCATGTATTCGCATGATAAAATCACGTCGCACGAAATGTCATTTTCTCACAAATAGAACTGTCGCACGACATGGGATTTCACATTAAAGTAATTTTGCAAATTTTCTAAGTGTTGATGTTGTTGTTTCACAAATGGTATTATCACATAAACTTGGTCTTTGTTTGATAAAACTTAATTGCTAACTCTTTACAAGTGTTTAATACATTTAGTACGAATGAACAATTTAATGTTGTAATTTTGTCTAAGTGTAGACAATGTTTTTGGTGTATAATTAAGTTATTTTCAAGAGTGTTCTAATCTTGATCTTATTTGACAATGCAGATGGCACAAATGATCTTTAATAAGAATCATAATTGTGTTGCATATTTGGATGAGGTTCCGGAAGGGAAGGAATTATTTTCTTCTATGATCGAGGGACTAAAGAATTCTAGGATTGTTTATGCCATATCTGCTGATCCAGCAATATACTCTGAGCTTATTGATTCTTTCTGGAGCACGGCTGCTCTTGAAAAAGACCAAGCTGGTAATCAGGTTATCACTGCCACAGTCAAGGAGAAAAGAGTGACTGTATCACAGGCTATTCTAAACAGAGTGTTACTGTTTGAGGATCAAGATAATGCTCCTACTAGACTTGAGGATGATGTTGTAATAGATTGCTTGACTCGTATGGGATACGAGTATAGATACCCAAGTCTGGAAAAGAAGTGGTTACCACCATACTGGAAATACTTATTTCACGTGGTAATACACTGTCTAAGTAATCTGAAGGCTGGGATGGACAGTCTTAGTGCTGTGTTTGGATCCTTATTGGTGTCTCTAGTGGATGATATTCCATTCAGTATCTCTAGCGTTATATTTCAAGAGATGGTGAAAAACGCTACGGCCAATCCAGGGAGAAAGTTTATCATGTATCCCAGATTCATTCAGCTGATCATCAACGATGCTTTTCCTGAGCTTGCCACTCAGAGATCTCCAAAATATGTTGTACAGACGATTAAGAAGGAGATTTTTACACACCTCACTGGAGCCAGAGGAAACAAATGCTCTGGTGAAAGTTTTGCGAAGATCGGAAAATTCTCTGAGATTGATGAACATGTTGATGAGTTTGATGAAGGTGCTCATGCTGATGAGGCACAGAATGGTGCTTCTACTTCTACTACTAGAGATAATATTGATGAAGAGATTGAGAAGCTATTTGAAGATGAGCCTGAGCGTGAAGGAGGAATGGAAGAAGTTGTTCACTCTGCTTCCAGTTCTGAGACTGCTAGTGATCAAATAGGGAATGTACCCTATGTGATCCAAACTGATCCAACCCCTTCTACTCCAACATCTTCTCGACCAAATGAGGAAGACAGGGATACTGATTATGTCCCTGAAGAGTCGCCAAGTACCTCTCCTCACGAAGAAAACGTATGGCAAGAAGGAGAGATTATCCAGTTAGAAAGAGAGGTCGTGGTATTATACCCAGAAGACCAAGAACACATGTGGTTGTCACCGAGACAGAGCAAGATCAGGCAGCCAATGTGACTTCTTCTGCTCCTGAAACACAAACAGTTCCTGTTTCTGGAGCAGCTAATATTTCTGGCTCAGGTTTTTCTACACCACCTCATCAAGAAAATTTAGAGTTTGATGTCGATACACTATTGAATACTCCTCCTGAGTTTCAGAGGAGAGAGGAATCAACAAGCACTCCTGGTTCTATCACATTGGAAGAAAGAATAAAGAACCTGGAGAAAGAAAACTTTGAGAATATGAAGTTGATTGCTGAATTATAGAAAGGCAATGATGAAAAGACAAATCTGATCAACATGATTCATCTTGACTCAGCTATCAAAGACACAAGATTGGCCTCTCTTGAACAACAAATGAAGAGCATGTTTGACTACACTTCTGGGTTGGAGAGACAACTGAACGAGCTGAGAGAATTCATTTCACAGACTTATTTTCATCAGCCACCTATCATAAGGTCTACTACAGTAATTGGTGAATCAAGTAGACGCTCTCCAAGCCCACCTCCTACTGAGACTGTTCCTGAGAAGGAAACGGTCAACGAAGCACAAGCATCTATTGTACAGCCAAGTGTTAGCACTACTGAAGATGTTCCTATTTCATCTGAAGTACCTATCACCGAAGCTTACACATCTACAGCTTTCGTTGAGCCGGAACACATGATTTCTATGCCTATTGTTGATGAAAGGGAGGATGAAGAGTTAGTTGATTATGCTGATTCTGATGATAATGAGGATGATGATGATGAGGATGACGATGAAAATGATGATGATAATGATGATGACGATGGTGGAAATGATGGTGATGATGATGATGGTGGAGATGATGGAAGTAATGATGGTAATAATGATGATGGAGATGATAATGATGGAGGTAATGCTACAGGTTCTTCTTCGAGTCCTACTGGAGATACTAACACTGACAATGTCGATCGACCAAGTGTTAGTCATCCAGAAGGATATGATCCACTGGACCCTGCCACAGAAAGTGTGTATGAAAAGGAATTGTATTCTTTTCAATAAACTTCATCTGGAACTGTTGAAGAAGAACTTGATATTTTTGATGATCTGGAAGAGCAGAATGAGTATACAGACATTTTTGGGAACAACCTTCAAGAGCTATTCAAAGACATCAATCTTGAAGAAGGAGAAATCCCCAATGAGACTTTGAGTGGTGTAACTCCTACTGATGCTACAAAGACAAATACTACTGGTCAGATTGCCCTATACACTAGAGGAGGTTTACAATTCAAAGCACCACCACCACCTACTGAAGCTCACTTTCTGTTTATATCAAAGCCAAAACAAAAGTATGGTGAAATGTCTCATGTTATTAGCTGGGGTTATGATAGCGAGAAAAGGATGTATGTCATAAAGAGAAGGAATGGAGAGATTGATTATCTAAAGAGCACTCAAGACTTCCATACTTTACGTGCTGCTGATTTATACTCCATGGGCAAAGCTCCATTCTTCAATGAGAGTAATTACAGTGAAGCTGAACTCATGAGATCCATGATAAGAAGGGAGATGCGCACAAATTTCAAAGACTTTAAGACTGCAAAATCAAAGTTGATTGATGACTCAACAATAATTGATGAAAATACTAAAGCTCCTATGAAGATACGAGTTTATCAACATCCCAAATTTATCAGAAAAGTCCCTGTGCATGCTCCAGTTCCTCCCAACACTTTGAAGCAACTTATATCTTGGAGATGTGAAAAGGATTCTGGTCACGCTGTGATCAGATGTATAGACAGGTCTTATCGAATCATTGATCCAGCAGACTTGATGAAGTTTGGCAAAGACGACTTACTCAAGCTGTTACACTGCCCTATTTCAGCTGATGAGTCTGTTTATTTTCTATCTTGCCAGTACGTATGGATGATTGACCGAATCCTGAGAAACAAATGGTATGCCTATGCTGGCTCTTACAAGAAGGCGAATGTTGACTTTGATTGATTATGTTTCACCGAGCCTAGGGGGAGATTGTAGAAGACAAATCAAGGCTCGGCAAAACATCATATGCGAAATCCAGATCCACGCGACAGGAAGAAGTCACGCGAGAACAGCTTCCACGCGAAAGACATGGCCACGCGAAAGGCATCTCGCGCGAGAACCCGATGTTTAGTATAAATAGCTAGATTTCGTTTTGTAATTAAGCTTTTTCGTTCATATTATCATTTTGTTCTGTGCGAAATCGCACAAGACCTGTAATAGGTTTCTGTTCATCAATTTAATATCATTTGAGTTCAATTTGATTCTTCTTCTACTCCAATCTTGTTTATATTCCGCGTTCACATGATTGAGATCGTGTGTTATTGTTTCTGGGAGATTTTCAGAGGTTTTACACTGCTACATTTTCCTATCTCAGCTGACGAGTCTGTTTATTTTCTATCTTGCCAATATGTCTGGATGACGGATCGAATCCTTAGGAATAAATGGTATGCCTATTCAGGATCATACAAGAAAACAAATGTAGATCTTGACTAAGATTGTTTCACCAAGCCTAGGGGGAGATTGTAGAAGATTATCAAAGGCTCGGCAAAACAATTAAAATTGAATAAAGAAGAATTTCTAAAGATCAGAGTCGCGCGAAGAACTAGGTCACGCGAAATGGTCTTCCGCGCGAAAAGTCCATGTGGCGCGGAGAATTTTTATTTAGTATAAATAGTTTGTTTTCGTTTTTGTATTTAGTAGTTCACTTTCAGATCTTTTGTAATCATTCTGTGTATTCGCACAAGACTGTAATCAGTTGTACTTATTGAATATATGAAGTTTCTTTGTTAATTTGATTGCTTCTTATTCCAATCTCATTAATATTCCGCGTTCTTGAGATTGAGATCTTGGTTGATTGATCTTTGGGAGTTTTAGAGGGTTTTACATATTGAAACTTAATTATTATTTAGTGAACTTTTTAATTTATTATTACCTCTTACTTAAAGTTAAATTTAAAAAATAATCACAAAAGAGTTGTTAGGATACATATATATATATGTTTCACTTAAGGCACTTCATTTCCAAATTTCTTTTTAACACTTCCGAAAAAGAAAAAAAAATTACAAGATTGAAACACCTAATAATAAGAATTAAAAAAAACAAAACACTTTAAGTGACGTAAACATTTTTATTAGTAGTCTACTTAAACATTTTTATTAAAGCACCTCGTAAGCGAAGACTTAGAAAACTTTCTTACTATCACGCGAGTTACAACATAAAGTATCATTGTCTTAATTTCTACTCCTATAATTAGTAGTCTACTTAAACATTTTTATTAGAGCACCTGGTATACATATCGTGAGTCGTGGCCATAAGTTCCATGTCAACTCACGTTTATGGGCGCACGATGCTGCCCTCACGTGAGTGTGTCGTAAGTTATGAATCTGTGAGTAGACTTGCTCTTATGAGACTCGAATATTGTCCAGTTATTGACTGTTGCATTTGATCGTTAACCCTTTAAAAATAATAATCAATTCTTTTAACTATTAATCACTACAAGGAATAAGCTCATTAGCGGCGACATTTGTCGCCGCTATTGATACCGTCTGTCGCCGCTATTAGTATTAGCGGCGACATGTCGCCGCTAATAAGTCGCCGCTAATGATTCGTCGCTAATGTGGAAAATATCGCCGCTAAAGAGTCGCCGCTAAAGATGTCGCCGCTAATGCCATCATTTGCGGCGACAATATCGCCGCTATAAATTCAAATAAAAAATTCCGGGAAGGACTTTTAGCGTTTTTCATTTTAATTTTTTTTTATTTTTTTAATTTACATTTTTATTAACCGAAAAAACAGGTAAATAAAATCAAATTTCCAGATTTCCCAACATCACAAATAACATAAGTATTAAGAAGTATAATACGAGTTTTAACAACACAAATAACATAAACATACAAGTTGTTTAACTTCAACTTCTAATGTCGTTAAAATAAACTTAACCGTTATCCTACTCATTGTCCTCGACCGAATCATCATCTTCATCAACTTGTTGTGTACCTTTTTGGGAGGCAATAAGTTGCCTCATTTGTGACATAAAGTTTGCATTTTGAAACAAACTTGCGATTTGTGCCTACAAAACAAAACATACATTATAAGTTGTGGTATTTGCTTCTTAGTATAACTTTAAGTATATAATGATACACAAACACCTTGAAGTGTGTTTGTATCACCCATTTCAACCATAATGTACATAATTCAACTTAAATTTACCATTTTGACCCGTTTTAACTCAAATTAATAGGGTTTTAACTATATCAAGTGTGTTTGTATCATTTTGACCCATTTCAACCATAATGTACATAATTCAACTTAAATTTACCCATTTTGACCCGTTTTAACTCAAATTAATAGGGTTTTAACTATATCAAGTGTGTTTGTATCATTTTGACCCATTTCAACCATAATGTACATAATTCAACTTAAATTTACCCATTTTGACCCGTTTTAACTCAAATTAATAGGGTTTTAACTATATCAAGTGTGTTTGTATCATTTTGACCCATTTCAACCATAATGTACATAATTCAACTTAAATTTACCCATTTTGACCCGTTTTAACTATATCAAGTGTATTTGTATCATTTTGACCCATTTCAACCATAATGTACATAATTCAACTTAAATTTACCCATTTTGACCCGTTTTAACTATATCAAGTGTGTTTGTATCATTTTGACCCATTTCAACCATAATGTACATAATTCAACTTAAATTTACCCATTTTGACCCGTTTTAACTATATCAAGTGTGTTTGTATCATTTTGACCCATTTTAACCATAATGTACATAATTCAACTTAAATTTACCCATTTTGACCCGTTTTAACTCAAATTAATAGGGTTTTAACTATATCAAGTGTGTTTGTATCATTTTGACCCATTTCAACCATAATGTACATAATTCAACTTAAATTTACCCATTTTGACCCGTTTTAACTATATCAAGTGTATTTGTATCATTTTGACCCATTTCAACCATAATGTACATAATTCAACTTAAATTTACCCATTTTGACCCGTTTTAACTATATCAAGTATGTTTGTATCATTTTGACCCATTTCAACCATAATGTACATAATTCAACTTAAATTTACCCATTTTGACCCGTTTTAAGTCAAATTAATAGGGTTTTAACTATATCAGGTGTGTTTGTATCATTTTGACCCATTTCAACCATAATGTACATAATTCAACTTAAATTTACCCATTTTGACCCGTTTTAACTATATCAAGTGTATTTGTATCATTTTGACCCATTTCAACCATAATGTACATAATTCAACTTAAATTTACCCATTTTGACCCGTTTTAACTATATCAAGTGTGTTTGTATCATTTTGACCCATTTCAACCATAATGTACATAATTCAACTTAAATTTACCCATTTTGACCCGTTTAAGATAAACCAACAATGATACATTTAACAACTTCAAGATAAAACGTATAAAACTTTAATACCTCTGATAATGTCTGAGGTGTTTGTTCCTGATCAGGAACAAACGAAGTCGACCCTGCAGATGAAGACGGTTTACGCCCAATCCCTCTAATATGCCCGCGGCGTTCTCCCAACACCGACTCAAAAACTTCAACCTCGTTCAGTGATGAACTATTTCCTTCGTTTTGGGATTGACTTAGCTTATCAAACCGTCCTTTGAGCTGATTCTATATTAATTAACAAGAAGTCATTTAATATATATATATATACATAAAGGCTTCATCTTTAATATTTCAAAACTCTACTTTATATAAAACTTACGTATTGTTGCTCAGCTATCTCCGTATCAAAGCTCCCATCTTTACTGGTATGAGCATTCTGAAATGCCTCAAGTCTGCTCTTATTCTGATTAACATTTAAAAGCATATCATATATTAAATAAATACTTATCTACAATACACATAAAAATAATTAAATCATTACCTTCTTGTAACAATAACTACTATACGAGGCAGTCCCACCACGATTAGTGTATTGTTGTTGTTGCCGGTTTGCTTTGTTTGATGATGAGGCTTTTCTGTGTCCGTCACTTAAGAAAAAATCAATTATTTTGCTCCAATTTTCATGATTCATTCCCTTTGGAGGGTTGAGCCTTGCTTGTTCCACATCTTCATATCCTCCAACACGATCAAAGTGTCTTTTGGCAACGTTTTTTCGATCTCTGAATCGTTTAAGATATACAGAACGATTGCCACCCTCAATCTAAGCGCGTTCACGATCTCGCAAAATCTCATCAAAATCAAAGCGTCGCTACATTTAAGTTAAACAAAATGAAGTTAGTTAAATAAATACCGAACAATAAACATAAAACATATAAAAGTTACCGCCATATGCTCATCCAACGCATTCTTCTGAGCATTAGAAAGATCAGTACACGAACGAACATTAAAGGGATAATTGGCCTCCATGTATATCCCAACCTCACGAACAAACATATCGTTAAGTTCACCGACTGGGCTATATGTAGCAGCTCTATCAAAAGGAAGAGATAAAGGTCATCCTTTCTTTTCTAACTCATGCTGTAACTTTTTATTTTTGGCCTTCCCTCTTCTTTTCTGGGAAGGCGAGCCTGCATTTATATTAAAAAAGCAATACTTACAATATATATTAATAATAAATAAATAAACATGAAAATATAATACTTACCATCCAACTGATGGCTTCCGGGCCCCCCAAAAGGAGGAATCGGTGGATCCCCCGCGCCATCACCTCCATGGCTCATTACATCAGCCATGAGATGTATCAAAACAATCCAAAATGATATCATGTCTGTAAAAATTAGAAGATATAAAACATCAAAATTAAAATAAGAATAAAGTTTTCAACTACAACAAGATATCATGTCTACAAAGTTTTAGATTAAATATATACTTAATCGGAGTCTCCCTCATATACTTCAGTCTCGCTGTAAGACCCCTCAGTGTCATAATCAAAATCCTCTTCATCATAATCACCCTCGTCCTCAGACATCACATTAGCAGTAACATTTGATGGATTAACTTCACTTGCAATTTCGCCATCGGTGACATTATCAACATTTTGAAAGTATTGGGTGAAGTCAATGAAAAGTACATTATTAGATGAAGAATGATTATGAACGACGTCAAGATCTTCTGTTAATTCATTATCAACGTTTTGAATGTTTTCCACGAGTTCATCATTGGATGGCGGTCGATCCCAAATTTTACGATGATTAACATTCTCGACGACCCACCGGTGATTATTGCTTTGGTTTCTCCGAGAAGGTTCTCGGATGTAGAATACTTGTTTAGCTTGGGAAGCAAATATGAGTTGATCGTCTTTGTCCAATTCACGTTCGGTGTTGATACTGGTGATATTATTGTCGTATGAAACACCCCTTCGAGTATCGAACCATTTGCAACGAAATAGGACTGTTGAATACCCATTTGCATAGCACAACTCAATAATCTCTTCAACTTGGCCATAATATTTCTCACCATTCTCACCCTCTACTAAAACACCTGAGTTTTGTGTTGTGCGTTGCGCGTTACGTGCAAGTACCATAAACCTAACACCGTTAACTATGCAAGCAGTGTAGTTATAGGATTTTACATCCGCACCCATTGAAAGAGCATACAACTCTGAGTGAAAATCTGGAGAATTTTGTATTTTCATCGAATAAACCTAAGAAAATAACGTGTTAAATATAAATTACCTAACAAATATAAACCTAAGAGATTTTTATACACGGAATACCTTCTCTAAAAACCATGATGGAAATTTGATTATGACATCCTCATGTGGGCGTTCAGATTTGAATTCACTATATTGTTGACAAAATATATAACAGGTGAGGAACGAAATATATTTAAGTAATGTTTAAAACTTAAAGATAGAAACTCTTACTTCATATAGTCTCTAACTTCTTGACAACTATCGAGGACAAACCATTCTAGCTTCAGTTTTTCGCTAGGAGAAAGATATTTCATCTTTTTTGCGCTAGCCGGACGACATTTTGACTCAAATGCAAATATCTTTCTCTTTTCAATAATGATATCCTCATTTCTATCAGGGCGATTGAACTGAGTCTTAACATCTCGAAGGTACCTCGAACAAAATGATAAAGCTTCTTCAGCAACATAACCTTCAGCTATACAACCTTCTGGTCTTGCCTTGTTTCTGACATAATTTTTTAGTTTTTTCATATACCTTTCAAACGGATACATCCATCTCATACACACTGGACCACAACGAATCGCTTCATCAGGTAAATGCAAAACCAAATGAACCATAATGTCAAAAAACGCTGGAGGATAGATCAATTCTAACTTGCACAATATTATAATAATTGCCTCCTTAGCTTTCTTCATATCGTCAATTAATAGTGTTCTGGAGCAAAGTTGCTTAAAAAACGTACACAAATCAACTATTGGTGTATAAGTATCTTTGGCCAAAAAACCTCTAACACCAATCGGTACCAACCGTTGCATGAGAATATGACAGTCATGAGATTTCAACCCAGTAATGTTAGTATTATTATCTATCACTCTCTTGCTGATATTAGATCCGAACCCATCAGGCAGTTTTACATTTTTTATAAACTCACAAAATAACTTTCGATCACTAGTCTTCAATGAGTATTTCGGGTGGGGGCTATACCACTTGCCATTTTTTTTCTCTAACCATTGCCTACTCCGAATATTTAGATTTTTCAAGTCAACCCGTGCATTTGGTGTATCTTTGCTCTTTTCATTCATTAGAAGAGTACCTAGCAAACTATCACACACATTTTTCTCTATATGCATCACATCTAAGTTGTGTTTTAGCTGTAGAGAAGACCAGTACTCAAGTTCAAAAATATGCTTCGTTTGGACCAATTTAACTCATACTCCTCCCGCTTTGATTTAACACCTCCAAAATCAGGATGTTTCCCCGGTAAACGGTGGTGGAGCCGACTAAATTGAGTTTCTATGTCAGTATCACTAAATTGTTTCGGAGGGGATCTTATCTCGGGTTCCCCGTTGAAGTCCAAATTTGTTCTCCATTCATGGTTTGCATCTAAAAACCGATGGTGACCAACATAAACGACTTTATTTGTAACACGCATCGAAGGAGTGTCTTCGTTACAAGTCGGGCATGCTTTGTAGCCCTGCCCGCTCCAACCTGATAGACTAGTACGAGCCGGAAAATCGTTTATAGTCCATAACAAAGCCGCCCTCATTGTGAAAAATGTGTTTGTCGCCATGTCTTTAGTACGTATGCCCGAAACCCATAACTGCTTAAGCTCATCCACCAATGGCCTAAGAAAACATCCATGTCCTTCCCGGGGGATTTAGGACCAGGAATCAACAATGACAACATGAATGACGACTCCTTCATGCATAACCATGGAGGCAGATTGTATGTCGTGAGTATAACAGGCCACGTGCTATGAGCCGAACTCATGTTACCAAATGGATTGAAACCGTCAGCTGCAAGTCCTAGGCGGACGTTTCGGGGTTCTCTCGAGAAGGTAGGGTACTTTATATCAAAATCTTTCCATGAAGAACCATCAACAGGATGACGCATCGTACCATCTTCTGATCGTCCGGTATTATGCCAAATCATATCTTTTGTAGTGTGCCTTGAAGAATACAAGCGGCATAGCCTGGGGGTTAAAGGAAACCATCGTAACACCTTGTGAGGTAACTTTTTGCCCTTTGTATTTGTATCGACCCACCGACTCTCGTTACAAACTGGACAATTTTGTAACAATAGATTTTCTGCCCAGAAAAGAGCACAATCATATTTGCACACGTGTATCGACTCATACCCTAAACCGATCTTCTTTAATGTCTTCTTGGCTACATAGTGAGAAGAGGGAATTTTGTTACCTTCCGGATGTGAAGACTGCAACAACTCAGGGAGCTCATCAAATGAGCTATTGGTCCATTTATTTTTCACCTTAATATTCATAAGCTTTGCTAAAAAATCAAGATAAGAAAACTCAGTACAACCAAGATATAATTCTGATTGAACTTCCTCTAACAAGTCCTCAAAATCATCACACATACCACTACTCTCTTCCATAACGTCTTCGATAACGTCAGCCATTTCGTTTATTGGCTCAACATCATTTACAACCACAACTTCAGGAATTAAACTTTCACCATGATAGATCCAATCCTTGTACGTCCGACACATGCCCCATATTTCTAAATGATATTTCATTTTAACCCATCCTAATAATTGAGTATTCTGACATTTCCTACACGGGCATCTAATCAGGCTATATTTGTCGATATATTTTTCACTCATATCGATAAAAGAGCCGAGTCCTTGCTGATACTCGGGCGATCTACGGTTCGGATTAAGAATCCGACTTTTATCGACAGACATGATTACAGCACTGCAATATAATTTACAATTTAAATGGAGTAATATAATCATTGTGATTAAAATAAGATCACGAAACCTAAAATGAACAACAATTAAAAGCCAATTTATTGTACGTCAATTTCTAATAATGAACAACAATTAAAAGCCAATTTATTATTGTTTTTGTTCTAATAACAAAGTACAAGAAAAGGATATTTAATTAACAGTCAAGACATTATGCTCTAACGTACTTGAAATTAAAAAGAACACCCTTCATTGATAGCAATAATGTAATATTGTAAACCCTTACATCCATACATACATACATACACATATATACATACACATCTCTATGACTGTTTGTAAACTCAATGTGATTTGTTAAATGCCTTAAACTAAAAGTATATATCCAGTTAGTGTTATCTGCTATGCACACAAAAAGACCAACTATAATAAAATATCTAACTAATTTCTAATACAAGCACAATCTAACACTAACCAACTAATTTCAAAAATTAACCATTTCTAACACTAATCAAACTAATATAATTTTAACAACTAACTAAACACAATCTAAACTAAAAAAATTAAAAAAAACAAAAAATACCAGATCTGGTAGTAGTGGCAACCGAACAGAAGCAGCAGCGGCGACGATGGTCAGATCGCGCGTGGTTGTGACCGGTGGTGGCTGGTGGGTGGCTGGTGGGTCGCGCGCGGATGGTGGTGGTCGGATGGTGGCTGCTCGAAGTGGTGGCTAAAGACTGCGGGCGGATGGTGGTGGTCGGATGGTGGCTGCTCGAAGGGAGGATGTATGCGGCGGATGATGGCCGGAGTTGCTCGAAGGGAGTGCTGCAACTAGTGATGGAGGGAAAGTGAAGAAAAGGGGCAAAACAACGCGCGTACATCGAAGCACCATTAGTAGCGACGCGTCGCCGCTAATGGCGTCGCCACTAAAGGTTTAATGTACGATTAAATCGTAGTCGTTCGATGTAACAGATTTGGACGGCTAGATGTTGGTCAAAAAGTGAACGGTGGATCACAACTTTTAACGGCGACATGTCGCCGCTAAAGGTGTCGCCGCTAATAGGTGTCGCCGCTAATGGTGATGTCGCCGCTAAAGGCGTCGCCCCTAATACGCGTGTTTCTTGTAGTGTAAATAACAATTTTTAATGGTTTTTTCGAGATGCATTCTTGGTACATCGATTGTACGCATTGAGAGTGGCGAGACTGCACTAATGCATGCAATCTAAGTTCAAGCATGATGATCATGCGCATCCGACGATAATGTTTGAGGATATGCATTCTTCAACCTTGATGGTTCCAATGGTTATTAATGTTTGTCTCAACCACCTAGTTTCAACAAAATCATAGATGGAACCGCACCCAATTCTTCATCTCTGTCAAAGGAGTAGAGTACAACACAAGTATTATCTTACCGAAATATTTACATTTTTTCAAATCGTTTACTTATCCACATGGTGGAAACGTATCTAATTTACAACAGCTCATGTCTTAGCAAAAAAGGATATCGAACGAGTATTTCATGATCTAAAGCAACAATAGCATATCTTACAACATCCAATGCAAGTTTGGTTGATAAAAATATCTAGAAATGTATATTATACAATATAATCTTAGAAGAAGAAGGACAAACGATTTGTCAATACAATACGAATGATATAGACGACTTTTGTAGAATTTGCCAAGGAACAAAAACGAGCTAATCATCAAGTTCTACACGCAATCGAGAAACACAACAACCTTCTAGTCGATTTGGTTGACCATACATGCCTAGTGACTAGTTTAATAATTATTTATGTATTTTTATTTTATATTGATCTTTTACTATATTTATATTTCTTCTTTATTTAATAAATTAATTTTTAAAGAAAATGAACTTACAACCCATTTGGTATATCTCATGTCCTTATATACTGCTAGTATGATTTAATATAAAACGTTTATATTGGTTTTAATATATATGAAAATATAATATATAGTTATTTTGATGTCTGAACTTGTTGGTTAGAAAATTTTGAACTTTTAATGTTGTTTCGGTAACAAACTTCATAACAACAATGGATTAAAGAAGAACTCAGGGATAAAACTTTAATCTTAATGTCAATTCGGTATTCACAAGTTGTTGTTTTTACTATTTTATCACAGTTTAATTTATATCGCTTTAATTTTCAGAAAATTAAAATTCATATATAACTTTAGACATATTTATTAAATATTTTGACGATTAATGTAAGTGAAAAGTCACTTTCGATAAACTATTTAATAAAATCAAAAATAACTTTTAATAGAAATTAGAAAAAAAAACTACAAATTAAAGCTAAACGGTACGGAGGACTAAACCTAATTATTCTGCCACCTTAGCATCTTCAAATCATTAGTATATTATTATATGAATTTTAAAGTATATCATACCTAACAATACTATATAAAATGTTTTTTTATTATTAGTAAAAGAAAATACTCTCGTTTTTTTGTATGGCCAACCCAAATTAAATCTTTACAACGCACTTGTTTCGCCAACTATAAAACGGATTCTTATATCAAAAAGTTGAAAAAAATGTTCTTTGTTACATGATATCGATTAAACAGATTAAAATTAAAAGTAAACTTTAGGGAGTATATCTTATTCCCTCCTTCAGTTATATAGCTACTAACATCAATATTCACTTATACTAAGTTACTAGGTACATGTAAACAATATAGCTATAACATCACGTCTTACATGTTGCATCAAGCATCATACATGACTTCTTTCTTTGAATTCCTTTTACTAACGGGTGTTAAAATTTTTAGTTAAATATTAACATGTGCACACAACACATGAGAGTGCCCTTTTTTACCAGCATGCAACTCGAACTTTATTCATTAGAAAGAACAAAACGTGGCTTTTAGGAGAACTGCTTAAAGCGATCAAACCTATCGGTTTAAAGTTGGCATATATACAAGAACAAGCGGTCTATTGAAAGACACTTAAAAATATTTTCCTGTTTATTCTATCCTTCTTGATCTCCATACCTAAAATCTTACTAGCATTCCCCAAATCCTTCATCTCAAACACCTTTATTAACATTAACTTAGTATTTGAGATTTGATCTTTGCCTTTACAACACACTAACATATCATCAACATACAACAAGTATATGAAATTACCAATTTCATATTGCTATTTGAGATTTGATCTTTGCCTTTACAACACACTAACATATCATCAACATACAACAAGTATATGAAATTACCAATTTCATATTGCTTAATATACACACAACTATCATACCTACTCCTTTTAAAACCATGACTAACCATGTGATCATCAAATTTCTTATACCACTACATTGGGGACTGCTTTAGACCATATAAAGACTTCCTAAAAAAACAAACCTTTGTTTCTTGACTAATCACATCATAACCAGGAGGCTGCTTCATATAAATGTCTTCATGTAGATCCCCATGTAAGAAAGCAGATTTTACATCCAGTTGTACCAATTCATAATCATTTATAGCCACGAGTGACAATATCAACCGAATTGATGAGTGTTTCATAATAGGAGAAAACACTTCATTATAGTCTATACAAGCTCTTTGTGTAAAACCCCTAGCAATCAATCTTGCTTTAAACCTAGGAGCCTCTACACCATCAATGCCTTCTTTTATCTTATATAGCCACTTGTAGTCAACAATCTTTTATTCCTTAGGCTTATCAACCAAGACCTAAGTCCTATTCTTTACCAAAGACTCCATCTCTTCATTCATAGTCTGAATCCATTTATCTTTATGACCAGAATTAACTGCTTCATCATAAGACATGGGTTCACATCGACAATCCTCTTAGCTGTAGTGAATGTAAATACTGACATCTCATCATTATCTCTAAATCTAGATAGAGGAACAATAACTCTCTTTGACATGTGCTTGGCTATACTATATTCACTCACTCTATTATTAGACAAAGAGCTACCCCCTCTTCATTTGTACTTTTAGAGCATTGACCACTATATGTAACAGGTGATAGCTCCACCTTAATGTTACTACTCAAATCATCTTCAGTAGTTCTTCCTTCTACGGAGTTCTATACAATCACATCTTTATACATCACATCTTCCTTAAAGATCACATTTTTACTGACTCTGACCTTAGGACTAGCATCATCTAACCTCTATAGCCAGTAAGCTTTGATGTCATCAGGATATCCCAAGAAAATAAACTTAATGGCTCTGGGTTCAAGCTTACCTTGATTCGCATATGCATATGCCAAAGAACCAAACACCTTTAAATGAGGATAACTTGACTTGTTCCCAGACCACCTCTCCATTAGAGCTGCCATGTTTATTGCTATTGAAGGTGATCAATATACAAGATAAGCAACAGTAGAAACAGCCTCAGCCCAGAATGTCTTAAGCAGAACAGCACTAGGCATCATACAACTTACTTTATTTAAGCAAGTGCTATTCATCCTTTCCACTAACTTATTCTATTATGGAGTACCAGGAACTATTAAATGTTTACTATACCATGTTCTTCATAAAACATATTGAATATACCATTGTAAAACTCTAATCCATTATATGTTCTCAACTTATTTACTTTCCACTCAGTTTGAGTTTCCATTAACCTTTTCTATTCTTTAAACTTAGTAAGAGCTCTCTCTTTGCTCTTGAGCACATACACCCAAACCCTCCTGGAGTAATCATCAATAATGGACAAGAAGTACTTAGCTCCACCCAAAGAAGCAACCCTGGCAGGCCCCCGTAAGTCAGCATGCACATAGTCTAAGATCCCCTTAGTACAACTCCCACCTCTATTGAATTTAACTTTATGAGATGTACCAAAAACATAATGCTCAGAGAAACCAGCCTTACATTTAAGTAGACCATCAATAGCATCTTGCTTCTTGTCACACCCGGATGTTTTCCTTATAGCCGATGAAAGAAGAAAAAGAAATAAAGTCTAAAGTCGGGGGGACCAAACTTGCCAAAACGCGAGAAAGCTTGAAAGAGAAGGAGAATAAGAGAGGAGGGCAGCTCACACCCTCCCTACATCTCCACAATTCAGTCAAAAGAGAGAAAGAAGAGAGAAAATGGAGAAAAGAAGAAGAAAGCTTGGTTCGAGTGTGCAAAATCGTCATGTAGCGAGTCTAGATGAAGCCCTTCTTCTTCTTGTAGTTTGTATGAGTTCTAGGACCCCTATTTTATTCGTTTTCAACTGATTTAGGGCTGGAACACATAGTAAACCCGTTTTTGTATGTGTGTGTTTGACCCATTTGGGTGTGATTGCGTGTGATGCGTTTGAAGTTTGATTTCGGGCTTGTGTGTGCTTGAATGGTGTTATAGTATGCATTCCTAATATTTAGGATGGTTTATTTGGGTTTAGAATGGGTTTGGATGAGCTTGGAGGTCGAAAATGGCAGACTGGGTTCGGGATGAACTGCATTCTGCATCAGTTAGAGCTAGGCGACCAACTGGAGGCCATTTAGCCGATTGAGGTGCGATTGGAGTTCATTCGCACGACTGAGGTTCAGTTGCACGACTGGGGGTCCAGTCGCATGGGGAGTCATGCGACTGAGAGTCCATTCGCATAGGTGCTCATTCACATTGTGTTCAACCGCATGAGGTCCATTCGCATAGTGTTCATTCGCCAGATTAAGGGTCCATTCGCACAATTGGGTGTTCATCTGCATTGGTGTTCATCCGTATTAGTCCATTCGCATGATGCTCAGTCGCATGGAGGCCATGCGACTGAAGGGTGCCCATACGCCCAAATAGGGCTGTTGCACCCAAGGAGAAGCATAGTTTAATCACTAACTTTTGGGGAAAAGTGCAGATGTAAGTTTTGACATGGAAGTCCCCGTAAGTTCAAGTAAGATGATAGTTGGGGTCTTAGAAGTTATGTTGGGCATGATGATGATGATTTTGCATGTTTAGGCATGATGTATGCTATGTATGTATGATGTTTCCCTGTATGATGATGCTATTTGTGCATGATGATGTTCCTCATTTTGATGCATGTTTATCTTTCCCGTAGCTTTACGTGTTATGTTTATAAATGAATGAAAAGTATTATGTCACGTAAAGTGAAAGATAATGAAAAGAGGAACGAAGTGAAAGAATGCATGCATTAATGAATGAACGAATGAATATAAGAAAGGCTTGCAAGCAAATGTATGGAGGTGCACACCCAATGAAGGTATTAGCTCAACGGTGTGCGGGTTAGCTACCCTTAAGGATGCACACTGGGGTCCAATATTTGTGATTGACCATATGTAAGGGATCCCTACCGCTTGCCCTAGGTGACTGGATCAGCTTCGTGCACAATGTTCATGAATTAATTACCATAGGTCCAGCATCAGCTTCGTGCACAATGTTCAGGGTATAGCATATGGAATTGATCCAAAATGAAACTGGAAAGATAAGTGATGAATGTACTTACCTTAGGTACTGGAGCCAGCTCCGTGCCCAATGTTCGAGGTCTATGAAAGACCTCAGGCTCAGTTACCCACTTCGTGCACAATGTTCAGGGTAATGTACAGGTCATCGAAAGTAATGAACGTACGAATGAAAGTAAGAATTTATGAACGAATGTGAAGGAAAGTAACGAATGTGAATGGTAATGACGTATGTTGAATTAATGAAAGTTAAAGAATGAACGAATGAAACTAATGAACGGAAGAAATATAGTGATAAAGTATGAAAATTGATCCTTGTCACTCGACCTCAGTAATCATGGCTGCGTGCCATGAAGAGAGTAAAGTTTGACAGAATCCAGATAGAAGTAAATGATAATGAACGATAAAGATAATGATGATATTATCTATGTGTCCGTATGATGTATGATTGTGTGAAAGTAAAGAAACGTTTTAATGAAAGTAAAGTATTTTGTTTATAAAACTAGAACTCACTCAGCAACGCTGACTTTTTATGTTTTTCCAGTTGGCAGGTAAGGTTGCTGAGGATGGCACGGGGCGGCTACTCAGCTCTTTTGGATGGCATCCATTTATATAATGCTTTTGTGATGTAATGCAATAATATATATTTTGTAATTGATTAACGATGTATTATTTTGCAAAAGCTTTTATGATGAATTGAGATGTCATTTTAATCGATTCCGCTATGATGTTTTATTAAAGTTAATAAAAATGTATGTTTTAGTGCAATGATCAATCAGCTGTAAGCGTCCTGGAAACAAGGCCTTACAAGTTGGTATCAGAGCCAAAGTTTAAGTGAAACGGGTAAAATTTTAAAATAAACCTTAACTTAAACTGGGAATGGGACGGAAAGGGAAGGGATACCAGTCTGAGTAGCTGCGTGGCATCTGGTATTTTCCTAATATTAACCGGAATTATATGCGCATGTTATGTGGTTTATGTGTTACTGATAGATTTAGATACTGATGTAGTCAGGACAGGTAATGCTCGGGGTACGAAGAGTAAAGTAAGTGGCTAATCATAACTGGCCACTATAATTAGGGACTTACTATACTTGACATAAACTGAGCTATTCCCTTGAATGAACGTGTTGATGTTTGAATCTTTCAGTATGTGATAGAGGATGGCCGGTGGTAGATCATCCAAAGCCTTGCGCGGTGGACTTGGTGCTGCACCGCGGCCTAAAAGAGGCAGGCTGATGTGCTTCAAATTATACATATAAAACATATCAATTGCACATCAATTATTCTATAAACTCTTACTAAAAATGATGATTTGATACCTAAACAGTTCATATTGTGTTTTCAGGTGTTGTGAAGGGTACGATGGACAAAAGGAGCATATTTGACAAGAAATTGAAGAAATCCAAGCTTAAAATTCCAAGCATGGGGTCGTGCCTCATTTAGCACGCCCCCATGCCTTACCTAAAACACACCCCCGTGCTAATTTGACACACCCCCGTGATTGGACATCTGACAGGACAAAAAGTACTGTTCCCCAAAAGCAGTCACGGGGCCGTGCCCCATTTGCCACGGGGTCGTGTTCGACCCTTTCACGGGGCCGTGCCCGACAACTCCTGCACGTACGAGCCGACCAACTTTTGTAAGCATTGTACTATCACGGGGCCGTGCCTTTTAGGCACGGGCCGTGCTTAAACACTCCAGAAAGCCTATAAATAGGAGTTCATTTGAAACTTTAAGAGGGAGCTTTTGAGGTGAAGTGTTCGTGTTCCCTCTTGGGAACCCAGCCTTTGGAGGTCTTTAGAAGGTTTTGGAGGTCCATTTAACACTTAGAAGAAGCTCGGGATCGTTTAACATCATCCATAGTGAATCACCGGTTTGATTGTTCTATTTTATCGATGATTTCATTACTATCTTCTATCTTTGTTGTTATGTTCAAGCTCATTATGAGCTAAACTTCATTTGTTATCCTAATTTAGTGAAACCTTATGTAATTTGTGATGAACTAATGGTGTGATTTATATTATGTTAATGTTATGGTGGTCTTGGGAAAACTTTCGATGGGTAGCACCTACATTTGAATGGGAAGTTATAAACTTATGATTTGTAATTGTGATTGTCATACACGGTTGAAAAACGTATGATCAACTTTTATTCATAACAAATCTATGGCTAATTAACTAGAGATGGTTATTAGAAATCATATCACCTTAACTTTCTGATCATTTATGGGTTCCCTTTTATTAGTCTGAGAAATCTACAGTAATTGTTATGGTTTTCTAAAATTAATGGTATGTTGGAAAGGAACTTGATCAACTCTCTTCTTACATTAAGTTATGTTTTCAGAAATCGTATATCGAAAAGGACACAAAAGATTTACCTACATTAAGTCAAGTTTTTGGCGCCGCTGCCGGGGACACATGGTAGTTGGAAAGGCAATCCAAATTTTTGACTATTTTATTTTACTTCAAAAAAAAAGAAATCGATCCACATAATGCTATCAGGGTTGAAAACAATGAGGGACTAAGATTTAAAGTTAATGGTCATCGGTTAATGGCCAAATCGATGTACCAACTAAGATTTTCTCGGAGGTGATAAACCTCCACCTCATTAAAAACTAAGTGTGGGGAAGGGTCTAGCCAAGGACCCGTAACCAAAACATGGCTCTATGTTACTTTCAGTCTATTTATTTTTATTTTATGTGCTTAGGACTTTAACTTTCTGTAAAACTCAGTTAATTCCCAGAAACAATAACCAAGATCTGAATCTCAATAATGCGTAATGTAATTAAGATTGGAAGAAGAGAAATAAAGGATCAAAACGGTTTCAAATGATAATCAAATTGATTACAATCTTGTGCAAAGTGCACAGAACAATTACAAAGCGAAATGAAACAATCTGAACTGAAAACTAAAAAACTTAGCTACAAAAGCGAAAATTAAAATTTATACTAAAACAGAAAGTTCTTGCGCGACAAGCTTTTCGCGCAGAGCTGCCTTTCGCGCGAGTTCATCTTCTCACGTGACTTCATCTTTCGCTTGACTTCTTCATTTTCGGTGTTCGTTGTTTTGCCGAGCCTTATGTAGTCTTCCACAATCTCCCCCTAGGCTCGATGAAACACTCTTAGTCAAAATCAACATTGGCTTTCTTGTATGTGCCAGAATAGGCGTACCACTTATTCCTTAGGATCCGATCAGTCATCCAAACATATTGGCAATATAAAAAGTAAACAGACTCGTCAGCTGTGATAGGGCAATGTAGCAAGTTGTTCAAGTCGTCTTTACCAAACTTCATTAAGTCAGCTGGATCAATGATTCTGTATGATCTATCAATACTTTGATCACAGCCTGACCTGAATCCTTCTCATAACTCCATAAAAAATTGCTTCAAAGAATTTGGAGGAACTGGAGCATGAACTGGGACTTTCTTTATGTATTTTGGATGTTGATAGACTCTGATTTTCATTGGAGCTTTAGTATTTTCATCAATTCTGGAAGAGTCATCAATCACCTTTAACTTAGCAGTTCTGAAGTCCTTGAAATTAGTTCTTATCTCTCTTCTAATCATTAACCTCATTAATTCAGCTTCTCCATGGTTGCTTTCATTGAAAAATGGTGCTTTACCCATAGCATAAAGATCAGCAGCTCGTAATGTGTGAAAATCTTGAGTGTTTTTCAAATAATATATCTCTCTATTTCTTCTCTTTATGACATACATCTTATTCTCACCATCAAAAGCTCAGCTTATCACATGCGATATCTCACCATATTTGTCTATAGGCTTAGATACAAACAAAAATGAGTCTCTTTAGGTGGTGGTGGTGCTCTGAACTGCAATCCTCCTTTGGTATAAAAAGCAATCTGCCCAGTAGAATCCTTTTGTGTTGTACCAGTAGGAGTTGGATCACTTACAGTCTTTGTCAGAATTTCTCCTTCTTCCAGATCAATATCTTTGAATAAGTCCTGTAAGTTGTTTCCAAAAATATCAGTATACTCGTTTGCTCTTCTATATCATCAAATAGACCAAACTCTTCTTCTATAGCTCCAGATGAAGTAGATTGCTGAAATGAGTGTAACTCTTTCTCGTACAGATTTTCAGTATCAGGATCTAGTGGTTCATATCCTTCTAGATTACCAGCACTTGATCCAGAGACATTTTTAGTGCTAGTATCACCAGTTGGATTAGAAGATAAGCCTCCAACGTCACCTCCATCATCATCATCATTAGCATTATCATCATCATCATTTCCACCATCATTTCCACCATCATCTCCATCATCATCATCATCATCATCATTATCTTCATCATCATCATCATCTTCATCATCTGAATCACCATAGTCAAGCATATCTTCATCTTCTTCTTCGTTAACCACAGGAAGAGGCATCATATGTTCAGGCTCAACGAAAGCTATAGATGTAAAAGCTTCAGTGATAGGTACTTCAGATGTAATTGGAACATCTTCAGTGGTACTAACACTTGGCTGTGCCTCAGTAAATTGAGCTTCATTGACCTTTTCAATCTCTTGAACATCTTCTGCAGGAGATGGACTTGGGGAACGCCTGCTCGTCTCACCAAGCACAGTTGTAGATCGTACAACCTGCGGTTGATGGAAATAAGTTTGAGAGATAAACTCTCTCAGCTCATTAAGCTGTCTCTCCAAACCCGAAGAGTAATCAAACATATTCTTCATTTGTTGCTCCAGAGAAGCTATCCTTGAATCATTAATGGTAGAATCAAAATGAATCATGGTAATAAGTTTGGTTTTCTCTTCATTTTCCTTTCTTAGCTCAGAGATAATCTTCACATTCTCATAGCTTTCTTTTTCAAGATTCTTGACCCGTTCTTCCAATGTGATAGAATGAGGAGCACTTGTTTATTCTTCTCTTCCTTGGAAATCTGGTGGAGTGTTCAGAAATGTATCTACATCGAACTCCAAATTTTCTTGTCGCGGTGGAGTTGAGAAACCAGACCCAGAAATATTAGCTGATTCAGAAATAGGAACAGTTTTTGTCTCAGTAACAGTGGTAATCACATCTGCTTGTTGTTCTTGTTCAGTGACCACTCTCTCAGGTGATCTCTGAATATTGGAAACAGTAGTCTGTTCAGCTTCTGTGATGATCACATGAGTTTGTGGCTTCCTAGGAATACCACCTCTCCCTCTTTTCCTGGCAGGGAAATCTTTTCTCTTTTCCATTCTCTTTCGCCTCATAGAAGTACTCTGGGACTCCTCAGGAATGTAATCTGTGTCTCTATCTTCAACACTTATCCTAGAGGAAGTTGGTGTAGTAGGAGTCTGATCAGTTTGAATAACATAGGGAACATTCCCTATCTGATCACTTGCAGTCTCAGAACTTGAAGCTGAGTGAACAACACCTTCTACATTCTCAGTTTGTGTTGGATCATCTTCAAATAATCTCTCTATCTCTGCATCTACATTATCTCTAGCAGTAGAGGTAGAAGTACCAGTCTGTGCTTCATCAATGGGTACATCTCCACCCAAATCTCCAACACCTTCATCTATCTCAGAAAATATACCAATCTTAGCAAATCTTTCTCCTGAGCACTTATTTCTTCGTGCTCCAGTCAGATGAGTAAAGATCTCCTTCTTAATGGTCTGAACAACATATTTAGGAGACCTAAGTGTAGCAAGCTCTGGATAGGCATCATTTATCACCAACTGAATGAATCTTGGATACATGATGAATTTTCTTGCAGGAATAGCAGTAGCATTCTTCTGCATTTCTTGAAAGATCACTCCTGAAATGCTGAAAGGGATATCATCCACCAGAGACACCAACAGTGATCCAAAAACCGCACTTAGACTATCCATTCCTGCCTTGAGGTTGCTGAGACAATGAGTTACCACATGGAATAAGTATTTCCAGTAGGGCTTGGATATTTATACTCATATCCCATTCTGGTCAGACAATCCATGACAACATCATCTTCCAGCCTTGTAGGTGTATCCTCAAGATCATCAAGCAATAACACTCTGTTCAGAATAGCTTGAGATACAATCACCTTCTTCTCTTTAACAGTAGCAGTAATAATGGAATTGCCTTGCTTCATCCTTCTCTAAAGCAGCAGTGTTCCAGAAAGCATCGATAAGCTCAGAATAAATGGCTGGATCAGCAGAGATAGCATAAACAATCCATGAGTTCTTCAGCCCTTCAATCATAGAAGCAAATAATTCTTTACCTTCAGGAACTTCATCCAAGTATGCCACACAATTATGATTTTTATTGAAAATCATTTGTGCCATCTGCAATGTCACAAACAAACAACATGAGTACAATTGGAATAACTTAATTACTTACAAGAAAAATTTCTACACTTAGAAAAATTTAAACAATTAAAAGCTCAGTCGCGCGAAACAAAAAAAATTACACACAGAAAATTTTGGCAATCAAGGTTCTATCGCGCGAAAATTGTTAAAACTTAGAAAATTTCATCTATTATGTTGTTAGTCACGCGAAAGAAATTTCACCACTTAGAAACAATTCAACATTTAAGACTCTCAGTCGCGCGAAGACTAGTTTCACGTGAAAACTCCATTCGTGTGAAAAGACCTTTCGTGTGAAAACCACAGTTCATGCGAAAAACATATTTCAAGCAAAAACAAGTTTCACGCGAAATTACTTTCATGCGAAAGTCAAAGTTCTTGTGAAATTCAAACATCACGCGAAAACAAGATTCACACGAGAACATTACTGACGCGAAATCACCTTTTCGCTCCTGTTCATTTCAATCGTGCGATTCGCGCAGACCAACCATCAAATTAACTTTCAAAAGCTTGATTTTAATCCATGAAACTTATTCTACAACTGTCGCCTAAGTCCACTATGTCCATTCCATCTATCAATTTTAACATATAAGTCCATTTTATTAGATTTTGGTTTAAGGTTGTTAAGTTCCTTTCAGATTTCATATCTTTTGTAACCATAAAAATCAAGATATACCTTTAAACTCAGTAAGGATGCAATGTGAACGAATACATGTTATAGAATGTCTAACATGAACAAAGTAATCTCTGGTTTTGAATTTGTGAAGGTAAGCGAAAATGGTTTTCGGATGAGAAAGATGCGAAAAGTAATTTCATTCAAGAGCACTGTGATATTTATGTCTAAAACAACTCACGCGATAAGTCCTTTCGCGCGACAACCTTTTCGCGCGACAACTGCCATTCGCGCGAGTGTCTTTTACACTTTGAAAATTTTTCAATTTTTCAACTTTTCAAGTTTTCTTGTTTTTTTTCAAAAACTTTTTGTCACACCCCCGCTTATAGCGGAAACACGAGGATGTAGCGGACGGGATCATCATAACACCTGGTTAATTTATAGAGACAAAATAAATGCAAAAATCCACGTGTCATGACGTTACCCGACACAATGGTGACTTGTGTCATGGTTAGTCAGTTTCACGACTAGCATAGTCTATTGAATTAATAAAACCAAATGCAACCTAAAATACAACCAATAAAAGTTCAACATAGTATTCATGAATGAAATCAAATGATAGTCAAACACTAGTGCAAGTCTACTGAAATCCTGAGGGTCTCTGCTAAGGCATCGGCTCTAGCTATCCTCTTTGACTATGATCACCTGAAAAGATATGCTCAAAAATGTCAACAATAATGTTGGTGAGCTTCGCAGGTTTGAATTGTAAACATGTAATTGATCCTGTATAATGTTTGTTGTGAAATACCGTGCATACAGTTATAAGCAAGCAAGATCACATAACATACAACCAAACCTAATGACGTACACAAAGAAACTTGTCGGAATATATTCACCCAAGGCCCGTTCCTGGCAGTAGGGATGGTACTCACAAGTAACCATCTCGTCAAGGGTGGGGGTGTCAACCCAGTAGTACTACTAATACCTATCCGTTGGTTCCAACACCGGAATTAATGGTTGTAAGGAGAACCACACAGCAACATCATGTATGTATCAGAGTATGAAAACAGTATCACGTTGATTCCAAGTATGAAAATTGTATTTATGATGTACAGCATTGAAAACGGGTGAGCATACTTTTCCCCCGTGTTTGTAAAAGATTGAAACAATTGTATAAGCATAAAAAGAGGCCACGAAACTCACCTTGAATTGAGATGAAGATGAAATGAACAAGAGCTTCAAAGAATAAAGGCAATGCACGATCAAACACGATCAACACCTATTATTAATTGTAATTAAGTCTTTAAAATGTACTCAATGCGAATAGATACATTTGGTCGGATTCGGGACGGTTCAGGTTTGACGCACACGATTGGATTAAATTGAATTGTGGGGTTTTGACAAGTATTTAAATTTATATAAGTGAAATTACTTGTATTTTGATTTATTCAAAAGAAATATACCTTTTAAGTGTTTTAATATAGAAAAGAAATTAGGTTTAATATCTGATAATGTTTAAATATATTATGTATATATTCTTTGTAATCTTTTGAAATAAATATTATTACGATAACGTATTAACCGATAATAATTTATTAATCTGAAATATTCGTCAAACTATATTTTATAAGAAATAACCTATAATTATATTTGTAAATAATTTGTGAAATTATAAGATGTATAATTTCTATGATTTTCATGGTTATTTCATAATTACACACGATTTAGGGTCCATTTTTTATAAAGAAATAATTATTTATAATATTTGTAAATAATATTTTATAAAAATTTTTAAGGTTTTTAAATAAAATAAATTTATAGAAAATAATTATGTAATATTTAAAATAAGGAAAGTTTATAAAACTTAATTTTATAATTTTTAGAAATTTTATATATTTTTTTAAAGCTTGAAAAGGCTTAACAAATAGTTTGTAGGTAGCAGGGTTCGAACCCGGGACCTCAAACTCACACACCCACACCCTTACCAGTAAACCAAGGCATACAACCGCGATATCGATCAGTTTCTAATTTTTAAAACAAGACTTAAACAAATTCCCAAATTTCCCCCAAATCATATAAACCCTAAATTCAATTTTGAATCAAATTGAACATCAAATCGATGTTATTAACCAGATTAATGTTGGGGCTTTGTTTCCCCATGATAAGCCTAATGTATAGGTGTGTTTAATTACCTGATTTGAGGTTAAATCGATGGTGAACACTCAATGAGCCAGTCGCGACTATCGTGGCACTCATTAGGTACTCAAATGATGATGTTAATCGAATTAATTGCACAGGTAGCTTCTAATGAAGCTAATGATCGAAAACCCTATGTTAATTGCAAGTTATAAGGTTCGGAGCAGGGCCTTTGAATAGGTTGCAGGTCGAGAGAGAAATGGGGATCGAATCGGGTTGTTTGTGTGTTTTCAGATCGAATTGCAAGTTGTATTCGATCGGAATTAAATAGATGTTTGATTAGATAGGATTAATTTGTTTATTATTGAGATTTGAGTGGGTTTTTGAGCTGTAACCGATCGAGAATAAAGTGGGTCGATTAATGGTTTTGTGAGTTGTAATCCGGATGTTTATGCTTTAATTATTTCGCGTATTATTGTTGGAATCTTGATCACGTTCGTTTTGGTGTGCTTTTGGAGACAAAAAGCCGAGTTTTTAGGTAGATTTGGCCTCGCCGGAGCCGCGGCCGGAAGTTGGCCAGACGGCGGCCGGAAAATCGAGGGTGGGGGGCTGGGTTTTAAAAATTTACACAAATGGTCCCTGCGGTTTGTTCTTTTGTTATTTTATGTTAAAACAATCTTTTAAAGTTTCAAAATTGACAAAACACCCCCCTAACTTAATTATTATTATTGTTATTATTATTATTATTATTATTGTTGTTGTTGTTGTTGTTGTTGTTGTTGTTGTTGTTGTTGTTGTTGTTGTTGTTGTTGTTGTTGTTGTTGTTGTTGTTGTTGTTGTTGTTGTTGTTGTTGTTATTATTATTATTAATATTATTATTATTATTATTATATTAGGGTTAACACTAAACGAGCATACGAAGAAAATTCGATTAAAACGAAAAATAATAAATGCGTGAGGATAGTTAACGAGTGTCACGTTAATTGACGGACCTGTCGGTGACAGTTGTCACAGTATCCCCCAGTTGAGAGAATTTCTTCCCGAAATTCAGTTGGAGTTAGGTCTTGAAGTTGTATCCACAAATAAGTGCGGATATTTGGATTTCATCTGGTCCTCCCGTTCCCACGTAAACTCTGGTCCCCGTTTGGAGTTCCATCTCACGCGGACGATCGGTATCTTGCTGCGCCTTAAGCGTTTGACCTTTCGGTCCATGATCTCAATAGGTTATTCGACAAAACGAAGCTTTTCGTCAATCTTGATCTCCTCAATTGGCACATGTAGAGTTTCATCTACCAAGCACTTGTTGAGGTTTGATACGTGAAATGTGTCATGTACACCGCTGAGTCCTTGTGGCAATCTTAACCGGTAAGCCACCGGACCGATTCTTTCTGTAATCTCGAATGGTCCTACGTATCGAGGGGCTAACTTCCCTTTCTTTCCAAATCGTACAATCCTTTTCCATGGAGAGACTTTGAGTAAAACGTGATCTCCAACATTAAATTCCAGAGGCTTCCAACGATTGTCGGCATAGCTCTTTTGACAATCTCTAGCAGCTTTAAGTCTGTCCCGAAATTAAGCATGAAACTTAAATGAACAAGAGGGTTTAAATGGGTAAGTGTACGAACGGACAGTGATAGACGTTTGATTATAGATGAGATGTTCCACTTTAGGGAATCCTTCAAGTCTCTTGACATAATATATGCCAACTTGAACTCTTCCAGTGGAATACGAGACGTTTTGAGAGGAAACATTGGAAATGATGACGAGTTACCATGGTATGTTAGACTTATAAATCACAACTTCCAGAATATAATTTCGTGGTAAGGTGATGTCTAGAAATCAATAAAAGGCCAACCATGGTATGAAAGGTTAACCATCGGAATTTAAGAATCCTAAACGTCATCATGCCATTTAAAATAAGAAGCTTTTAGTGAATGAAAAGTTAAACAGGAGATTCATAGGAACACGGAGGTTAAGTTTTGTCATATGTAAATGTAAAACACTTGGACACATGCCAAGTTATGTCTTTTCTTTTATGCCCAACCCATGACTACAAATTACGAAATTTTATGAAACATTATATCCACATTGCAATGAGGATAATAACGAGTCTTGTTGTTCGAATTCAAGATAGAGTTTTAAATATTTCCAAGGTTAAGGATTCAAAATCGATTAAAGAAGTGATACAACCAGTAAGAAAAGGTATTTATAACCATGTTTTGCAAGGTAACAAATTTCCAGATGCAGATTTGCATACGTACTTCATCAAACCCATAAGTACAGTCGAGAACATTCGTATGTCTAGGAAGACATAATCACAAGTTGGTAATGTCTTTATTTAGTAAAAAGATTGCTTAAGAAAGCTACCATCACTCAATCATGCGTTGATGATATCTCAAAATGAAAGTTGATAAGTAAGGAGTAAATGGTTCCATATAGCTAGTTCAAATCAAATCCTAATAACCCATGCTTCGGTCCATCAAGATCATCACGTAGCCCAGTTTAAGCACATTCTTAGTATACCGGTGATGCTTATATATAGGGTTCCCCGCAGCGTTCCCACCACGTCCATGATATACCTTAAATGACGCTTAAACTGGTTACATAACATCCCAATTTTCCTTAGCATCATCCCAAAGAATAATGTAATGTAAGTTTAATAAGAGCTACCACAACTACACTTATGTATAGGTGGTTTTACCAGTTATAAATAGCTACAGCCAAACCTATTCATCGGTTCCACACGGGAATTGATGGCTGTATAGAAAACATTCCCAAAGTGTAAATAGTTTAATGTGACGTAGCAAGATCCACAAAGCACATACATATAGTTTATAACCAATCCAATCCTTAGGTCCCATTACTGGAACTAATGGTTGTATTAAAAAATTAGTTTATATGACGTAGCAAGTTCCACAAAGCGCATACGTTTAGGTTTACAACCAAACCAATCCTTAGGTCCCATTACCGGAACTAATGGTTGTAATGGATGCTCGGCAAAGAAGAACCACAAAGTAGACCCACGAAGAAGAACCACACCGCCGAGAGCATCCATGGTCAATAGCATTCACAAGTAACATCAAACAACACTTAGCATCAAGTATTAGCACATAATAGAGTAAAGCCACCAAGTAACATATAAGGTAGCAACATAGCATAGAGTTAAGAGTCATAATAGCATTATGCCTCAGACAATCAGGATCATCACGTAGCTCAGCTTAAACACGTTCTTAGTATACCAGGGATGCTTATATATAGGGTTCCCCGCAGCGTTCCCACCACATCCGTGATATACCTAGAACGATGCCTAAACCAGTTACGTGACATCCTTTTATCCTTAGCATCACTTAACATGTTAAGCAAGATAAGATACTCATCGAAGTATTGGTAGTCTTCCACTAGGGAAGATGCTTGCGAGCATTCTTTTAGTTCCTTAGTTACTGACATGCTAAGTGGAGGAATGTCTCGTAAAGGATAAGGTCAATGTCATGATTGGAAATACCATGAAGGCTTTAAGTAGGACAGGACTTAAGTAATAACAAGTGTTAGTTACCCTTAACAAGGTCTTACTAGAATTATGATCCTAGCACCCTAGGGTATAGAATTGAAACTTGTAATACTCATGATCGTTACCTCATGGTAAGATTAGCCAGACTTCTCATGCATGGCGAATTGCAATTACGTGTGCACCCGTAATGGTAATTTACCTTGCATGGTCACCCTAGCTCCACTTACCCCGAGTTAACATCATAGTATTATAAACACACATCAAACATGGTTCGTGTAATGTCCACATATCCATGAGCCATTAGTATTCCAATAATAGTATGTAATAGCAAGTAAATTTCCAAGCACATAAGCATAATATGTCTAATGATAGCTGCCTATCCTTCATACTTTCAGGATTTCTGACATAACCATGATAGGGTCGGATTTAGTATCCGAGATCGACGCTACGCGTGATCACCGAAGTTCCCTTCTGTTTAGGTACCTCGACCTAATGATATGATGTTGTGCGAATACAAACGTAAAGTTCTAGTATGAAGGTATCTCATGGAGAAAGACTAAGAGTAATAGTGTCTTCCTCAGGATGATCAGATAGCAAGCACATATGTATAGAATCAGGTATAGAGACAAGAAACAAGCATAGAGGAACATACATGTAATATTAAATCCATAGACTTAATATACTTGACCCATTTGCCTTATAGACTTGTTTATTGACCATAGTTTATCACTCATCCCAGAAATCCCCAGGTAAGCATAACTGGTTTCGCAATGAGACTTATACGATAGGCTTGCCTTAGCCCGAAGGCCTTTTGCCAGGAAATCCAGAATACAAGTGTCTATGTGTCACACAAATCATGAAAACATTTAGGTAATATCAAATGCACACAAACCCTAGCATGCATTCTATATGAAGGTTCTTAGGTTATAGTCTAGGTCGAGTGCTCCACCTAATTCTCTATAACCAAGGCTCTGATACCAATCTGTCACACCCCCGCTTATAGTGGAAACACGAGGATGTAACGGATGGGATCATCATAACACCTAGTTAATTTATAGAGACAAAATAAATGCAAAAATCCACGTGTCATGACGTTACCCGACACAATGGTGACTTGTGTCATGGTTAGTCAGTTCCACGACTAGCATAGTCTATTGAATTAATAAAACCAAATACAACCTGAAACACAACTAACAAAAGTTCAACATAGTATTCATGAATGAAATCAAATGATAGTCAAACACTGGTGCAAGTCTACTGAAATCCTGAGGGTCTCTGCTAAGGCATCGGCTCTAACTATCCTCTTTGACTATGATCACCTGAAAAGATATGCTCAAAAATGTCAAAAATAATGTTGGTGAGCTTCGCAGGTTTGAATTGTAAACATGTAATTGATGTTGTATAATGTTTGTTGTGGAATATCGTGCATACAGTTATAAGCAAGCAAGATCACATAACATGAGTTTCATACAACCAAACCTAATGACGTACACAAAGAAACTTTTCAGAATATATTCACCCAAGGCCCGTTCCTGGCAGTAGGGATGGTACTCACAAGTAACCATCTCGTCAAGGGTGGGGTGTCAACCCAGTAGTACTACTAATACCTATCCGTTGGTTCCAACACCGGAATTAATGGTTGTAAGAAGAACCACACAGCAACATCATGTATGTATCAGAGTATGAAAACAGTATCACGTTGATTCCAAGTATGAAAATGGTATGTATGATGTACAGTATTGAAAACGGGTGAGCATACTTTTCCCCCATGTTTGTAAAAGATTGAAACAATTGTATAAGCATAAAAAGGGGCCATGAAACTCACCTTGAATTGAGATGTAAATGAAATGAACATGAGCTTTAAAGAATAAAGGCAATGCACGATCAAACACGATCAACACCTATTATTAATTGTAATTAAGTCTTTAAAATATACTCAATGCGAATAGATACATTTTGTCGGATTCGGGTCGGTTCGGGTTTGACGCACACGATTAGATATATATATTTAAGTTTGATTATAAACTTTGTGATACAAAGATTTAAATTGAATTGTGGGGTTTTGACAAGTAATTAAATTTATATAAGTGAAATTACTTGTATTTTGATTTATTCAAAAGAAATATACCTTTTAAGTGTTATAATATAGAAAAGAAAATAGGTTTAATATCTGATAATGTTTAAATATATTATGTATATATTCTTTGTAATCTTTTGAAATAAATATTATTACGATAACGTATTAACCGATAATAATTTATTAATCTGAAATATTCGTCAAAGTATATTTTATAAGAAATAACCTATAATTACATTTGTAAATAATTTGTGAAATTATAAGATGTATAATTTCTACGATTTTCATGGTTATTTTATAATTACACACGATTTAGGGTCCATTTTTATAAAGAAATAATTATTTATAATATTTTTAAATAATATTTTATAAAAATTTTTAAGGTTTTTAAATAAAATAAATTTACAGAAAATAATTATGTAATATTTAAAATAAGGAAAGTTTATAAAACTTATTTTTATAATTTTTAGAAATTTTATATATTTTTTTAAAGCTTGAAAAGGCTTAAAAAAATAGTTTGTAGGTAGCCGGGTTCGAACCCGGGACCTCAAACTCACACACCCACACCCTTACCAGTAAACCAAGGCATACAACCGCGATATGGATCCGTTTCGAATTTTTAAAACAAGACTTATACAAATTCCCAAATTTCCCCCAAATCACATAAACCCTAAATTCGATTTTGAATCAAATTGAACATCAAATCGATGTTATTAACCAGATTAATGTTGGGGCTTTGTTTCCCCATGATAAGCCTAATGTATAGGTGTGTTTAATTACCTGATTTGAGGTTAAATCGATGGTGAACACTCAATGAGCCAGTCGCGACTATCGTGGCACTCATTAGGTACTCAAATGATGATGTTAATCGAATTAATTGCACAGGTAGCTTCTAATGAAGCTAATGATCGAAAACCCTATGTTAATTGCAAGTTATAAGGTTCGGAGCAGGGCCTTTGAATAGGTTGCAGGTCGAGAGAGAAATGGGGATCGAATCGGGTTGTTTGTGTGTTTTCAGATCGAATTGCAAGTTGTATTCGATCGGAATTAAATAGATGTTCGATTAGATAGGATTAATTTGTTTATTATTAAGATTTGAGTGGGTTTTTGAGCTGTAACCGATCGAGAATAAAGTGGGTCGATTAATGGTTGTGTGAGTTGTAATCCGGATGTTTATGCTTTAATTATTTCGCGTATTATTGTTGGAATCTTGATCACGTTCGTTTTGGTGTGCTTTTGGAGACAAAAAGCCGAGTTTTTAGGTCGATTTGGCCTCGCCGGAGCCGCGGCCGGAAGTTGGCCGGACGGCGGCCGGAAAATCGAGGGTGGGGGGCTGGGTTTTAAAAATTTACACAAATGGTCCCTGCGGTTTGTTCTTTTGTTATTTTATGTTAAAACAATCTTTTAAAGTTTCAAAATTGACAAAACACCCCCCTAACTTAATTATTATTATTATTATTATTATTATTATTATTGTTATTATTATTATTATTATTATTATTATTATTATTATTATTGTTATTATTATTATTATTATTATTATATTAGGGTTAACACCAAACAAGCATACGAAGAAAATTCGATTAAAACGAAAAATAATAAATGCGTGAGGATAGTTAACGAGTGTCACGTTAATTGACGGACCTGTCAGTGACAGTTGTCACACTTTTATTATCAATTATTTATGTCAATAGAATATTTTATTTACCAAGTGACCAATTAATTTAATGAATCTTCAATTTTCAAAAAATTTATTTGTGATATGTTTGTCGTAACCTAAACAAAACAAAATTAAAATGAAAACAAAACAAACAAAGTAACAAAATAATGAAAACAAATAAAAAATCAAGATCTGAATTGTTTATTGATTAAAATTGTTTTTTGTAAGAATTTTCATAATGAGATCATATAGTCCTTTGTGAAGTCAGGACTCTGTCCAGCTTTATTTAAAATAACTGATTAAATTGATTGTCAATATATTTTGTCCTTTTAAACTTATACTTCAGGTTTTACTCAGAAACATAAGGAGTGATACTTATCATGTTTTGTTTGATATAATATAATTCAGTGGATCCCACAATCAGAACTTCTATACAATACTTATTAGTCTTCAAGACACTATCGAGATTTCAAGTCACCCCAAATTAACTTAAACCATGCATTGTTGATCAGTGATACCATTTGTTTATTCCTAAAATATATCTATTTGAGAATAACTAGCCTGAGAAATATTTCTTAACACGGAATATTAACAATTTTAAGGACTTACTAGCAGCCATCCGGACTTACGTCTGCCCTCTCAAGATGTTTAGGACTTACAAGCCATCCGGACTTACATGCCCCATCTTTTGATTTTGCCTTCCGTGATCAGAAAATATTCTCAAAGTAGAAATATATACCATATAGTATGTATGTTTTTAGACATATCTTTTGATTTGTGCTCCTTGGCATCTTATATCCTATATGGCCTTTATGCATCTTTTTGCTCAATTATTTTCTTTTTGTCTTTTTATTTCTTTTTGCATGTCTTTTTGAATTTTCTTTTATATATATATACATAATTATATATGATAATCACTGAATCAAACAATAACAGGCTTGAGTATGACAAGAATATAACTCTTAGTCTGTGTTAGAATAATTTTGGTATTGTCATAGAATTTTAATATATTCCCCATTAAATCATATCACTTTAATTCAAGTATAATCACTCAATTATGATCTTTTCATTTATGAAAGCAAAGCCTATTGACACATCAATCATAATCCAAGTCTTTTATATGAAAGCCTTTGAAAAGTACTTAGACTCGTTTAGAACTTTGTAATATCATTTCTCATTTAATCATGAAAATTTCTTTTTAACAATTCTTTAATCTTGACTTCCCCTAAAACCAAAAATATTTTTCAGAATTTGTTTTTCTAATTTCTCCCCCTAAAATTGTGATTAGTCTTTTAACGTAAAAGAAACAATTACAATTTTATTCCCTAACAAAAATGAAAAATCTTTTTGTGAAGATTCAAGAAATCAATTTATCCAAAGTTAATCATCTCCAATGATTGCACAAGGAAATCAAATTCGAGAATGATCAAATGCCTTGGTAAATAAATCAGCAATGTTTTCAGTTGCCGGCACTTGTTTTAAATGAATAAGTTTACGATCAAAACAATCACGGATAAAATGGATTCGGATGTTAATGTGTTTAGTTTTAGAATGTTGAATGGGATTTTTAACGATGTTCAGTACTGCCGTGTTGTCACACCAAATTGGTGTGTCATATATGTTGAGACCATAATCGAGAAGTTGTTGTTGAATCCAGACAAGCTGGGAACAACAGCTCGATGCAGCCACATATTCAGCTTTAGCAGTGAATGTGGAAACAGTGTTCTGCTTTTTACACTGCCAGGAAATGAGTCGGTTCCCCAAAAATTAACATCCTCCTGTAGTCGATTTCCTGTCTAAATTACAACCACCATAATCACTGTTAGTTTAAGCAAATAAATTGAAATCGGAAGTTCGAGGATACCAAAGACCAAGTTTAGGTTGACCCTTGAGATACTTGAAAATCCGCTTGACAGCTTTCATGTGTGATTCTCTTGGATCACTTTGATAGCGGGCACACTGACAAACAGGGAACATGATATCCGGCCTGCTTGCAGTGAGATACATGAGGGAACCAATCATTGATCTGTACAGATGTTGATCAACTGATTCTCCTAATGGATCTGGAGTGAGAGTAGGACGAGAAGACATAGGAGTTGGAGCTACTTTGGAATCCTGAAACTTGTACTTCTCAAGCATAGTCTGAACATATTTTTCTTGATGAATGAGAATACCAGTTTCAGACTAATTAACTTGAATACCCAAGAAAAATGAAATTTCTCCAAGAGAACTCATCTTGAATTTCTTCTTCATTACTTCTTCAAACTCCGTGCACATACTATCATTTGTAAACCCAAAAATGATATCATCGACATAGATTTGGACCAGAATGATGTCATCGCCTGATTTACGAATGAATAAGGTTTGATCGATTGCTCCTCGTGAATAACCATTTGTAAGCAAATGTTCAATCAGAGTTGCATACCAAGCACGAGGTGCTTGATGTAAACCATAAAATGCCTTATCCAACTTGTAAACATAATCAGGTTGATCTGGATCTTCAAAGCCAGGAGGATACCCATGAAGGAGCTGAACCTGCATCTTTTATGTTAAACTCGTGCCAATCAATATTAAATGACTCAATTATTTGTCTTGTCCTTTTATTATAAACCCGATATGCAACTTTATTAGCTGCATATCCCACAAAGTAACATTCATCAGCCTTTTCAGAAAATTTTGAAGTTGATTCGGTTGTATGTAACAAAGTACAACAACAACCAAAGGCTTTAAAATATTTGACTTTGGGTTTCTATTTATAAAATATTTCATAAGGAGTCACATTTAATCTTTTATTTATTAGAACACGATTCTAAACATAACATGCAGTGTTTACTGCTTCAGCCCAAAAGAACAATGGTAATTTGGCAGAAGATATCATAGTTCTAGCAGCTTCAATGAGTGTTCTATTTCTTCGTTCTGCAACTCCATTTTGTTGTGGAGTGCCTGCAGCACTGAACTGTCTAGCAATGCCCTTGGATTCACAAAACTCATTTAACGTCTGATTGCAAAACTCTATTCCATTGTCACTTCGGATGCATTTAACCTTTTTATCTGTCTGATTCTCCACCAAATTAATAAACTTGATCAAAAGATGTAGAGTCTCATCCTTAGATGCTAAGAAAAACACCCAAGTAAATCTTGACAAGTCATCAATAACAACCAAACAATAAGATCTTTGACCCAAACTTAAAACACTCACTGGACCGAATAGATCCATGTGTAAGAGTTGTAAGATTGATTCGATTGAGTTGTGTGCAATTGGTTTGTGAGGAATTTTATGTTGTTTACCTTTTGAACATGACAGACAATGTTCATTTAATTGAAATTCTTTTTCTGGTAAACCAACGAAATGATTTCCCCGTACCAGTTTATTCATGTTTTTAATATTTACATGTCCCAATCGACGATGCCATAACATGGAATCACTCTCCGAGCCTTTGGATAATAAGCAAGAAGCGGTTACCAAAGAATTAGAACAATGCATATCAAGAAGATATGTAGCATTGTCTCTCGGAGTCCTCATCAAAACCCATTCATCAGGAATTACAAAACCAGGTTTTAGGATTAAACATTCTTTGTTAGTAAAGTGTGTAGAATTGTTAGGACCGTGTACGTACGGAGTACTAACCGATTCTTCGTTGTACTAGATCAAATAGTGCGGAATCCTATTTGATTGGCGATCCAATCAGTGAGAACGAAATCAGGATCAATCCTAACGATTAGAAAACGTTATGAATTGACTCGGAATGATCTGAAACGCTCTATGAAGTTGGAATGGTCGAACAGCACGTTCTGGGTCGATTAGGGTTTCTAGTATTCGAAGGGTTGTATTTTTCCACGAATTAAGTGGTATTTATAGGTTACAGATCTCATTCGTGCGACTGAGCCTTGCGACTGGCTCAGTCGTGCGATTGAGTAATACGATTGATTCATTCGAACGCTTGAGTCAGTCTTATGACTCAACCGGGCGATTGACTCAATCTCCTAGTTCAATCGTGCGATTGAACCATTCGCATGGTTCAGTCGTGCGACTGAAAAAGATTCTTAGTCAAACACATTCTTGAACCTTTAACGATTCAGAACTGTGTCTCACAACTGTAAACCTATATAACATGGTCATATTATGCGTGTAACAACTAATAATATCATTAGATATAACATTATATAATCAACAACCATATAAAGAAGAGATTCTCATTCGATTGATTGAACATTACATATGCATTACAAGATAGAAGTCTATTACATTTGAGCTCACTAGACTAGAACTGGGGACATGTGTACCAACAAACTCCCCCTTGGACCTAGTTCTATCTAGACCTTTACTTCTTTCTTGAACACTTCAAACCTTTTTAATCTCTCTTCTTTGGAAACCCCCGCATGGATATTTAGCGCAAAGCATAGACGTATTATGTGCTGAAACTGTAGAGCTTGCACAATATCCTGCGTATCGAAAAACAGTGGCCACTTATACAGTGTATACACATCAGACGCTGACAAGTTGATAAGCCACATGGGGTCGAACACCCTTAAAGCTTCCATTGACCCGTCCTTTTCCAAAACAATGACTGCCTCACTCGAGCGCCAGTCATAGTACCACCACTTAAAGTGTGGGGTAAAGTCCTGTGGCATCTCCCTCAGTGGAATTCTGGACATTGTGCGCGGAGGTCGCCACTTCAGAACTATCTTAGGCTGACCAGTGATGGGACTTACCTCAGACCTTCTGAGGTACCCGTAGCCTGCGGAGGTTTGAAGTTTACCCATCTGGTCCTATATTCCTTCTTCAATGCAGCCTCAAACCAGCCAGACATCTTCTTCGGATCAGCATAAAGAAGCTTTAGGCGTGCCAACTGGTTGAGTTCAAAACCTGGGAGAGTCTTCAGATCATGAGGGAATCTAAAGTACTCGATTCCCCTCTCCCTCTTCACTGCATATACTCCGAGGTCATCAAAATGAGCCTAAGCTATAATCTTCCCTGACACCTTCATATTCTTCTTTACTTTGTATAACTTGGTGTAGGTACTCTGAGTTGTTGTAGAACGTTGTGCTCGGACCTCGGCGAAGCAAGCCGCCCATTCAGCCTTTCGAATGTCAACTTCGGCGTCCGTGGCTTGAGCTTGGCTTGTTGAGGCTTCAGCTCCCTTTTCTTTATCATGGAGTTTATCCAGAATATCACTATCAAGGTTGTTCACTAGATCAGGAAACGCGTTTCCCTCTTGATCAGTGTATTCTGGATAATGCTGATCTGTGATGTCTTCAATTTCAATTTCTTCAACATCTCTAAGTTCGTCATCATCAGCATCATCAAAAACTGGAGCATCTTTAACGATTTCGTCTGGATTCAGACGACACATTTCAGCCAGTTGCTCATCAGTGAGGTCGTGAATAATTTCTCCTTCTTCAGGAGTATAACTCACCGACCTTCTGACGATCCCCTGCAGATCAAGAATCATTGTTAGTTGAGACTTGACCTGTTGGAGGGGAGCAACATCATGTTCGTCTCTCTGAAAGTTAGGATCTGTTTTATTTAAACATGCAACACAATACTTGTTAGTAAATAATCAAACACAGTCATTAACATAAGATATAAACATTCATTAAATAAATGTAACATAATTTCAAATACAAAAGTCTGTTAAATACATAAACATGACTAACTAAACAGTACTTTTGTCTTGAATTTCCGGAGTTTCTTCAGTTGGAGCAGACGAGGAGGGTCCTTGATCATGTCGACGTTTAGAACGCCTTTCGCCTGCTACATTATCACTTTGATCTCCGGCAGTTTCTCCTCCTTTACCTTCATCATCTTCCTTCTTCTCATCACCATCATTACTCTCATCACTACCATCATCATCATCGTCATCATCCTCATCATCTTCATCATCGTCGTCCTCATCCTCACCATCATCATCATCATCATCACCATCACCTTCTCCAATCTTGAGGGGCTCACTCTGAGTACCTTTCAGTTTTAGCACAAGAGTCTTATGAGCCGCCTCTAGCTTTCCCATCCTCTCATCAGTTTCAGCCTCGTGTTGTAACAAGCCTGTGATCTGATCGGTCTGCGAAGTGATCACTTGGGCTTGTGAGGATGTTAACTCCCTCAATCTTTCAATCTCAGCTACCTGTGATGAACTTTGCTCTTGCAGCTGGAGGATCTGAGCTGTCTTAGCCTTATCAGAGGCTAGCATTTGGAGCACCATGCTGTTTAGAGCAGCAAGTTGCTCAACCACCGAGACAGGTGGTAGAACTGAGCTAGAAGAGGCAAATGAGGGTTGGGTTTGGTGAGTGGTGGTTGTAGTGGTGGCTGTGGTGTAGATGGGAGGAGATGGGATGGCTGTAGTGGGGGGTACAGTGGTGGTGGTAGGAGAAGACATGGAAGTATGAAGTGGAGGTATAGTGGTGGTGGTGATTTGGGGTGTTTGGGATGTGGTGTATTGGGTGGTTTGTGTGGTTTGGGTGATTTGGCTAGGTGTGGTGGAAGTGGTAGGTGTAGAGGAGGTAGTGATAAGCGTGATCCTCCTGCGCTTGGACTTCATCCCATGAGGACGAGCCATATGTTTCCTCCGAGTCCCCTTTGACCCGGAAGCTCCCCCTTGGCTGCTGGGAGAGGCTGGGGTGTATGATGGGTCTGCTACAGAGCTTCCAGACTCTCCTGAGCGTCCACCAACCGCCCGTAAACCTTCCTCGGTTGCCACTACCCGACTCCCCACAGTCCGGGTTAGTGGTGCCTCATCTGAATCCTCCTCCTCCTGCATGAAGTCAGGGTGGATTGGAGCTGGCTCAGGTCTTCCGTGACCATCTCCTCCCTGATCCGTTCCGTTGTCATCATCATCGGAGTCATCGGAGGGTAGAGCCACCTGCTCTACATCAGAATCACTATCTTCGTGACGCCACTTTCTCCTAGCTGGCGCCACATACTCCTCACAGGCCAGATGCCCAAACAAACGTCTTACCGGGGGCTTGACCTGCTTGCCCCGGTATACCTTCATCCTGCCCAAGGTGGTATCATCCATCACCTCGAGCACAACTGCATCCTCCTTCTGCTTTGGTAAGTTAGGTAGCTTCTGGTCAAAGATCATTTGCAAGAAGCGAGTATACATGCAGAAGCCTTCTCTTCCCTTCACTTCTATGTTCTCCACTAAGTAAGTGAAGATCATCCTGGAGAAGCTGAACGGGTGGTTTAGCACTAATGCAACATAGGCATTCTGCATTTGCTCAGAGAGCTCGTCAAAGCCTCCTTTTCGTGAGGCAATACACCTTAGCAAGACGTGGGCTAGGTATTTGAACTGGGGGCAGAGATTGCTCTTGTTGAGCATCCCTGAGTTGATGTCCCCCGTGTACTTCGCCCTCAGGAAGCACCCTCTAACTGTCATCGGATGTAAACGAATAGGACAGTCACCATCATCTCCTAACTCTAGGACTGTCCTTAAGTCCTCCTCGCTTATCTCTATAACGTTACCAAGAATAGAGCTCCTGATTCTATATGGCTCAACTGATCTATCTACAGTAGCATTCTCCCAGAATGCCTGCTGTATTGAACGGTACGGAGTGCAGGGTGTGGATATTGCCCTGTAGATCCTTGATCATCGTAAGAATGAGATTATTCCCACAAACTCCGATGCATTCCTTGAGGTCAAATCAAGATGAGCACAAATGTTGTGCTTTGTGCTTAGAATCCAACGACTAGCCATCTGTCACAATATAAGTAAACATCAGTACATGTAGAAGATAGCTTATTCAAATCAAGGAATTTCCCACTTTGGTTAGTCGGGCGACTGAGCAACCGAATGAACATAACCGTGCGACTGAGTGGAACGAATGAGTTTTTAAAGATGAATTTATTCATGCGGGCGACTAAGTCAAGCGAATGAGCATAGTCGTGCGTTTGATTCATTCGTCCATCTCAGTCGGGCGACTGAGACTAATCGTCTTCTCAGTCGGGCGATTGGAGTTCATCAGCGTGTCCAGTCGCCTACTCAACAGTTTGTCCATTCAAATTCGTGTTTTGAGCTATACTTGAAGTTAAACGTCGAAATTAGGCTCATTACACTCGGAAGCTACCGATAAAGCATGTTTTAACTTTTGTTTGAACGTTTAGTTTAGTTTGGACAGCCTATTTGTTCATCATGTTTTCGGTTACTGTTTGGTCCGAATTCGAGAGGTTTTGGACATCATTTATCTGTTTTATCTATGAAACACCTCGAGTATTACCTGTATAATCACCAATGAATGTTAGAACACGCAAAACAAAGGCAAATATGGATCAAATGAAATTTGGACAGAGGTTATTTAGGTCGGGCGAATAGAGGGGGCGATTTGGGAGAGTGAACGACTGATTCTGATTTGGTCTGTTTTTATACTTGGGCAAATTCCAGTCGGGCGACTGAGTCTAGTCGCCTTGGTTAGTCGGCCGACTGAGTCTAGTCGCCTTGGTTAGTCGGCCGACTGAGTCTCAGTCGTGCAATCTACCCAATCGTTTATCTCCAATCGGGCGATTGAAGTTCATCCAAACGACAATTACAGTCGGTCACCTCCAATCGTTCGATGTGATTCATTCGCACACCTCATTCGCACGTTTAACCTAGTCGGGCACATTCAATCGGCCGATTGGGTTCATTCGCATGGTCCAATCTTACGATTGTATTCAATCGTATACCCCATTCGTACGACTGGGTCATATCAGATTCAGTCGAGCGATTGGGCTATACTTGACCATTTTTGTCAAGATATGAACCAACACTTAGTTTAATTTACCAATTGATAAAACATTATGTGCAATTGATCATCTCAGACATGATCCATTTAACCACCTGATCACCTCAGACGTGATCCATTTATCCACCCGATCACCTCAGACGTGATCCATTTATCCACCCGATCACCTCAGATGTGATCCATTTATCCACCCGATCACCTCAGACGTGATCCTTTTAACCTTTCAGAAACAATCAGTTTAGATAAACATTAAGCTCATTCAGTGACATTTAGCAGATAACAGTATACACAGTCCGACATGACTCATTATACTAAGAAATAAATAAAATTTAAACTACGAATGAAAAATGAACATCTTTTTGTGATTTTTGTTAGGGCAGGTTTGTGTAGCCAATAAGCAGTGACATTATATCAGGAACATACTCAATTGGAATCAGACAAGCATATACACCATTACTTGGAACATTTTGAGTTGATTTCATTTTTCATGATTACCTATCACAGTTTGTTCTGATCTAAGACTTCCAAGTACTAACTGGGAATCATGTTTGATATGATACGTAACACACTTTGATCGTCAACTTTAGTCGGTGCTTTCAAGACGATTGTCAGTATACTTGTCCACTTAAATTCAAACACGGACTTTGGACATACATTGGTAAAGAATTATGTTATATTATTTCAAACAACATTTGCGTGTCCCGCACCTATATGGTAATCAGCATTCCTTAAAGAACTTTTGAGCGGTCTTTAGGTATTTTTGCAAGAAGAGACTATTCTTAGATCTTTCAAAGAGAAGCCAATCCTCAGGTCAGTACCATCGCACAGCAGAGAGGCGGCAAACAACAATGAAGTCTAGAATATATAGGTTATGCTTATCCTCAGGTCAGTGCCATCGCACAGCAGAGAGGCACACAACCTATCTCCTTGTTAGAGCATTTCATATTTTCTTTTGCACATAGCGCACCAACAACATAAGTTATCAGCTTGATTACGCTAGTATTCATTTTTTTCGTGCTTTTGCTCCTTTTGTGGTCATTTGCACACTTTTGGTGGCATTTATTTGCTCGTTATCCCTTATCGGAAGAACTGATTGTGTTAACCAGTGATAAGATGGGAACCCACAGTTGATTGAACCTTTTAGTTTAGATTAAGTTTACCAATGAAGTCTACTTGTCTACTATGTTGAATCTACTGACACATCATATAATGAACTAGCACCTCCCTAGATCAACTTTCTCCGTGTAATTACAGTAACAATCAAACGTACTATCATTTTCCCATTTTGTTAGACTTAGACTTCTCTGATGTTTTACATTTTCAGTAAACTAATTAACATTTTTGAACTCAAACTCATTTTGCTGTTCCAAATAACTCGATGCCTGTGTACTATCATCTTCTAAAATGTCGAGTCACATTTCCTTTTCTCTCTTTTTTGTTGTCTTTGCCTTTTCAGCTTTACTCACCTTCCCCCAATTTTTTTTTTAAGTAAATGCATACTGAAATAAATCTCCCCCTAAAATTCTAAAACAAAAAATCTTTTTGTGTTTTTGGATTTTATACGACAAGGGAATTAAAAAATAAAATAAAAAATGAAGGAAAAAGAAAGTAAACGAATAGACACGAGTCGGACTATGTATCTGCTTCTTCAGCAATCACATCACTTTTCTTTTTAACGCCGTTGACCTCTAGCAGATATAAAAATCTTGGTTTATCAAACGGTTTGGTGTAAAGGTCAGCGCGCTGAAAATCCGTGTTAATTTTAATCACATCAATTAATTGTTTTTCATAGCAATCGCGTATGAAATGATATTTAATCCCGATGTGTTTTGTTTTTGGGTGTTGAACAGGATTTTTAGTGACGGCTATGGCAGCAGAATTATCAACATAAATAGGAGTGTTAGAAAATTTCAAACCGTAGTCACGCATTTGCTGTTGAATCCAGATGATCTGAGAGCAGCAACTCGCAGCAGCAACATATTCAGCTTCACAGGTTGATAGAGCAACCGAGGTCTGCTTTTTGCATTGCCACGTGACTAACCGTCTTCCAAAGAACTGACACCCTGCTGATGTAGACTTGAAATTCATCTTGCGGCCACCATAGTCTGAATCGCTGTATGCGGTAAGCTCGAAGTCATCATCATGAGGATACCACAATCCCAGTGTTGGAGTACCCTTCAGATAACGAAAAATCCTTTTCACCACAATCAAGTGGCGAAAAATCCTTTTCACCCCAATCAAGTGATTCACTTTTGGCTTCGCTTGATATCTAGAACATAAACATGTGGCATACATGATATCTGGACGCGAGGCAGTAAGATACATGAGAGATCCGATCATCCCACGATACATAGTGGCATCCACCAAATCCCCATTCTCATCAGGGGCCACATCATGATTTGTGGCAAGAGGGGTACCGGCAGCAGATGCATTTTCCATGTCAAAGCGACTTAGAATATCGCCGACATACTTGGACTGATGTAAGAAAATGCCGATTGATGTTTGATCCACCTGTAATCCTAGAAAGAACTTCATTTCTCCCATTGCACTCATTTCAAACTCTGCCTTCATCACAGATTCGAACTCTTTGCACAAAGCTTCATTTCTAGATCCAAAGATGATGTCATCCACATATATCTGCACCATAAGCAAGTCACCATCCTTTTCTTTGATGAATAATGTACAGTCAATTACACCCCTGCGAAAACCATGTTTCAACAAATGGGTGGAAAGCTTTTCATACCAAGCTCGAGGAGCCTGATGTAGTCCGTACAGAGCCTTGTCTAACTTGTAGACTCTGTCCCGATGATAAGGATCTTCGAATCCTTCGGGTTGACTGACATATACTTCTTCACGGATTTCCCCATGCAAGAATGCACTCTTAACATCTAGTTGATAAACTTTGATCTTCATGTAAGAGGCGCAGGCTAGAAAGATACGTATAGCTTCCATTCTAGCTACGGGAGCAAAGACTTCATTGTAGTCGATTCCTTCGACTTGCCTGAAGCCTTGAACGACCAGCCGTGCCTTGTTTCTGATAACAACACCCCGGTCATCCTTCTTGCACTTTAGTACCCATTTGGTACCAATTACCTTGACTCCTTTTGGCCTGTCAACTAGAGTCCAGACTCCGAGTTTCTTGAACTGGAGTAGCTCTTCTTGCATGGCATTGACCCAGGCCTCATCTTTCAGGGCGTCACAGACATATTTAGGCTCGATTTATGAAACAAAACATGAGAAAGCCCCGTCATTGACATAACCCTTTTCCATGACTACCGCATAATCAGCAGAGTACAGCTGATTTCGTGTTTGCACACCGGATTGAATGTCCCCAATGATAGACGAGGGGGGATGATTCACACTGATCCTAGTCACTGGTGTGGTAGGAACCACAACCTCAGAATCCAGATTGGTGACTACTGGTTCAGTATCCGGATTTCCTGCAGCTGGTTCAGCAGCTGATGACTCACTGTGTTGATTAGCTGTATGCTCAGGGTTAGAAGCAGGTGCTTCTTCATCACCTGATGAATCATCACTCTCATCATGAGCAGGAGTCGAAGAGCTTGAGGCACCATCAGTAGGTGTGATGTTGCTTGAATCCAGATTCGGTGAGATAAGAACATCATACATCATCTGGGTAGCAACGTCATCCTCTGAATCAAACTGTGGAAGATTAAAGGATTTGAAAAAGCCATCATAATCGAAGAATGATGATGGACCTTTTCCAGCAGGAGGTGTGATGTATCTCTGAACATCCACGTTGCACCACACCTCTACCTGACCCGTCGAGTTATTGTAAACTCGCTTGTCTGGGATGCTGTATCCTAAGAATATTCCTTGATCAGCTTTCTCGCTGAACTTGCCATCCTGAGTTTTTTTCAGCAATGTACATGGAGCTCCAAATGGTTCCAGATACTCCAAATTTGGCTTTCTCTTCTGAAGTAGCTCGTAACAAGTCTTGCCATGTCTTTTGACTACTAACACACGATTAAATGTGTAGCAGGCATTTGCAACCGCCTCATTCCAGAACTGAACTGGGAGCTTTGAGTCAGCTAACATGGTTCGCGCAGTCTCAATTAAGCTCCGATTCTTTCATTCTGCAACTCCATTCATCTGTGGCGTGTATGCGGAAGTGAACTGATGAACAATTCCCTTTTCCTTGCAGAAAGCATCCATCCACTGATTTTTGAACTCTGTGCCATTGTCAGAACGTATTCTTCTCACCTTCAGCTTGTAGAGTGACTCCAAAGTCGTGACGAGCACCTTGAATGATTCAAATGTTTCTGATTTAGCTTTCAGAAACATCACCCAGGTGAATCTTGAGTAGTCATCTGTGACTACAAAGCAGTACCAGTCCCCTGCTATACTCTTTGTGTTGACTGGACCAAAAAGATCCATGTGTAGCAACTCCAGGGGCATCTCAATTGAGTTGACGTGCTTGGTCTTGTGAGATTTCCTGGTCTGCTTTCCCTTCTTGCATGAGACACAAAAGTCAGGAAGTTGGAAGTTCTTGACTGTAACTCCTTCAACTAGGTTGTTGTGAACCAGATGGTTCATCTTCCTGTGATTGATGTGTCCCATCCTTCTGTGCCATGAGATGGATTCCTTCTCTGTCGCTTTTGATAGAAAACATTGAGCTGTAGACTCAGAGGTAGAAGCATTAGAAATATCCAAAACATATAAATCGTTGTACCTGGATGCAGACATCAAAACCTGCTTCTCTGGAATCTCCATCTCCTTTTTTAGTATGTAACATTTTCGGTTATCAAACATAACCTTGAAGCCCTTGTCACATATCTGAGACACTGAAAGTAAATTGTTTTCCATTTGTTGAACAAAATTTACTTTATCAAACTTTACCTTCTCATTACCTACTTCGCCCTGAGCGGTAATGTATCCTCCTTTATTACCAGCAAATGAAACGTGTCCCCCTTTAATTTGTTTGACATTGAAAAGAAGAGACTTGTTTCCCGTCATGTGCCTGGAAGCCCCGCTATCTACGATCCATGTATTTGTAGACGCACTATAGCGGACACCCTGCACATATGAGAAAATCATCAGTTAAGGAGGGGGACCCAAGCCTTGACTGGCTTGGGTTTCCCTGAGGAATCAACCATCATGAATTCAACCCACTGTCCTTTATCAGTGGGTGGAATCTCAACTTTCAGATTATCCTTGCTTTCACACACACCAGCTGTCTTGGCTTTCCATAAACCATCCTTGTGAAACGATTGTTTGTGGTAAACCTTAGACTGATTTACAGTTTGAGCATATGGTTTAGATTCAGAAACAGGTTTGACCTCTGGCATCACGGACTTGTCAGAGACTTGTCTGTTCTGCCTTTGGCGAGGTGGAGACGAAAAAGACCTAGAAGGTGTTTTAGACCTAATAGGGGTTTTCGATCTAACTGGAGTCTTAGAACGCTGTTTTGAATCTATTTTGACTTTGTCGTGTAGCTCAATCTTAGTTCTTGGTGTCTGATAGCGAGGACAGTTAGTCGAAATATGACCGCGCTGACCACAAGTATAGCAGGATCTCCATTCGTCAGGGCTAGGAGATCTCTTGTGGGGCGGTGAATAAACCTCAGGAATGGGCCTTTTGGTCTCAGTCTTTGGACATTTACCCTCTTTAACAAACTTGACTTGTTTAATGTTTTGATTAATTAGTCTTGGAGGTTGAATATTATCCCTTTTAACTGATTTAACTTGAGTGGATTTAGATATCTTGGTTTGTGTAATATTTGACTTTGATTCCGAACCAAGAGTTGTTTGGACATTTGTTTCCACCCGTTTCTCAACATTGACCTTGCTTGAAGTTGAAGTTTTCTGGTCATCATCCGGAGAAGCAGACTTAACTGCTGTGTCCGGATCACTAACCAAAGGAGTTGTCACCACATGATCCTTAATTTGATTGTTATTAATTGGACGTTGTTTTGTGTTCAAAAGGATTTCATGTGGTGGTGGAACTACCTTGTAACCCAATCCCTCCCCATTGTTGCGTTCTTTAACCAAGTTTTTCAAAATGTGCGAAGAACTCGCTAGACTATGTAGTTTTTGTTGCAATGACTCATTTTCTACCTGTAAGACCGCTTTGTCCTTTTTAGTCTCTTCAATGGTCTTTAAGTAGTATTTAATGTCATTTTCTTGGTTAAAGACAACAACTTCAGTTTCCTATAGTTGCTTCTGCAACGCATCTAACTTCTCTTTATAACTGCTCTCATTTTGTTTTAAGACACGATTAGCTTCTGAGCACAGTTTTAAGTCATTTACTAAGTTATCATTGTGTTCTAACAACCTAGCAAATTTTAGATCAATGCTTTCTCTAAATTTATCACATTCGACACAAACATGTTTATCAAATAATTCATCTTTAGATTTTACCTGTGTAGATGTCGACGTGCCAGCCGTGAAAGCATTCTGAGACGTAGATTGAGCTTCAGATTCTGAATTCAACTCATTCTGGACAATTTCATCAACAGCATCAAACGTCTCTTCCAAATCAGCAGTATCAACTTCAGCCGAGCTTTCCGCTTCACTTGCAGAGTCTTCGTTCAAGTCTTCCACGGATGCTATGTTAGCTTCATCAGACATGAATCGAAAAGACCAATCTTGTCCTTCATCTCCTTGTGCTACCATAGCTTTAGAATCACTTCCCGTGGACGCTGGTTTCTTGTCTCTATCTTGCCTGTTGAACGAGGAAAATGGATTCCCGTTCCCAGTCTTCTTAGGCTTTGAACACTCCCTTTTAAAGTGGCCCTTTTCTCCACAATTGAAGCACGTGACTTTAGACTTGTCAAAACCAAAGGTTGTATCTTTAGTAGCCATGAGATTCTGCCCTGTTTTCTTCACAAATTTCTTGGCTCTTCGGACAGCGCTTGCAAGAGCCCACATGATGTCCATTCTTTCCAGCTCATTTTCATCTACTTGCTCATAATCTTCATCAGCAAGGTGGCAATTACCAATCTTGCCCGCCACCAAACCATCATAGGAATGCACAACAGCAGCCAGTAGATCCATGTGCTCTTTAGCAACCTCCACTGTTACCTTTCCCAGATTTTCTGTTGTCAACTTTGCAGACTGAGTAACAATGGGACTTTGACTCACTCCAGATGCCCCAAGAGACTCATTTGCAGATGATGAGCCTTGTTCAGCAGTTGGAGATGCATTGGACACGAAGGCTGTCTGCAGAGGTGCACCAGAAGATTTTGCAGCAGGGGTGGAAATAGAAGGGACATTGTAGAGTGAGGGGTCTTGAGCATAGGAACCCTTCTTTGCCTTGTATTTTTGTCGCACTTCCTCTTCTCTCAGTTTTAGAATAAAATCATTGATATCCAGGGTTTCTAAAACTGAGTTGTATCGCAGAGTAGAAATGAATGAATCCCACTTTGCAGGTAGACCATCTGCCAAGCTTAAAACTTTGTCTTCCATTGACGTCTTAACACCATGAGTGTGAAGATCACTCATCAGGTGGTAGAAACGATCGATGATTTCATCCAAGCTTTCATTCCCAATTGCTGAGAAGTTATCAAACTCCTTCTTCAACGCTTTACCTTTCAGTGCCTTTAAGTTTGAATTTCCATCATACCTCTTTTCAAGAACTTCCATCAGTTTTTACTTTGTTTGTGTTCTGAGTATTGATGAAAAATAGGCTTGGGAATGGACTGAGTCAAAATAGCATAGGCCTTCTTCTCTGCATTGTAAGCAACCTTCTGTGTATCGGTGAGTCCACTCAAAGTCAAAGGAACACCATCAGCCCCCACGGGTATTTTATAGCCAACCTCAATAGAGTTCCATAAGTTAGTATCTACGCCATTAAGATAGATCTCAAAACGTTGTCTCCATTGTGGAAAATCCTCTATTGTCAATAGTTTAGGTGGCTTGTTATGGTTCCCTATCTCATTCTCCAGTAACAACAAGTTCTGAATTCTCAAATCCTTTCCAGCTGACATGGCATAATTTTCTGAGTCCATCCTTGAATTAATTTAACTTGAGAATTAAACTGCTAATGCGATTGGGCTGTATCTGATTGGACTCAAACGTACGGTAGAATCGGCCGACTGAGAGACTTAGACGACTGAACAGACCGAACGACTCAGACGTGCGACTAGAGTGGGCGATTGACTCAATCAGGCGATTGACACAGCGACTGACTCAACCGGGCGAATGGAGTGGCGACTGACTCAAACGTGCGAAAGACCTAGGCGAAAGAGTTCAGTCGTACGATTGAGATAATTGTGCGACTGGGTCGGCTGTAAACGCGATTTTGAACACTTTTGACCTAGAACGCAAATATTTGCACCCTAGACGGCTGAAACTCGAAAAACACTGAATTTTCAGAACATGCACACGTAAAGACTCAATTTTTTAGCCAAAAGAATGGATCCTTTTGCGTAAAAACGTAGACTTTTTCACAAAAACGATTGAATCAACGAAGAATCAAGAGCCAAAGCTCTGATACCACTTGTTAGGACCGTGTACGTACGGAGTACTAACCGATTCTTCGTTGTACTAGATCAAATAGTGCGGAATCCTATTTGATTGGCGATCCAATCAGTGAGAACGAAATCAGGATCAATCCTAACGATTAGAAAACGTTATGAATTGACTCGGAATGATCTGAAACGCTCTATGAAGTTGGAATGGTCGAACAGCACGTTCTGGGTCGATTAGGGTTTCTAGTATTCGAAGTGTTGTATTTTTCCACGAATTAAGTGGTATTTATAGGTTACAGATCTCATTCGTGCGACTGAGCCTTGCGACTGGCTCAGTCGTGCGATTGAGTAATACGATTGATTCATTCGAACGCTTGAGTCAGTCTTATGACTCAACCGGGCGATTGACTCAATCTCCTAGTTCAACCGTGCGATTGAACCATTCGCATGGTTCAGTCGTGCGACTGAAAAAGATTCTTAGTCAAACACATTCTTGAACCTTTAACGATTCAGAACTGTGTCTCACAACTGTAAACCTATATAACATGGTCATATTATGCGTGTAACAACTAATAATATCATTAGATATAACATTATATAATCAACAACCATATAAAGAAGAGATTCTCATTCGATTGATTGAACATTACATATGCGTTACAAGATAGAAGACTATTACATTTGAGCTCACTAGACTAGAACTGGGGACATGTGTACCAACAAGAATACTGTTTGTCACAAATTTGAGACACACTTAGTAGGTTATGTTTTAATTCTTCAACAAAATTAACATTTTCAAAACTTAGGACACCATTTGTAACTGTACCACGTTTAGTAATACGTCCTCCTTTGTCACCTGCAAAAATCACTCTTCCACCATTATATGACTGAACATCTTGAAGGAATGATAAATTTCCAGTCATATGTCCTGAGCAACCGCTATCTACATGCCATAAGCTTTCAATAATCTTTTGCGGTTGTCCCTGCATTAGTAACAGAATTACTTAGTCTTTGGTACCCAAGTCAAACATGACTTGAGCACATTCTGTGTTGCAGTTAGACAAAAAGATTTGAGATTGTTATATTTGTTTAGCACATCAGTCTTTTCATTAACACTTCTCAATTTGATTTTATCTTTTAAATCATTTTTCAAATTCTTGTTCTTTTCGACATCATTAGCGTTCTCAACCTTTGATTTCATTGGTTTGAAAATTTTCTACGAGTGAAAAACAATTTTCTATTATGAGCAATAGAATTATGAAATCGTTGTTTACTTAGTGATTTTTGTCGAAATGGACAATTATTTACAAGATGATTAATGTTGCCACACTGATAACATTTCCTTTGTTGTGTGTGGAAAACAAACTGTGGATGACAATTATGTAAATTGTCATAGAAACCAAAGTCAGATTGACTGTTTGGTTTAATTTTCTGCACAGTCTCTCGAATCTTTGCTTCATTTGATAATTGCTTGTTCATCTTAGACATATTCGAGGAAATGGGTGATTTGTTCATCTTTGCTTGTTTATTTGGTTTAACTGTTGTGACTTTTGGAATGGATGATGCGAGAATTGGACCAGTTTTAGAATGTGCTGGAGAAGGACCAGGCTTTGTTATTCGAATAGATACTGGAGAAGGACCAGGCTTTTGAATTTTCAGAATTGATGAGGAAGGAGCAATCTTTTGCACATCTGGGCTACACATATCTTGTTTCTCAGGGTTAGCATTTTGATGAAGTTTATTTTTAAAGAATCGGAAATTCGTTTCTTTAAAAATATAATCTTCATCTTCAATTAAACCTTTAGAAACAAATCTATTTTTAAAATCTTTTTCAAGATTCACTTTATGATTTGCCCTTTGACTTTCATTCAAATTATAGTTTATATTGGATTTAGTTTCATTTGAAGCAACATACTTTTCATTCCTCAATGAAGTTTGATTACAATCAGATTTGAAATTGTTTACATTCTTATTTTTCAAACTCTCTCTTTCATTCTCACTCTCACTATCACTCTCCCACTCTTCAACCAAACCATCCACCTTCACATTATCTGCACAAAAGTTTTCAGTTGATTGTTTAGTTTTTGTTATTGTGATAGGATCAATAGTCAAATTTATTTTGACTGAAGGTTTTAAGTCTGAGGAAGGTGAAAAACCTATCCTATTACTCATATCACAATCAGAAATGACATCAGACGAAGGCAAACATGAATAATCATGATTAGTTGGAGGAGCGATGTTTGAAAATCCAACACCACATTTTCCTCCTTTTATCTTCTGTGTCATTTGAGATTTGTAATACCTTCAACCATGTTTGAGGAAAGTTCAAACTTCTCAACAGTCAATTTAGCCGAGGCTAGTTCACTGTTGAGACGATTGATTTCTAAGGCGAGTTCATTATTTCTGTTAGTCAAATCATTATTTGTACATTCTTTATCATGAAGATTTAATTGTAAGTTGTACACCGTTTTATTTAAACCATCAAGTTTTTCTTTAAAAATCTTTTCATTTGACTTGTGTTTTCGAGCTTGATATTGAAGTTTTTCAACTTCCATTATCAAGTTCTTATTATGAACTCTATATCTTTGAACTTTCTTAATACATATATTTGTGCATAAATCATCATATACCTTTGGTTCTGAGCTTCTTCCTTCAGATTCTTCAACTGATTCTTCAACCTTCTTCACCATGAATGCTTTCATAGCCTCAACTGGTTCTTGCACTGGAGCAACATCAACAGTCTTTAAATCTTCAACCTGACATTTGACTGGAAGCTCAACAGTGTATTCTTCAACTTCTTTCTTTTCCTTCTCAATAACCTTCTCTTCTTTCTCTTCCTTCTCAGCACTTTCCTCACCTTTAACTTCTTCCTTCTCAGCTTTCTTCTTATCAAACAAACCATCTAACTGATCATCAGATACAAACTCAGCAAACAAATTTTCTTCCTCCTCCGGCTCAGAATCAATCTTAGTAATCAAAGCTGTAGACAACTTCAGATCAAGAGTTTCCATTTGATCTGACCAATCATATTCGGCATTAGTTTGTGAAACCAATGCTTTGTTACCTCCAGAAGTACTTGCTTTATCTTTCTTTGTTTCAATCTCCACAGTGACCATTCTTTTAGGTCCTTCAGCTTGACCACCAGACTTGGGTTCAGTACATTCTCTAGCAAAATGATCTGGTTTATCACAGTTGTAACATCTCAAATTGGACTTGTCAAAACCAATTTTGCTAGAGTTGTTTACTCCAAACATCTTTCTTCCAGTTCGTCTAGCAAAATTCTTAGCCCTGTACACCACCATTGCCATCTGATACTTAGTCATTTTCTTCCACATCATCAGGATTTACTTGTTGAAGATCATCAATCAAGACATTTGGAGCAGTGAGTCTACCAGCCATGAAAGCTTCATAGCTTGACATGAAAGTGGTGAATAAGGCTAGATGTTCCTCAACAATCTGAACAGTATGTTTTGAAGGATTTGTGGTAGCAACATAAGCATGTTAAACATTCTATGGAGCTGGAGTTTGAGGGATTTGTTGATGGATCATAGGGGAATAATGTTGAGCAGCTGGAATTTGAACTTGAGAGTTCATTACTGGTTGAATATCTGGAGATGCTAAACTTCCTGTTTGCTGTTGCTGACACATCTGAGTATAACTGACATAGTAATTAGGATTACTAGCCATTTTAGCATAAAGAGCAGTTGCTTCAGCACCCAAAGAACTCAAGTGATTAGCAGCTCTCTGCTTATCATCCATTTCATAAGACTTGAAAGTGGATATTAAATCAGTTAGAGGAAGAGTATACAAGTCTTTAGCTTTTTTGATCAATATACCGTTATGATTCCAACTGTAAGGAAGTGAATTCAGCAGCTTCTTGTTAACCATGATTGGTTTTAGTGTTATACCAGCACTCTTCATTTTTGTAACCAGTTTCACAAAATTGGCTATCTGGACATCCAACAATCCTCCCACAACATGATTAAACATGTTAAACTCTTGATTCAGCATATCCTTCTTGCTTTCCCTCATGTCTTTATTACCTATGATCTGAGTTTCTGATGCACCCCATAACACCTTCGCTCCTCTAAACTCTTTAAACTTGTGAGAAATTTCAGTAGTCAAGGCCATAGTGATAGCAGCATATGCCTTGTCATCAAGCTCGAATCTCTTCATGTCATCTTCATCCCGTAAATGTTCAGGTTTCTTGACCATATCCCCTTTATCATTCTTGTACAAGGAGATATAAGGACCATACTTGATCGACTTCCACATCTTAGGTTCAGTATAAATAACATGATTCTCGAACCTATAAGCCCAATCAGCATAATCATCTTCACTGATAAGTCTAGGTAGCTTATTCCTAGTGCCGATTTCAGTATCAAGATGAAGAGATGCAGTAAGATCTTCAAATTAGGTGTTGTTGAAGACATGTTGATCAGAAAATCGAAAATCAGACTTTCCGTGCGAAATCTCAAACTGTGCGACAACTCCTTTTGCGCGAGAGCTTCTTTTGCGCGAGATTTCAACTCGTGCAAGATTCCCACTAAGTCACCACGCGAAATCGCGTGAAAAAGCAAAATAACTGACTGAGCGAAAATGCAGTTTTCGCATACGAAAAGTCCAGAATGTTTTCACACAATCAATTTTCCAATTTACGAATTTTACCAACTTTTCACCTCAAACTTACTGATTAGTTCCAATTTGATTCATTTTAGTTCAAATTAATCAATTTTCTTTCAATTTTAAGTCCAAATTCAATCAAATTCAGTCCAAATGATCACTTTTCTCAAAATTTCAGCAGCATAACTTCTCCAAATCAAATTCTCAATCAACCAAATGAATAGGTAAGATGAAGAATGTGTCAAATCAGCCAAAAACGTCTTCAAATCTTGGTTCTAGAGCCAAATGCTATGATACCAATTGTAAAACTCAGTTAATTCCCAGAAACAATAACCAAGATCTCAATCTCAAGAATGCGGAATGTAATTGAGATTGGAAGAAGAGAAATAAAGGATCAAAATGGTTTCAATTGATAATCAAATTGATTACAATCTTGTGCAAAGTGCACAGAACAATTACAAAGCGAAATGAAACAATCTGAACTGAAAACTGAAAAACTTAGCTACAAAAGCAAAAATTACAAATTTATACTAAAACAGAAAGTTCTCGCGCGACACAAGCTTTTCGCGCGGAGCTGCTTTTCGCGCGAGTTCATCTTCTCGCGTGACTTCATCTTTCGCTTGACTTCTTCATTTTCGGTGTTCGTTGTTTTGCCGAGCCTTATGTAGTCTTCTACACTTTCTACTTAAATAAATTGGTGATGTTTTAGTTAATCCTGATGTATTCTTTTGAGCTCATTCAAGGCGGCTGTGGAAAAACGATCGCACGCATTTGACTCATCATTTTAGGGGAGTTTTCGTTTGCCTTTCTCTACTTAATATTTATTGCTAATCACATTGAGGGCAATGTGAAGTTTAAGTGTGGGGAAGGGTATCTATGCTTGACACTTTGCTTATAAACAGGTCCAAGTTATAATTAAATCTTTTACAAAAAGTCACTCTAGTTTTAATGTTTGTGGCAACAACACAGGAAACATGAAACAATTTTTTATAAAACAAAATATAAATATACATTTTTGAGAAATAAATAAGCAAATAAAGCAAACACAAATAACCTTAAAAATGTTTTTTGTGATATCCCGAAAAGCAAAACGAGTTGGTAAAAATATTCAAACATGTAAAATGAAATACTTATACCCAATTCTATCCTATGTGCGAGCTTATTTTTGAGCCTTAAACAAGCTTTTGCATTTATGTATTTTTGCTTTCATTATGGATATATTGAGGGTGCCTTATATGGCGTGTGAATTAGAACTTGTTTTGGGTATGCATTTCATAACCTTATAAGTGTTTCTTGCATAAAAAGGATTTAGGCAATTAGGAAAACCCGATATTCGAGCCTCTATCATTTTCAAATATCCTTACCCAAACATTATCCCTAGTTAGCCCCATTGAGCTTAAACGTTTTCATTTTCCATCACCAAACCACTAAGCCATTTAACCAAAAAGCCTTCAACAATACCCGTTTTCATTAAAGACATGTTTTGGCTTATTTCAATAACAAAAAAAGAAAAAAAATGAAATAAAAAAAGAAGAAGGAAGAAGAAAACTAGTTCTGTCATTTTGTGGTATTTCAAGATATGTGTTCATGAAAGGAAAAATGGTATGAAAAATGCCCAACTTGTGGAGAACTGTTTTCACGAAGGAAAATGCAGCAAAAGCCAAACCGAATCCAAAAATTCGACATCCGAATCCGTTGGGTGCTTTTAGGCTCCGAGCCGAACGACCCTTAAAAAAGGGATAGCTATGTATATCTTCGGGTTAAGGAGGAGGTGCAGTTTTTTTGAAAATGCAATACGGTCTTGACAATCTGACCATAAACGAGTCCTCGAGTTTGCATATCCCTTGTAGCTTGAGTATTGTATGGGGAAACCTTTTTATTACTTTAAAAGGTAGTTTATATCAATCAAATAAGCCAAGATCATGGTCTTTAGCATTTAGTCACTTTTTCCCTAAATAATCCATACCCTAAACCTGAACCAAGTTACAACCCATCAAAGACCTAATGAATTATGCAAGTAAATACCTAACATAGGTGGAGATTTTATCCCTTACCAAGCATATGATTTCACACGTATTCATACTAGGCAATTGAGCGTATTAGTCATACTTCATCTTATGTATGATTCCATATATATAGCCGAGTGTGAGTGCACCTTGTGAGAAGTGTGAAGTTTTACATGTTAAAAATCTTTACAAACCATTCTATTGCTTGAAAGGATATCATTCCACATGTGCTTAACTGTGTATATTTGGGTAAACCAAGTTTGCTTGTATAGTTTTCGAAAAACATATTTATATCGTGATTTATTTGGTTTTTGGTGGTGTTGCTATTTTGAGTGATTTTGCTTGAGGACAAGCAAAGTTTAAGTGTGGGGATATTTGATGTGCTTCAAATTATACATATAAAACATATCAATTGCACATCAATTATTCTATAAACTCTTACTGAAAATGATGATTTGATACCTAAACCGTTCATATTGTGTTTTCAGGTGTTGTGAAGGGTAAGATGGACAAAAGGAGCATGTTTGACAAGAAATTGAAGAAATCTAAGCTTAAAATTCCAAGCATGGGGCCGTGCCTCATTTAGCACGCCCCCATGCCTTACCTAAAACACACCCCCGTGCTAATTTGACACACCCCCGTGATTGGACATCTGACAGGACAAAAAGTACTGTTCCCTAAAAGCAGTCACGGGGCCGTACCCCGTTTGTCACGGGGCCGTGCCCCATTTGTCACGGGGTCATGCCCGACAACTCCTACACGTACGAGCCGACCAACTTTTGTAAGCATTGTACTATCACGGGGCCGTTCCTTTTAGGCACGGGGCCGTGCTTAAACACTCCAGAAAGCCTATAAATAGGACTTCATTTGCAACTTTGAGAGGGAGCTTTTGGGAGGTGAAGTGCTGGTGTTCCCTCTCTGGAACCCAGTCTTTGGAGGTCTTTAGAAGGTTTTGGAGGTCCATTCAACACTTGGAAGAAGCTCGGGATCATTTAACATCATCCATAGTGAATCACCGGTTTGATTGTTCTATTTTATCGATGATTTCATTACTATCTTCTATCTTTGTTGTTATGTTCAAGCTCATTATGAGCTAAACTTCATTTGTTATCCTAATTTAGTGAAACCTTATGTAATTTGTGATGAACTAATGGTGTGATTTATATTATGTTAATGTTATGGTGGTCTTGGGAAAACTTTCGATGGGTAGCCCCTACATTTGAATGGGAAGTTATAAACTTATGATTTGTAATTGTGATTGTCATACACGTTTGAAAAACATATGATCAACTTTTATTCATAACAAATCTATGGCTAAGATGGTTATTACAAATCATATCACCTTAACTTTCTTATCATTTACGGGTTCCCTTTTATTAGTCTGTGAAATCTACAGTAATTGTTATAGTTTTCTAAAATTAATGGTATGTTGAAAAGGAACTTGATCAACTCTCTTCTTACATTAAGTTATGTTTTTAGAAATCATATGTCGAAAAGGACACAAAAGATTTACCTACATTACTAGGGCTTTGACCTAAGCAGTAAATCTCAACCTGACGTGGTCCTAGTCACTACGGAATGGATAGACGAGAAATCACGCCAGCTCATCTTTATAAACATTAACATAATTACTTTAATCAATATCTTTAATCACACCACCAATTCATCAAAGTTGCATAAGTGTAATCTAAATTAGGATAACAGCCTTACTTCACTGAAAGAATCACCAAAAGTGTCAATCTATCTTTATCTATCTTTATTTATTGTTATTTTGTTTAACTTATCATTTTCTAAATCAAAATTAATAGTCAATTATGAGGGTTGTTGAGTAGGCTTAGTGTGTCCACGGATTGATACTCGGTTCTTACCAACACTATATTACCTCACGATAGGTACACTTGCCTTTTTTGTGTGTAGTTAGTATTAGTAATAACCATTTAAAACTGAATCTGTGCGAAAAACCTTTATCAAAATATATATACTATCTGTACGCATCACAGGCCTAGAGTCGAGAAGGTGGTTCCTGAGGGACCCGAGACCCCCCATCCGGAGGGTGGTGATGAGAGTGCGAATTTGAGGGCCTCAGTGAAAGTGGCGGTGGTTGAGGAAGTGCATCAGGTCATGCAGACAATCTTACCGTCTGTGGTAACCGAAGTGATTAACGCTGTGAGAGATGGAGAAAGGAAAGAGAGGAATAGGTCCTCGGTAAGACAGGAGCAACTGGAGCCTGAAACGGTTCTTTCTGATGATGAAGAAGAGGAAGAAGAGGAGCCTGCGTCGGAGGCAGTACGAGGCTGTAACTATGGGGCGTTCCAACGGTGCAAGCCCCCAACGTTTGATGGTAATGGCACTGCTGCTGCTGCTCACCGATGGGTGAGGGAAATGGAAGCCGTTCTGAATATCAGCGAGTGCCGGGAGGATCCGAAAGTGAAGTTTGCTGCCCACTCTTTTGTGGATTCGGCTTTATGCTGGTGGGACAACGTAGTCCAAGCCGAGGATAGCAGGGCCATTGGGAAAATGAAGTGGCCCGAGCTGAAAAGGTTGGTGATCGAGGAGTTCTATCCTCACAGGGAAATGGATAAGGTTGAGAGGGAGTTTCTGCAACTGGAGGCAGGAACGATGACACACCAGCAGTACAGCACGAAGTTCAACGAGATGGCACGTCTGGTGCCGGATAAGGTGATGCCTCTGTCACGGAAGATTAAGAGGTATATTCAGGGTTTGCCAGCGGATATTCACAGGCATATGATCACTGCCCGACTGTAATACCCCAAACCTTAATATAATAGTTTTACATGTACGAAATATGAAAAATCTTTCTTTTATATATTGTCGTATGAGTAAGACGACTATTTGGATGATGACATGTGATGTCAAACTTTTTCTATTTTAAGAAAGCGTTAAATAATAATAAAATATTTAAATTTTTATCTTACTCCGTTTTTAATGAAACTTGGGTCGACTCGTAGAGCAAAATAAGCTCTTCTCAACGGCATATTTGAAGTTTTATAAGACGTTATACTTAAAATGTTATAAGAGAAAAACGAAGTAAGCAGCTGAATTAATTATAATGATATAATAATAATATTATTAAAAAAATAATTAAGCTAGCAGGTATGCACGTCAATTTTGCCTCCCACATTGCCAGCTTAACTCTTTCACCTGTGTGCCTGCTTGCTTATAAATAGAGATCTGAGGGTTGTATTTAGATATAAGTTTTCTTGGGAACGCTCTAATATAAAGAGAATCCCGAGTAATCGATACCCCATTGGGTATTGTTATTAGTCGTTTTTGGAGCTCGGGTAGGAGCGCGAGTAGGGAGACTCTACATCAGATTGCCGTAGATAGGTTTAAGGTATGTTATCGTTTAAGTTTATGTCAAGTTAATTATTATTTATTTTAGTATTATTATTGGGATTAATATTAGTATAGTTTTATGTTTTAGATGATAGGGTTATTGTTAGGATTGGGTTTTAGGTAGCCTAGCCTTAGTTAGGCATGGATTGATCACCCATGCTTAAACAAGGTAGCGCTAGCTAATATCCAACCATGACAATGACTAGTTAATTGTACCATCGTCTAACCTAGGATTACTTAAACTGTATCAGGACCTTGAGATATCACCAGATCGTACTAGGAATTGATTATCAACTATTCAGCAACTATTAAACATGTGAGTTATCATTACTGTTTTCAAAACTGTAATAATATACTCGTTCTGTCTATACTAGTAATAATTATAATGCTTACATATTTGCACGGGTCGGTATGGGATCCTGATATATTTAATGGGGTGTGTCAAACTGGCTGAAAAGAGGATAGGGTTCCTCGTATGCATCAGGCACATGCTCATACCTATTTGACGGCCGGGAGGGTCTGACAAGCCCGCCGCCGGTGGTTGTGGTAAAACCTGGGAAGGCACTGTGCCTATGGACCCAAATATCACAACCCATATTGTATGCATGTCAAAGTTAATTTTATAAACTGTATAGCATGAGCTCACCAGCATTAGCTGATGACTTTTTGAGTATATGTATCGCTGGTAGTCAGTGAGACTACTTTAGGAATAATGACGAGACAGTGAAATCTGGAGCTGTAGAAGTTTATAGTTGTTTGATATTGTAATTAAATAATGTATTGTACTTAGAACGTTATAAGTTTGAAATGAAAACTCAGTTTGCTTTCGCTGTAAGTTGTATCAAGTGTGCACGTCCGCTCGAGTCACGGGTAGGGTGTCACACCGACCGAGCACGTTTAGGTCGGCGTTGGATTTGACAGGGCGGTTATATGATGAGAGGGCGGTAGTGTGGTGGCTGAAGGTAGTAGAAAGGTTGGTGGTGATCGGAACTGGAATGGGAAGAGGTTTGGTCGGGGTGATGCCTCAACGGGTAACAAGAAGGCACGGGTGGATGATCGCCGTGTAGCCACACCGAGTACGGGATCGAAAAAGTATGGCAAATGTAGGAAGGAGCACAGTGGTGAGTGTAGATGGAGGTTGAACGTTTGTTTTAAGTATGGGAAGCCTGGCCATATGGCTAGAGATTGCAGGGGTACGAGGTGCTTCAACTGTGGAGAAAGTGGTCATATGAGTAAAGACTGTAAGAAGCTGAGAGCCGAGGGTTCCGGGAAGAAGTAGACGGGAAGTGAAGGACCGAGGGAGAGTGATAGGGCATTCACTATGACACAAGAGGAAGCTAGGACAGACCCTGATGTTGTGTCCGATACGTTTCTGGTGAACCAAACTTTAGCTTCTGTGTTATTTGATTCGGGTGCCAGTAGAAGTTTTATTTCTGCGGCTTTCTATGCTAAACTGCCTGTTAGTAGTAGACGTGTTGTGGAATTAGAAGGTCTACCAGGATTTCTGAGATGATAGAGAACTGTGATGTGGAAACTGTCTTTGATGTAGAAACTGCCATAGGTAAGTCTATCAGGATTTCTGAGATGATAGAGAACTGTGATGTGGAGTTAGAATGTCATAAGTTTCGTGTTAGACTGTTCGTGATGACCTTAGGTGGTTTTGATTTGGTTCTCGGGATGGATTGGTTGGCGGAGTTCGAGGCTAATATCGTGTGTCGCAAGAAGATGATTCGTTTGATAGCGCCTGACGGGAGTTCGGTAACTGTTTATGGGGATCGGGTCACGACGATCCCGAAAGTAATCTCAATGGCGGTGGCGGGAAAGTGTATGAGGCATGGATGTAGCGTCTACTTGTGTTATGTAAAGGATGTGGAAACGCCAACACCACAACTATCCGATGTTTCGGTTGTGTGTGACTTTCCAGACGTGTTCCCAGAAGACTTATCAGGAGTGCCACCTGACCGAGAGATAGAGTTTCAGATTGACCTGATACCGGGTGCCCAACCCATTGCCAAGGAACCGTGTCGGTTGGCTCTGATGAAGATGAAAGAGTTGATGGAGCAGGTGCAAGAGCTACTTGATAAGGGGTTCATTAGACTGAGTATGTCTCCTTGGGGTGCTCCGGTCTTATTCGTGAAGAGGAAAGACGGTAGCATGAGGATGTGTATAGACTACCGTGAGCTGAACAAGTTGACAGTGAAGAATCGGTATCCGTTACCGAGAATTGATGATTTGTTTGATCAGCTTCAGGGTGCCAGTTGGATTTCAAGGATAGATTTTCGATCGGGCTACCATCAGCTAAAGGGATTTGTTTGATCAGCTTCAGGGTGCCAGTTGGATTTCAAGGATAGATTTTCGATCGGGCTACCATCAGCTAAAGGTGAAAAAGCAGGATATTCTTAAAACAGTTTTTCGCACGCGCTACGGTCACTACGAGTTTCTTGTCATGTCCTTTGGTTTGACCAATGAGCCAGCTGCTTTTATGGATCTGATGAACCGAGTGTGTCGGCCGATGTTGGATAAATCAGTGATTGTTTTTATTGATGATATCCTGATTTATTCAAAGAGCGAGACAGAGCATGTCGGTCACATTCGAGAAGTCTTGGAGACATTGAGAAGGGAGAAGTTGTATGCCAATTTCTCCAAGTGCGCGTTCTGGTTGCGCGAGGTTCAGTTCTTGGGTCACGTAGTGATTCCGGAGGGGATTATGGTGGATCCAGGAAAGGTGGAAGCGGTGATGCAATGGAAGTCTCCAAAGACTCCATCTGAGATCCGTAGTTTCTTGCGTTTTCCTTGTAGCCGATGAAAGAAGAAAAAGAAATAAAGTCCAAAGTCGGGGGACCAAACTTGCCAAAATGCGAGAAAGCTTGGAAGAGAAGGAGAATAAGAGGGGAGGGCAGCTCACACCCTCCCCGCATCTCCACAATTCAGTCAAAAGAGAGAAAGAAGAGAGAAAAGGGAGAAGAGAAGAAGAAAGCTTGGTTCGAGTGTGCAAAATCATCGTGTAGCGAGCCTAGATGAAGACCTTCTTCTTCTTGTAGTTTGTGTGAGTTCTAGGACCCCTATTTTACTCGTTTTCAACTGATTTGGGGCTGGAACACATAGTAAACCCGTTTTTGTATGTGTGTGTTTGACCCATTTGGGTGTGATTGCGTGTGATGCGTTTGAAGTTTGATTTCGGGCTTGTGTATGCTTGAATGGTGTTATAGTATGCATTCCTAAGGTTTAGGATGGTTGATTGGGCTTAGAATGGGTTTCGATGAGCTTGGAGGTCGAAAATGGCAGATTGGGTTTGGGATGAACTGCATTCTGCATCAGTTAGGGCTAGGCGACCGACTGGAGGCCATTCGGCTGATTAAGGTGCGATTGGAGTTCATTCGCACGACTGAGGTTCAGTCGTACGACTGGGGGTCCAGTTGCATGGGGAGTCATCGACTGAGAGTCCATTCGAATAGGTGCTCATTCGCATAGTGTTCAACCGCATGAGGTCCATTCGCATAGTGTTCATTCGCCCGATTGAGGTACCATACGCACGATTGGGTGTTCATCCGCGTTGGTGTTCATCCGCATTAGTCCATTCGTATGATGTTCAGTCGCATGGAGGCCATGTGACTGAAGGGTGCCCATACGCCCAAAATAGGGCTGTTGCACCCAAGGAGAAGCATAGTTTAATCACTGACTTTTGGGGGAAAGTGCAGATGTAAGTTTCGATGTGAAAATCCCCGTAAGTTCATGTAAGATGATAGTTGGGGTCTTAGAAGTTATGTTGGGCATGATGATGATGATGTTGCATGTTTAGGCATGATGTATGCTATGTATGTATGATGTTTCCCTGTATGATGATGTTATTTGTGCATGATGATGTTCCTCATTTTGATGCATGTTTATCTTTCCCGTGGCTTTACGTGTTATGTTTATAAATGAATGAAAAGTATTATGTAACGTAAAGTGAAAGATAATGAAAAGAGGAAAGAAATGAAAGAATGCATGCATTAATGAATGAATGAATAAATGTAAGAAAGGCTTGCAAGCAAATGTATGGAGGTGCACACCCAATGAAGGTGTTAGCTTAATGGTGTGCGGGTTAGCTACCCCGAAGGATGCACACTGGGGTCCAATCTTTGTGATTGACCATATATACGGGATCCTTGCCGCTTGCCCTAGATGACTGGATCAGCTTCGTGCACAATGTTCGTGAATTAATTACCACAGGTCCAGCATCAGCTTCATGCAAAATGTTCGGGGTATAACATATGGCATTGATCCAAAATAAAAGAGGAAAGATAAGTGATAAATGTACTTACCCTAGGTACTGGAGCCAGCTCCATGCCCAATGTTCGAGGTCTATGAAAGACCTCAGGCTCAGTTACCTGCTTCGTGCACAATGTTCGGGGTAATTTACAGGTCATCGAAAGTAATGAACGTAAATGAAAGTAAGAATTTACGAACGAATGTGAAGGAAAGTAACGAATGTGAATGGTAATGACGTACGTTGAATAAATGAAAGTTAAAGAATGAATGAATGAAAGTAATGAACGGAAGAAATATAATGATAAAGTATGAAATGGGATCCTTGCCACTTGACCTCAGTAATCATGGCTGCGTGCCACGAAGAGGGTAAAGTTTGACAGAATCCAGATAGAAGTAAATGATAATGAACGATAAAGATAATGTCGATATTATCTATGTGTACGTATGATGTATGATTGGACGTTTTAATGAAAGTAAAGTATTTTATTTATAAAACTAGAACTCACTCAGTAACGCTGACTTTTTATGTGTTTCCAGTTGGCAGGTAAGGTTGCTGAGGATGGCATGGGGGGGCTACTCAGTTCTTTTGGATGACATCCATTTATATAATGCTTTTGTGATGTAATGCAACAATATATATTTTGTAATTGATTAACGATGTATTATTTTACAAAAGCTTTTATGATGAAATGAGATGTCATTTTGATCGATTCCGCTGCAATGTTTTATTAAAGTTAATAGAAATGTATGTTTTAGTGCGATGATCAACCGGCTATAAGAGTTCCGGAAACGGGGCCTTACACTTCTTTAACTCTGTCAAACCCTGATCGATGTGTCCTAGCCTCTTGTGCAACATCATGGTATTGCTGTCAATCTTAACATTTGTTATTGATACAGTACCACCACTTACCTGACCATCCAGTAAGTAAAGATTGTTATCCTTTCTTATTTTAGTCAATATCACCATTGACTCACGAATTACTTTTGCCTTACTTTTTGCAAGACTTTCATGACCACTATTTCTTTTAAAGAACCCAAGTGACATAAGATTTCTCTTTAATTCTGGGATATATTTGACATTCTCTAGATCATATATGGATCCGTTCTGCAATGTTAAGGGTACAGTCCCAACTCCTTTAATCAAACAAGGTCTCATCACCTAATTGCACTGATCCAAGATCCTCTATATTTAACTCTTTAAAGAAATGCCTATTTGGGGTTATATGATAGGAACACACTGAATCCATGATCCATTCTAGACTAGTTTCAGTCTTAGAAACAACCAACACATCAGGACTATCATTTCCATCACCATTCTTATCTTGAGGTTGCTGATTACTAAGGTTTCTAGTTGTATTATACTCATCTTTCCTCTTCTTCCACTCGAGGCAAGTTTTCTTGAAATGTTTGTCCGAATTACAAAGATAACATCATCGTTTTTCCTTTGATTTAGAACTGGTGAACACCCTAGTCTTGTGACCCCGTGCTCGATTCTACCCTTGGCGTATAACCTATCAGCATGTTCTTCTTCAACATCTGACCTCGTTTTTAATTCTCCTGAATTCAATGCAGCAAGAACCTCTTCCATGGATAGAGACTCTCTACCAAATATAAGAGTATCCATAAAATGTTCATACGATGAAGGAAGGGAGGCCAAGAAAATAATGGTCTGATCCTCATCTTCTAGTTCAACTTTGATATTCTTAAGGTCTAACACCAATTTATTAAATTCATCAGTTTGATCATCTAGCGTCTTACCAACACCCAATTGAAGAGTATACAGACCTTTCTTCGGATACAATCGATTAGCCAAGGACTTAGTCAAATACAAACTCTCATGTTTGGACCATAATCCTACCGCCAAGGTCTCCTTTTTGGCACCTCCCTAAGAACTCTATCACCGAGGTTTAGTATTATCGCATTATGTGCTTTTTCGAGAGTATCTTTCTTTTCATTTTCAATCATTCTAGCCGGCAATCATTCGTCTCCACTTAATGCTACCACTACACCTTGATGAACAATAAGGGCTCGCATCTTTTCCATCCATAATCCGAAATCATTCTTTGCATGAAACTTCTCGATTTCATACTTCGTAGATACCATCATCAACCCCAATTTCTCCCACGGATTACTTTCTTTGTTCGAGCTGAATTGTGGCTCTGATACCATTGTTGAAGAACTTAGAAATCAAACAATCAACAATAAAAACAAATAAGAATATGAATTGAAGAAATGAATTATGAAATCAAAAGATTGCAGTACTATATTCAAGAATATGAAGAATGATTACAGCAAAACCATTCATACCAAGAAGAAAAGATCCCCTTCAATCGACTAGCTAACTACCTTTTAACAACCCACTTAACAAAGTTACAAGATAAGCCCCTCTACTTTATACTAGTTAATAAAACATTCACAAAGTTTTACTAAAAACTTTAACTTTGATCACTATATACTAACAGGAACTAACGTGATGGGAGAAATGAAAGGTGTTGATAAGAGTTGATAACAAGTCGGCTATAGCCCCTACTAAAACTCTCATGTTCAACGATAAGAGTAAACATATCCACATTGCTCAGAAATACAAAGTACCATAGCCTTGTCCTCTTGCAAAGCCGAATTCATGGTGACAACAACAACCATATGCCAAGTATGATGGCTTCAACAAATGCTATCAGAACTAACATGGTGGTAGAAACGAAAGGTGTTGATAAGAATTTGGTTATAGCCCTTACTAAAAATATTGTGTTCCACGGTAGAAGTAAACATATCCACATCGATATCTCTACATACGAGAATGTGTAGAAAATTATCAAGTTTTAGTCAAGTCTGTATCCGGCCAAGAACAAAAGGTGGATGTTTGACTAACGTGTTAGCTAGAACAAAGTTCAAGGAGAAGAGGATGCAACTTGGTGTTGAAAACCTACCCATACGACTCATAAAATAAGGGGTAAGTGTTGCGTAATTTCGGAGTCTCTATCCGCAAGTCAGTGGCGGGAGAGGCAGTTTAAAAGTAGCTGTAATAGAGTAGAATTAGGTAACAAATATATATATCATTACATTAATTGTTTTGTTTTAAGCAATTCAAGTTGAAGTCTAACAAGTTAGGCTAGTGTATATAAACTGAGTTATATATATGGTTCTCATTATAATCAAGTTTTAATAAAAAGTTGAGAGTAAGCCATATATATTATTGTGTGATTGTCTATACCCATTCACCACTCGAGGCAATTGCCGTTTAAAAAATTTATGCAACCATGGAAGTTAGTTGGTGATAGTTTTAATAGGTTGGCTATGATCATGGCCCACATCCCACATCCGACACATAGCATGATACATATTGTCTTTTATATAAGGTCCCCCCTCCCTCTGATCAATTTAGTGATCGATATTTGAGTGTATCTTTGACCTAATGCAATTTTTTAAGTAGACCTAAGGAACTAAGCATGCAACCTTTGGTATATTCTACTCTAAGACTATATATTATTTACGTACGTGCCAACTTGTACAATTATTTAGTATTGTTGCTCTCAAGTACAAAGAATCTTTTTATACATTAGGTATACTATAACTTTAATAAATAATTATGCTTTTGTTTGGTCTAGCTGGCTACCTTTCTCTACGCATTCTCCAAAGGCTATTAAAAAGCGAAGTGCATCTACTTGCTAAAACAAAGTATTTTACTACACTTTTTCTAAAGCAAATTAGCTTATTATAGGATCACAAGTTTTAGTAGAAGATTTTGCAATGCACTAACATGCAGTTTCCTCTCTTTTATGTATTTCACTTAAAAGATGAAAATTTGAATTGTAACAATGTCAGAATTAATTGTCTTAAAAATTAACCACAAAATTAAATCAATGGTTTAGAGGAATAGTAAATGACAAGTTAAGAAGGAATTGAAGAACATATACTTGTTGCTCATGTAGCCCTCAATTATCTTTAGGCATATGTAGCTCCTATACGTTTACATATACATTGCTTCGGTATGTTTGAATTTTTAAGCTAAGCATATTGTACAACATTATGCATTTTATGATTTCATTAGCTCTATAATTTTATCAAACAATCAATCGAATTTACAGGTTTTATTATTTTTATGTGTTATTAATATGCATATTATGAGAAAACAAACAAACAAACAAACAAACCCAGTATATCCCACTCAAGAACAGGATCTGGGGAGGGTAGGTGTAGGCGAGTCTTTGTATAAATTAAATATACTGATTTACGTTAATTGAAGTAGTCTGGTCTTAAATTTGTACTCAAAGTTATATGATTAAATTAAATAGAATTCTTATTATTTGTACGTAGACATGGCCATGATTCCATGAAGATACAAACTTTTATTTTGATGAGTTGTAATTTAATTACATATATATAAATTAATTAATGAGTTACTTATATATGATAGAATTAATGAGTTTTGTACAGATAGATTAACGTGGTATTCGTGTTAACCAATTTTTTTTGTGTCCTTCTTCTCTGTTCACTACAAGGAAAAAGACCTTTAGCGGCGACATATGTCGCCGCTAATACCCCTAGGTGTCGCCGCTATTACTATTAGCGGCGACTAGTCGCCGCTAATAAGTCGCCACTAAAAGTTCGTCGCTATTGACCAAAAAGTCGCCGCTAATAAGTCGCCGCTAAAAGTGTCGCCGCTATTGACAAAAAAATCGCCGCTAATAACTGTCGCCACCTAATGGTATTTTTCGACTATTAGCGGCGACATATGTCGCCGCTAATAGTCTTTTTTTTAATTTTTTTGTTTTTTTTTTTTTGGAAATCCTGTTTTCCAGCCAAAACAAACCTATGTTTATCAAATCTAGATTACACTACACAATATCATAAAATTATACATAAACTACAATCTAGATTACGTACAAAATATCATCCAATCATACATATAGATAATTAAGTCATGTTTAATTACACTACACAATATCATCCAATCTCCAATCATCCAAGCATGCTATTCATCCCCCTCGTCTGAATCCTCTTCTTCGACTTGATTTGGAGCCTTTTGCGAAGCAATTAATTGCGTCATTTGTGACATAAATTGCGCGTTTTGAAATAGACTTGAAATTTGCTCCTACAAAAACAAAATATACATTTATATCTTGGCTAAGTATATGAAGTGTCAATTAATGATGTTAAACAAACACACTTATGATAAACTTAACACATCCAAGTTATAATAACCTAAAACAACTATGATGAACTTAACACATCCAAGTTTAACTCATTTTGACCCGTTTTTACTCAAATCTTGTTGTTTTCACCCATTTTGACCCGTTTAAGCTAAACTTAGATAATTAAGTCTATTTTAGCAATAAAAAGTCATAAAAAACCAAAATGAACTATGATCAACTTAACACATCCAAGTTTAACTCATATTGACCCGTTTTAACTCAAATCTTGTTGTTTTCACCCATTTTGACCCGTTTAAGCTAAACTTAGATAATTAAGTCTATTTTAGCAATAAAAAGTCATAAAAAACCAAAATGAACTATGATCAACTTAACACATCCAAGTTTAACTCATATTTACCCGTTTTAACTCAAATCATGTTGTTTTCACCCATTTTGACCCGTTTAAGCTAAACTTAGATAATTAAAGTCTATTTTAGGGATAAAAAGTCATAATAAACCTAAGTGAACTATGATGAATTTAACACATCCAAGTTTAACTCATTTTGACCCGTTTTAACTCAAATCATGTTGTTTTCACCCATTTTGACCCGTTTAAGCTAAACTTAGATAATTAAAGTCTATTTTAGGGATAAAAAGTCATAATAAACCAAAATGAACTATGATGAACTTAACACATCCAAGTTTAACTCATTTTGACCCGTTTTAACTCAAATCATGTTGTTTTCACCCATTTTGACCCGTTTAAGCTAAACTTAGATAATTAAAGTCTATTTTAGCAATAAAAAGTCATAAAAAACCAAAATGAACTATGATGAACTTAACACATCCAATTTTAACTCATTTTGACCCGTTTTAACTCAAATCATGTTGTTTTCACCCATTTTGACCCGTTTAAGCTAAACTTAGATAATTAAAGTCTATTTTAGGGATAAAAAGTCATAATAAACCTAAGTGAACTATGATGAACTTAACACATCCAACTATGATGCACTTACCTGTGTAAACGACTGAGGAGTTTGTTCATGATCATGAACAAAAGAACTCGTCCCTGCAGATGAAAATGGTTTACGCCCAATCCCCCGAATATGTCCACGCCGTTGTCCCAACACCGACTCAAAGATATCGACTTCATTCAGCGTTGATGATCCACTTTCTTGATTTTGGGTTTGACTTAGCTCATCAAACCTTTCCTTTAATTGGTTCTGTATTAATTAACAAAAATATATTAACATATTTATACATACATAAATATATATTTAAAAATTATACTTTTAAGAAATACTTACATATTGTTGCTCTGCTACCTCGCTATCAAATGTCCCATCTTTACCAGTATGAGCATCATGAAACGTTTCAAGTCTGCTTTTATTCTGTTTTTAAAAAGTATGTTATATATTAAAAAATGCTAATATATAATACACAAATATATAAATTTAAATCATTACCTGCTTATAACAATAACTACTATATGAAGCAGTCCCCCCACGGTTTGTATATATTTGTTGTTGACGATTTGATTTGTTTGAACTTGACACATTCCTATATGCGTCACTCATAAAATAGTCAACGGTTTTGTTCCAATTATCATGATTCATTCCTGTTGGAGGATTGACCCTTGCTTGTTCTACATTATCGTAGCCTCCAACCCGATCAAAATGTTTTTTTGCCACATTTTTTCGATCTCTAAATCGTTTGAGAAACACCGCACGGATTCCACCCTCTATCTGTGCGCGCTCACGATCTCGCAATATCTCATCAAAGTCAAAGCGTCGCTACATTTAAGTTCAACAAAATAAAAGTTATTTATGTAAAAATGAATAACAAACATATAACTTATAAAATTTTACCGCCATATGCTCTTCCAAAGCATTCTTCTGAGCATCGGAAAGATTTTCATACGAACGAACATTAAAAGGTAAATTAGCTTCCATGTATATCCCCACCTCGCGAACAAACATATCATTAAGTTCGCCAACGGGGGTATACGTGGCAGCTCTATCAAAGGGTAGAGATAAAGGTCCTCCCTTTTTAGCTAGCTCTTGCTGCAATTTCTTATTTTTCGCCTTTCCTCTTGTTTTACGAGAAGGCGTGCCTGTAATCAGATTAAAAAATCATTGATTGCATCATATATTAATAATAATTGAATATACATAGTATATAAATTAATTATAATAACCATTACCGTCTAACGCGTGACTCCCATGAGTGTCAAATGGAGGAAGTGGTGGATCCCCCGCGCCATCACCTCCGTGACTCATCACATCAGCCATAAGGTATACGAGAACAATCCACAATGAAAACATGTCTTGAAATATAAGATTTAGAACATAATGTTAAAATAAGAAGAAAGTTTTGTAGTACAACATGAAATACAAACAAAGGTTTAAATAAATAAATACATATACAAATCCTAACAAATGTTTCAATCAGAGTCACCCTCATATACTTCAGTATCTTCGTCAGACTCTTCGGTGTCATAATCAGAATCGTCCTCATCATAATCATCCTCGTCTTCAAACACCTCTTCAGCGGTAACAGTTGGCGGATTAACTTCACTTGGAGTCTCGTCTTCGGTGACATGAGTAGGTATGTTATGAAAGTATTGTGTGAAGTCAATGAAAAGTATGCTATTAGATGAAGAGTGGTTGTGAACAACGTCAAGATCTTCTGTCAAGTCATTGTCAACATTTTGAATGTTCTCCATGACACCATCATTGATTGTAGGGCGATCCCAAATTTTTTGATGATTAACATTCTCGACGACCCACCGGTGATTATTGTTTTGATTTCTTCGAGAAGGTTCTCGGATGTAGAACACTTGTTTAGCTTGAGAGGCAAATATGAGTTGATCGTCTTTGTCCCATTCACGTTCTGTGTTGATACTAATGATATTATTGTCGTATGAAATGCCCCTTCGAGTATCAAACCATTTGCAACGAAATAGGACAGTTGAATACCCATTTGCATAATGTAATTCAATAATCTCCTCAAGTTGCCCATAATATTTCTCACCATTCTCTCCCTCCACTAAAACACCGGAGTTTTGCGTTGTGCGTTGCGCGTCACGATCAACTACCATAAACCTAACACCGTTGACTATGCAAGCAGTATAACTATAGGCATTTACATCCGCACCCATTGAAAGAGCATACAACTCTGAATGAAATTTTGGAGAATTTTGTATTTTCATCGAATAAACCTAAGAAAATATTGACTAACACGTGTTATATATGGAATACCTAACAAATATATAGTAACACGTGTTAGATATAGATTACCTTCTCGAGGAACCATGATGGAAATTTGATTTTAATATCCTCACGTGGACATACAGATTTAAATTCACTACAATATTGATAAAAATATACAATAAGTGACAATGAAATATATTTAATTAATGATGCAAAGTTAAAGATAGGAAACTTTACTTCATATAATCTCTGACTTCTTGACAGCTATCGAGCACAAACCATTCTAACTTAAGCTTTTCACTTGGAGAAAGGTATTTCATCTTTGTTGCACTAGCCGGACGACATTTAGACTCAAATGCATACACGTTTCTTTTTTGGATAATGACATCCTCGTTTCTGTCAGGGCGATTAAACTGAGTCTCAACATCTCGAAGGTATCTCGAACAAAATGATAGAGCTTCTTCAGCAACATAACCTTCAGCTATACAACCTTCCGGCCTTGCTTTGTTTCTGACATAATTTTTTAGTTTTTTCATATATCTTTCAAACGGATACATCCATCTCATACATACAGGACCACCACGAATCGCTTCATCAGGTAAATGCAAAACTAAATGAACCATAATGTCAAAAAACGCCGGAGGATAGATCAACTCTAACTTGCACAATATTATAAGAATGGCATCCTTAGCTTTCTTCATATCCTCGACCAATAGTGTTCTTGAGCAGAGTTGCTTAAAAAACGTACAAAGATCAACTATTGATGTATAAGTATCTTTGGTCAAAAAGCATCTAACCCCAATCGGTATTAAACGCTGCATGAGAATATGACAGTCATGAGATTTCAACCCAGTAATATTAGTATTGTTATCTACCACTCTCTTCCTGATATTAGATCCGAACCCATCAGGCAATTTAACATCCTTTATAAACTCACAAAATAACTTTCGATCACTGATCTTCAATGAGTATTTTGGATGTGGACTATACCACTTGCCATTCTTTTTCTCCAACCACTGCCTACTTCGAATATTTAGATTTTTCAGGTCAACACGTGCATTTGGCGTATCTTTGCTCTTTTCATTCATTAGAAGAGTACCCAACAAACTGTCACACACATTTTTTTCGATATGCATCACATCTAGGTTATGTTTTAGCTGCAGAGAAGACCAATACTCAAGTTCAAAAAATATGCTTCGTTTCGACCAGTTCAACTCAAACTCCTCCCGCTTTGATTTTACACCTCCAAAATCGGGATGTTTACCCGGCAAACGATGGCGTAGACGACTAATTTGTGCTTCTATGTCTGTATCATTAAACTGTTTCGGAGGGGCTCTGATCTCGGGTTCTCCGTTAAATTCTAAACTTGTTCTCCACTCATGGTTAGCATCTAAGAATCGCCGATGACCAACATATACAACTTTATTTGTAACACGCATAGAAGGAGTGTCTTCGTTACATGTCGGGCATGCTTTGTAACCCTGCCCGCTCCAACCAGATAAACTACTACGAGCTGGAAAGTCGTTTATAGTCCATAACAACGCCGCTTTCATTGTAAAGAACGTGTTTGTCGCCGCGTCTTTAGTACGTACGCCTGACACCCACAACTGCTTAAGCTCATCCACCAACGGCCTAAGAAACACATCCATGTCTTTCCCCGGTGATTTAGGACCAGGAATCAACAATGACAACATAAATGATGACTCTTTCATGCATAACCATGGAGGCAGATTGTATGTGGTGAGTACAACCGGCCACGTGCTATGAGCCGAACTCATGTTACCAAATGGATTAAAACCGTCGGCTGCAAGCCCTAGGCGAACGTTTCGCGGTTCCCTTGAGAAGGTCGGGTACTTTATGTCAAAATCTTTCCATGAGGTACCATCAACAGGATGTCGCATCGTACCCTCTTCTGATCGTCCGGTACTATGCCAAATCATATCTTTTGCCGTGTGCCTTGAAGAATACAATCGTCGTAGTCTCGGGGTTAAAGGAAACCATCGTAACACCTTGTGAGGTAACTTCTTGCCCTTTGTATTTGTATCAACCCACCTACTCTCATTACAAACGGGACATTTTTCTAACAAAAGGTTTTCTCCCCAGAAAAGAGCACAATCATATTTGCACACATGTATCGACTCATATCCTAAACCAATCTTTTTTAATGTCCTTTTTGCTACATAATGAGAAGATGGGATTTTATTACCCTCAGGATGTGAAGATTGTAACAACTCAAGAAGCTCATCAAATGAGCTATTAGTCCATTTATTCTTCACCTTGATATGCATAAGCTTTGCTAAAAAATCAAGTGAAGAAAACTTAGCACAACCCGGATATAATTCTGATTGAACTTCTTCTAACAAGTTCTCAAAATCATCATTGAGACCACTACTCTGCTCATGGAGACCGCTACTCTCCTCCATAACGTCTTCGATAACGTCAGCCATTTCGTTTGTTGGCGCAACGTTTTCCACAACTACAACTTCAGGAATTAAACTTTCACCGTGATAGATCCAATCCTTGTACGACCGGCACATGCCCCATATTTCTAAATGATATTTCATTTTAACCCATCCTAATAATACCGTATTCTGACATTTCATACATGGACATCGAATCTGGCCATAACTGTCCACAAGTTTTTCGCACATATCTATAAAAGAGCTAAGTCCTTGTTGATACTCAGGTGATCTACGATTCGGATTAAGAAGCCAACTTTTATCGATAGGCATGATTATGGAACTGCAAAATATATTAGGATTTAAGTGGATGAAAAATTATCCACAAAACTCGAACAAAAAGGAATTACTAAGCTCGTGATTATCAGAATGAATCTTACCGAAACCCTAAAATCATATACATAAAGAGAAGGGAAAAATCATCAGAAAACGATAAGCCATAAGTTACATAAAAGGCTAAATAAACTAAGTTAAGTTTATATCATTATATCCAATATTATTTATCAAATAACACAACTAATAAATCATTTTCCACCGATACATTATTTATCAAACAAAAAGTAGGACAGTAGATTGAGAATTCCAAAGGGTAGGCTGCTATACCCACTTTTTGAATACTTTATCTCATATATGAACATGTATTACATAATTGTTTGTTTAAGAAAAATTCGGCAGCATTTCCTCTTAGCTCCCAAGTATATAGAAATATATACCCGAGGAGCAAAGAGAAAATGACCAAATTTTTCTTAAACAAACAATATGTAATACACATTCATATCCTAAATGAGATAAAATATTCAAAAAGCAGTCCCAAAACGGGGACAACCCGAAATTAATTACTAAATCAATTTCGGGCGGGTATTTCTAAGCTCGTGATGATTAGAATGAAGTCACGAAACGTAAACGCTCATAATGTAAAACAATAAGCAATTACTATAACAATTAAATGAAACGTGACAATGTCTAAACAAATTGAAACATTATTGTAATTGTTTTAAAAAATGTCACGTTTCGTTTGATTTTTTTAGTGATTTTTTATTGTTTTTCATTAATATAAAACACAAATGATCATAACCTAAATTGTGTTTTTATAGTAATGAAAAACAATAAGAAATCACTAAAAAATCAAACAACTAAACAATGATCATTTGTGTTTATAAATAACACAACTTGTCATTTTATAGTGATCATTGTTTTGTCTATACACAAATTACTAAACAATAATTTTCAAATAACACAACTTGTTACACGACTGTCATAACCTAAATAATCTAATTATTAAGCATTATTAACATAATAATTTTCAACCAACAAAACACCTAAACTAACATCTAATTAATAAACATTATAAACACATGATTCCTCTGTAGCATATGCTAGGGCTCAGGTTCCAATATACTAATTTCCTATCATAACCTCCTAACACCATATGTCCGGCACAAGCTATGATTTATGAATTACATGATCTCGTTCGTTAAAAGTGAAACTTATACTCTCGAGACGAAAATCGATAGCAGAAACAAACTCAACTAACAGAATCAAAAAATAAGAGCTGTAGCACTTGGCATTTGTTAATCAAACCAATTCACGAATGAAAAATCAAGGAACCCACAAAAGATCCCAATTCAGAAATCACAATTGAAGCACCAAATCAGTAATTCAATGCAACACAAATCAACTTACAGAACTCCAACAAGAAATTGAGAAACACCAACAAAGAAAGTAAGAAGCTTTACCAAAACAGATAATAGATCGCATAAACACAAATGAAAGTAAGAAGCTTTACCAACAGATCTCGTTTTGAGAATTGAAAAGCTGCTTCTGAATGCTTTACTCGTGCAGATGGGGAACAATAACGAGGCTTGGGCCTGATAAATACCAACCAAGAAACACATAAACACAAATGAACCATAGTAACCAAGCCCAAAAGTACAACCTACATAGCACAATGTACAACAAACCAACACATGAAACTAATGGATTTGGATGAACTTACAGAGCAGAGACGATGAAATGGCGGGGATCGAGAGGTGGCGGAGACGGTGGCTGGGGAGCGGCAGTGAGAAGAGGGGACGGAGGTGAAGAGGGGAGGTGCTCGGTGGGGGAGGTGCTCGGTGGGGGTGGTGCTCGGTGGGGGTGGTGCTCGGCGGTAAGAGGAGAAGAAAGTAGGGGTGGTGCTCGCGAGGTGGTGGCCGGAGGGTGGTGGTCGGCGGCGGCAGCACGCAGGGACAGGGAATCGGAGGGAAATTTGGAGGGGAATGGAGATGTGGAGGGAATCGTGGTCGCGTATACCCGGGTATATTTTTTAACCAATAGCGGCGACAAGTCGCCGCTAATAGTGTCGCCGCTATTGGTTAAGTACGTTTAATCCCTGTCCGTTAGATCTGTTGCACGATCAACGGTTAGATTTGTTGGAAAAAATTGGAAACGGATTGATTATCAATAGCGGCGACATGTCGCCGCTAATAGTGTCGCCGCTATTAATGTCGCCGCTAATGAGCGTGTCGCCGCTAATAGAGGCGCCGCTATTACTGACTTTTCTTGTAGTGGTTAAAGTAGTATTTCTTATCATCACCAAATTAAACCGTAAAAGAGTTCTAAAAAACTAAAGAATGAAATTAAGGTAACAATTAATTAATGAACATCATACCTTTAATCTGTCGTGCGAAGTTTTAAATTATGGGGTGGCTAGATAAGAGAACCCATTAGACAAACCTTAAAAATCATTGCAAATACATGATCAAAAAAATCATAGAATTTTTTCTTGATATAATTTCATTTCCACCACCGATAAACTCATCTCCAAAAATATAAATTCTTTATAGGAACACGTCTCCACCAGCAATTATAGGTAATGAATTGGTGATCGGTAAATCAAAGCTGAATATAATGGAGGATAAATCAATGGATTTAGTTAAAAAGATATAATTATAAAAAAGATGGCGGTCAAATTCTATTAAAAAAAACCTTCAGAAAAATAAACGACGAATAAATTTTAAATTATATAAATGATTGGTTTTACTTTTCTTAATTTTTCAAAAAAAGGCTTTTTTTTCATGAACCCTTCAATATGCATGCACGTGGGTGCATGAGTTAACTAGAAAACCTTAAAAATTGAAAACAAAGTAAAGAACAAGTCTCAAGCATCCATTTACTTTTGATGTAATGACTTAGAACTAAACTATAACTCACATTTGATTCATAGTGTACCAAAATGCACCCAAGCAAACCCTAATTGATCTGATTGGCCTGAGAAGCATGCAGGTATAAAGCAAACCCTAATTGATCTGATTTGATTTATTGACTTATAATTAGTATTGTTGTTAGGAAAACTATCAAATGTACGTAGTTCATATATTTGAAAACAGAAAACAAGATGAGGTCATTTACTTATTTACTATACATGATTAGACCTTAACAACCCAGATTATATCGCGTATTTGTATCAATATATATATGTAGAAAGACTTAATGCATAAAATTATTTGTATTCAGTTATTTTTCAAATAAGGTTTTGTTTTCTAGGATTGATGAACAGCTTTTTAATATATGTTAGAATAATGCAAATTGAAAGATAGAGCATGTGAGATTTGTTGGGTTTGAGCCGCAAAGCTGTCATTACAGAAGGAATAATTAACGGAATCAGTTATATGGTGGGCGTTTGTTTTTAATTGTCTTTTACCACGTTCCTGGAATCAAGATGGGTTTGTCTTTTGTCCAAATGCTAATCACATGTTTTTGTTTTACTTTCAGGACAATAAATAATTATAGCATATATATTAAATGAGAAGGTGAATTCATAATTACTTATGTTTAAATAGTTAAAACAATAATTAAGTTAAAAGGATATTAACAAAATGCTTAGATCTGTTAAGGTACGTTATAGCAACACCACTTTCACTTTAATCCCAACACGATGGTCAAACAACACTAAACGATGACTGATATCAAACAATCTTATATTTGTTATTAAACAATTTGTAAGGATCAACACATTACAATGATCGATCTCATAACGAATATGCGGAATGTAGACATCACGGATAAGATTGAACAACTGAAGAATGAAACAAAAAATGTAAATAACTTCGATATAGTATTGCTCTCTGATTTGATAAGTGTTACAAGAAATATGGAATCAGGAAATATGACAAAAAGCTTAACTATTACAAAACACAAACTCTATATATACTACAAACTAGAGTTCTCGCGCGAGAAGACAAGTAGTTGTCGCACGAGAAGCTAGTTTTTGCGTGGTAACTTGACTTCTCGCGTGGCTTCGGATCTAGATCTTTATCTTGATTTGATTTTCCAGAGCCTCTAGGTTCAACCACTACAATCTTCCCCTAGGCTCGGTAAATCATTGTTGTTTAAAAGTTTACGTCTGCAATCTTGTAACTGCCCCCATAAGCATACATCTTGTTTTCTAGGGCCTTCGTGATCAACCAACCAAACTGCACTGCTAATAGATGAATAGATTCATCAGCTGAAATAGGATAAGTTTGCAGCCTCATCAAATCGTCTCTTCTAAATTTGAGCAAGTCAACAGGGTCGAAGATACGATATTCTCTATCCACACAGTGTATAATAGCATGATCGGTATCCTTCTCACAACTCCACCACATTAGCTTAAACAAGCTGTTAACTAGCACAGGAGCGTGGATAGGTATCTTCCTCACATATCTCGGATGCTTGTAAACCCTTATCTTCATTGGCTCGTTCGTATTTGGATCTATATGGGTCTCATCTTCAATGACTTTAGATTTGGCTGTTTTAAAGTCCTTAAAGATGGATTTACTATGTCGGTACATCAGGTTCCTAATCCAATTACCCTTCCCGTAATTACAAGGATTAACAAACAAAACACGGCCCATAGCATATAAATTAGACGCTTTGAATGTATGGAAGTCGTGTTCATCCTAATAATGCTCAATCGTTCTTGCTCTTCTCTTCATCACATACAACTTCTTCTCTGCATCGTATAACCAATAAATGATAGGTTATGATTTTTCGTTTCTTGAGAAAGGTTTGGAATGTCTCAGCGTGTGTATATAAGCTGGCGGTGGTGGAGCAGCAAAAGTCAGATTACCAACTTGACGTACAGCATTTTGACCAGTTTAGTCTGATGTCTTTTCAGTCAGTTCAGCACTCGACTCCCCTACTATCTCTCCATCTTCAATCAAAATATCAAAAAACAAGTCTCTGAGACTGTTCCTGAATACTTCAGTGTAATCTACAACAATCTCCTCTAAATCATCAAACAAAGACACACCTCATCTTCGTCCTTAGCAATCAATTTCTCTGAAAAGTATAAAACTACTTCTCATAAGCAGCCTCAGTAACAGGATCCAAAGGTGTGTAGTCTGCTACATCATCAGGACTTGGTCCGGAGACATTGGCAGGCGACCAGTAGGAGGACCCGTGTCACCACCTTGATCATCATCATCATCCCCCCTTTCTTATCATCACCATTACCATCATCTCCCTCATCACCATCATCATCACCATCATTATCGCCATCATCCTCATCATCATCATCTTCATCATCAAAGTCAAAATCAATATGATCTAAATCTTCATCATCATCAGCTTGATTAGGAATAGGCAATATGTGTTGGGCTCAACAAACGCCTCTCCAGTAAATGATATAGGCTGATCCCCAGCAGACTGAATAGGAATATCTGATATAGGCTCTTAATTAGCAATAGATGTGTCTGTAGTCCTTTCAGCATCAACAGGATCTACCACACGCTCTGTATCAACAACAAGCTCCTCAACATGCTCTGGAGCTATAACCGGCTCAACATCAGGATCAGGACCAATATCTCGTTGTCCACTAGAATCTCCAACCTTAGTGGTATGTTGTATGAAAGATGAAAACACATGCGAGGTGAGATCTCTTATAATCTGTACATAACTATACAAAAACTATTATTGGCTCTCCAAATTTTTAATTATCTCATCCTTTTAAATCATACCCCTGTATAACTCATCTATAATCCGGGTCTTCCCTATCACTTCCTTCTCCAACACACTCACTCTATACTCTAGAGTAACCCTCGTAGGTGATAAAGGTCTATGCTCAGGAATACTGTTGTGGTAATCAGCATCTCCAAAAAGATCATCATGTGTAGACTCCCTTGGAAGTGTCCTCAATACATCAGCAGTAGTGGGCATAGAAGTAGATGTCACAGTAGTTAACCCTGTGACAACCACTGAAGTCACAGTAGTTAACCCTGTGACAACCACTGAAGGTGTAGCCTCACTAACTGTAACTGGTACATCTGGTACTGGAACATCCTTAGTCATCACGGTGGGTCATCGGGGTCCGAGGTTTCCTAAACACACCTCGTCCTCTACCCCTACCATGTGGACTATCGCTAGATCTCCTTGTCATAGTCTTCCTCCTTCCACGTTTAGGGATTGGTGTCTCCTCAGGAACAAAGTCAGTGTCACGTTCCTCAGCAGTGCGTTTGGGTGGTGTTTCACGCACTCTGGGATGCTCTTATTGAACATAAGGAATGTTCTCGATTTGATCACTACCTGTCTCACTACCACTGCTAGTGAACCACACATTCACCTTATCCATATTCGAACGTTCAGCACCTTAAGAACTCTCAGGTGCTTTTTGAGCAGTGCTCGTAGATAGACTAGCAGTCTTTGTATCTCCAGTATGAGTAGATGTAGATGTACCAGATGTAACATCTCTATGAACCCATGTAGTTGTAGAGGATAAATCAAGGCTCGGCAAAACATCATATGCGAAACCAGATCCACGCGACAGGAATAAGTCACGCGAGAAGCAGCCCATGCGAGACAAGCTTCCACGTGAGAGAAGATGCCGCGCGAAATGCCTCTCGCGCGAGAACCCGATGTTTAGTATAAATAGCTAGATTTCGTTTTTGTAATTAAGCTTTTCATTTATATTATCATTTTTGTTCTGTGCGAAATCGCACAAGACCTGTAATAGGTTTCTGTTCATCAATTCAATATCATTTGAGTTCAATTTGATTCTTCTTCTACTCCAATCTTGTTTATATTCCGCGTTCACAAGATTGAGATCGTGTGTTATTGTTTCTTGGAGATTTTCAGAGGTTTTACAATTGGTATCAGAGCAATAGGCTCTTGAACCACGATTTAGAGAAGAATTGGATTGTATTCTACTCGATTTTTGAAGAATTCATCATTGATCACTTTAGATTCTGAGATGGCAATGTTATGCTACTCGATTTCGGAGGTTATGGACTGATTTGGACCGAATTGAACTGAATTAGTGGACTTTAAGTGAATTTTAATCAAAATTAAGCTTAAAATTGACTTAAATTCATTAAAATTGGATTAAAATGGGTTTAATCAAACTTAATCAGTGAATTGGAGGTGACATTCATGTGAACAAACGGTTGGAAATTTGTTTCTGCAAAAATCGAAGTTTTCGCTTGATCTGCAAGTTCTCGCACGCGAAAAGTGGTGTTTTTCGCTCAGTTAGATATTTCACCTTTTTGTGCGATTCGCGTGTAAAGATAATTTTGAAATTCGCACGAACTGCTTCCTCACGCGAAAACTTAATCCGCGCGAAATTGGTTTTCGCACAAGTTCTGTTTTCGCACGAATACCTGATTTTTGACTTTCTGATCATTATGGCTTCAACGACTCCGAATCTGAAGCATCTTACTGCTTCACTTCATTTAGACACGGAAATTGGTACTGGTAACAAGCCACCGAGGCTTCTCTGTGAAGATGATTATTCTGATTGGGCTTTCCGATTTGAGAGATATGTTATTTACACGGAACCGAAGATGTGGAGATCAATCCAGTATGGTCCTTACATTACGTTGTATAAAAATGATAAAGGAGAGATGGTTCAGAAACCTGAACATTTGTGGGATGAAGATGACATCAAGAGGTTGGAACTTGATGATAAAGCTTATGCTGCCATCACTATGGCACTTACTACTGAGATTTCACAAAAGTTTCAAGAGTTCAGGGGTGCTAAAGTGCTTTGGGATGCTCTGGAGTCTCAGATTATGGGCAACAAAGACATGAGAGAGAGCAAAAAGGATATGTTGAATCAAGAATTCAACATGTTCAATCATATTGTTGGTGAAGAGCTGGAAGTTCAGATGGCCAGGTTTGTTAGACTGGTCACAAAAATGAAGAGTGCAGGTATTACTCTGGAACCCATCACTGTGAACAAGAAGTTACTCAATTCACTTCCATACAGTTGGAATAACAACTGTACTTTGATAAAGAGAACCAAAGACTTGTATACTCTTCAGTTAACTGATCTCATTTCAACCATCAAGTCTTATGCTATGGATGATAAGCAGCGAGCTGCTAATCATCTCAGTTCTCTGGGTGCTGAAGGAACTGCTCTATATGCAAAGATGGCTAGTAATCCGAATTACTATGTCAGTTATACACAAATGTGTCAGCAACAACAATCTGGAAGTGCAGCATCTTCTTTTATTCAACCAGCAGTAAACCACCAAGTTCATGTTCCAGCTGCTCAACATTATTCCCCCATCATCCATCAACAAGTCTCTCAATCTCAAGATTCTCAGAGTGGTCAACATGCTTATGTTGCTACCACTAGTCCATCAAAGCAAACTGTTCAGATTGCTGAGGAGCATCTTGCTCTTTTCACCATATTCATGTCAAGTTATGAAGCTTTCATGGCCGGAAGACTTACTGCTCTAAACGTTCTGGTTGATGATCTTTAACAAGTTAATCCGGATGATGTTGAAGAGAATGACATCAAGTATCAGATGGCCATGGTAGTTTACAGGGCGAAGAATTTTGCTAGAAGAACTGGGAGGAAAATGTTTGGAGTTAACAATTCTAGCAAAATTGGTTTCGATAAATCTAACCTGAGGTGTTACAACTGTGACAAACCAGGTCATTTCGCCAGAGAATGTACTGAACCAAAAACTGGTCAAAATGAAGGCCCAAAGAAGATGGTGACTGTGGAGATAGAGCCGAAGAAAGACAAAGCAAGTACTTCTGGTGGTACTAAAGCATTAGTTTCTCAAACTAATGCTGAATATGATTATTCTGATCAAATGGAGGCCCTTGATTTACATTTGTCTACTGCCTTTGTTGCAAAGATTGTTCCAGAACCAGAAGAGGAGGAAAATTTGTTTGCTGAATTCGTGTCTGATGATTTGTTGGAGGGTTTGTTTGCTACGGTGGAAGAAGAGAAGGAGAAAGTTGAAATAGAGGATGAGAAAGTGATTAAAGATAAGGAGACTGTTGTGAAGGAAGATCAGGTTGAAAAGATTGCTGAAGAAGAAAGTGTGATTGATGAGTACACTGTCGAGCTCCCAGTCAAAAGCCCATGCATTGATCCAAAGACTGTTGATAGTGCTCCAGTGGAAGAACCAGCTGCTAAAATGAAAGCATTCATGGTCAAGAAGGTAGAGAAAACAGAAGGGGAAACTTCAGAACCAAAGGTATATGATAGTCTATGTAAAAATACATGTGTTGAGAAAGTTCAAAGATACAGAGTTCATAATGAGAGCCTGATAATGGAAGTTGAAAAACTTCAGTATCAAGCTTGCAAACACAAGTCAAATGAAAAGATTTTTAAAGAAAAACTTGAAGGTTTAAACAAAACAATATATAATTTGAAATTAAATCTTCATGATAAAGAATGTACTAATAATGACTTGACAAATAGAAATAATGAACTCGCTCTAGAAATTAATAGACTCAACAGTGAATTAGCCATGGTTAAATTGACTGTTGAAAAATTTGAACTTTCATCAACAATGGTTGAAGGAATAATCAAGTCACAAATGACTCAGAAGATCAAAGGAGGAAAGTGTGGTGTTGGATTTTCTAACATTGCTCCTCCAATTAATCATGATTATTCATGTTTACCTTCATCTGATAACATTTGTGATTCTGATATGGTCTATGGAATTGGATTCTCTCCATATCAAGACTTCAAACCTTCTGTCAAAATAAATTTATCTGTTGATCCTATCATAGTACCCAAACCTAAACAATCACCTGAAAATCTTTTTGCAGATAAAATGAAGGTGGATGGGTTGGTTGAAGATTGGGAAAGTGAGAGTGAGGAAGAGAATGAGAATGAATGTTTGAAAAATAAGAATGTAAAAGTTTTACAATCTGCTTGTAAACAAAATTTGTCTGGAAATGAAAAGAAGGTTGATTTGAATGAATTGAAATCTAATAGTAAAAATAATTTGAATGCAAATCAAAGGACAAATCAAAAAGAAAGAATTGAAAAGGATTTTAAAAACAGATTTGTTTCTAAGGGTGTAATTGAAAATGAAGAGCATATTTTTAAAGAAACGAATTCTCGATTCTTTAAAAATAAACTTCATTATAATGCTAACCTTGTGAATAAAGATATGTGTAGCCCAGATTTGCAAGTGAATGATTCTTCTGCATTCAATCTCAAAATTCAAAAGCCTGGTCCTTCTCCAGCACCGATTTGTATATCTAAGCCTGGTCCTCATCCAGCAAATTCAAAGTCTGGTCCTACTCCAGCAGAATCAAAGACTGTTCCTATTTCAACACCACAAAATCCAAAAGTCAAAACTGCCACATCTACAATCCAAAGTGGTCATAATTCATCAATTTCCTCGAGTCTGCAAAAGATGCATTTGCAATTGTCAAACGAGACAAAGATTCGAGAGACTGTGGAGAAAGTTAAACCTAGTCAATCTGACTTCGGTTTTTATGACAATTTTCATAATTGTCATCCACAGTTTGTTTTCCACACACATCAAAAGAGATGCTTTCAGTGTGGAAACACAAATCATTTGGCAAATAATTGTCCTTTTCGACAAAAATCTTTAAGCAAACAAAGATTTCATAATTCTATTTCTCATAATAGAAAACTATTTTTCACTCGTGGGAAATTTTCAAATAATATGAAATCAAAGGTTGTTAATGACTTCAATGTCAAACGGGATAATAAATTGACTAATGATGTAAAGGAAAATGTCAAGATTAAAAGCATAAATGAAAAGAATGATGTGCAAACAAAATATAATACTATCAAATCATTTTGTCTTACTACAACACACAATGTGCTCAAGTCATGTATGACTTGGGTACCAAAATATAAGTAATTTTGTTACAAATGCAGGGACAACCGCAAAAGACTACTGAAAGTCTATGGCATGTAGATAGCGGTTGTTCAAGACATATGACGGGTAACTTATCACTACTACAAGATGTGCAATCATACAACGGAGGGAGAGTGATATTTGCAGGAGATAGAGGAGGACGAATTACTAAACGTGGTACAGTTACAAACGGCGTCCTAAGTTTTGAGAATGTTAATTTTGTTGAGGAATTAAAACATAACCTGCTAAGTGTGTCTCAAATCTGTGACAAACAATATTCTACACACTTTACTAACAAAGAATGCTTAATTTTAAAACCAGGTTTTGTTGTTCCTGATGAATGGATTTTGATGAGGACTCCGAGAGACAATGATACATATCTTCTTGATATGCATTGTTCTAGTTCTTTGGTAACAGCTTCGTGCTTACTATCCAAAGCCTCGGAGAATGATTCCATGTTATGGCATCGTCGATTAGGACATGTCAATCTTAAAAACATGAATAAACTTGTACGTGGAAATCATGTTATTGGTTTACCCGAAAAAGAATTTCAATTAAATGAACATTGTTTGTCATGTTCAAAGGGTAAACAACATAAACTTCCTCACAAACCAGTTGCACACAACTCAGTCGAATCAATCTTACAACTCTTACACATGGATCTTTTTGGTCCAGTAAGTGTTTTAAGTTTGGGTCGAAGATCTTACTGTCTGGTTGTTACTGATGACTTTTCTAGATTTACTTGGGTGTTTTTTTAGCATCTAAAGATGAAACTCCACACCTATTGATCAAGTTCATTACTTTGGTGGAGAATCAGACAGAGAAAAAGGTAAAATGCATCAGAAGTGACAATGGGACAGAGTTTTGCAATCAAACTCTGAATGAGTTTTGTGAATCCAAGGGAATTGCCAGAGAATTCAGTGCTGCTGGCACTCCACAACAGAATGGAGTTGCAGAAAGAAGAAATAGAACATTGATTGAAGCTGCTAGAACGATGATCTCTGCTGCTAAATTACCTTTGTTCTTTTGGGCTGAAGCAGTAAATACTGCATGTTATGTTCAAAATCATGTTTTAATCAACAAAAGATTAAATAAGACTCCATATGAAAGATTTTATAGACACAAACCCAAAGTTAAATATTTTAAAGCTTTTGGTTGTTGTTGCACTTTGTTGCATACAACTGAATCTAGTTCAAAATTTTCTGAAAAGGCTGATGAATGTTACTTTGTGGGATATGCTGCCAATAAAGTTGCATATCGTGTTTATAATAAAAGAACTAGACAAATAGTCGAGTCATATAACATTGATTGGCACGAGCTTAACATAACTGATGCATGTTCAGCTCCTTCATGGGTTTATGATTATGAATCTTTGTTCATAACTTTTAAAATTTTTAAACCTTCATCTGCAGATTCTACTTCTCAAGCAATCTCCTTGGACAACAAAATCATTGAGGATCTTTCATCTTTGATATCCGATGATTCTGCTGTTGCTTCATCATCCAAAGATATTCCTACAGCTTCTGTACCAGTATCTGCCTGTTCTGAGTCATTAGATGTTCCTTCAGAACAAATTCCTACTCAGGAGCTGGAAGAATCTTTGACTTCTCCATTATCTTCATCTTCGTCAGAAACTATACATACACCAATAGATATTATTCAAGTTCCATTTGAAGAATCTCCAAATGTGTCTACTGCTTCTGAAACTCATGTTTCAGATGACACACTTGAAGAAACTATTGTGTATCAATCTCAACACTCTGAAGAAGCTCATGATAATATTGAACATATTACAAATTTGGAAGATGGAATGATTGCAGATGAGATTCCTCAATTGAAAATACATAAAACTCATCCAACTGAAGCAATTATTGGTCCGTTGCACGAAGGTGTAATTACCAGAAGTCAATCAGGGGCAATCAACACATGCCTATATGCTTGCTTTCTATCACAAATAGTGCCCAAGAATGTGGAAATGGCACTCAAAGAAAACAGCTGGATAGAAGCAATGCAAGATGAGTTGATGCAATTCAAGAAACTCAATGTTTGGCATCTTGTTGAACTTCCAAAGGATAAGCTTCCGATTGGGACAAAGTGGATTTTTAGAAACAAGACGGATGAAAAAGGTGTTATAGTTCGAAATAAAGCACGTCTTGTTGTGCAGGGATTTTATCAAGTTGAAGGATTGGACTATGAAGAAGTGTATGCTCCAGTTGCAAGACTAGAAGCAATACGCATATTCTTAGCCTTTGCTTCATACATGAACTTCAAGGTGTACCAGATGGATGTTAAGACTGCATTTTTATATGGCGAAATGAAGGAAGAAACCTATGTTTGTCAGCCTCCTGGATTTGAAGACCCAGATCATCCTGATTATGTATACAAGTTGGATAAGGCGTTATATGGTTTACATCAAGCACCTCGTGCTTGGTACGCAACTCTGACTGAACATTTGCTCGCAAATGGTTATTCAAGAGGGGCAATTGATCAAACCTTATTCATACGAAAATCAGGCGATGATATCATTTTGGTTCAAATCTACGTCGATGATATCATTTTTGGCTCCACAAATGATGGTATGTGCACGGAGTTTGAAGAGGTGATGAAGAAGAAGTTTGAGATGAGTTCTCTTGGGGAAATTTCATTTTTCTTGGGTATTCAGGTTACTCAATCTGAGACGGGTATTCTCATTCATCAAGAAAAATATGTTCAGACTATTCTTGAGAAATACAAGTTTCAAGATTCCAAAGTAGCTCCAACTCCAATGGCTTCTCGTCCTACTCTTACTCCGGATCCATTAGGAGAATCAGTTGATCAACATCTTTACAGATCGATGATTGGTTCCCTCATGTATCTCACTGCAAGCAGGCCGGATGTCATGTTCCCTGTTTGTCAGTGTGCCCGCTATCAAAGTGATCCAAAGGAATCACACATGAAAGCTGTCAAGCGGATTTTCAAGTATCTCAAGGGTCAACCTAAACTTGGTCTTTGGTATCCTCGAAATTCTGATTTCAATTTATTTGCTTATACTGACAGTGATTATGGTGGTTGTAACTTAGACAGGAAATCGACCACAGGAGGATGTCAATTCTTGGGTAACCGACTCATTTCTTGGCAGTGTAAGAAGCAGAACACTGTATCCACATCCACTGCCGAAGCTGAATATGTGGCTGCTTCGAGCTGTTGTTCCCAGCTTGTCTGGATTCAGCAACAACTTCTCGATTATGGCCTCAACATTTATGACACACCAATTTGGTGTGATAACACGGCAGTACTAAACATCGTGAAAAATCCCATTCAACACTCTAAAACTAAACACATTGACATCTGCATCCATTTTATCCGCGATTGTTTTGATCGTAAACTTATTCATCTAAAACAAGTGCCGTCAACTGAAAATATCGCTGATTTATTTACCAAGGCATTTGATCATTCTCGATTTGATTTCCTTGTGCAATCATTGGGCATGATTAACTTTGGATAAATTGGTTTAATGAATCTTCACCAAAAAATTTTTCATTTTTTTAATAAAGAATAAAATTGCAATTGTTTCTTTTTCTTGAAAGAACAATCACAATTTTAGGGGGAGAAAATTAGAAAAACAAGTTCTGAAAAATATTTTTGGTCTTAGGGGGAGTTAAGATCAAAGGATTGCCAAAATCAAAAGATGAAATTTTCATGCTTAAATGAGAAATGATATTACAAAGTTCAAAACGAGTATAAGTACTTTTAAAGGCTTAAATACGAATACACTTGGATTATGTTTGATATGTTGATAGGCTTTGCTTTCAGAAATGAAAAGATCATAATTGAGTGATTACACTTGAGTTAAAGAAATATAATTTAGTGGGGAACATATCAGGATTCTGTGACAAAAATGTTCTAACACAGACTGAGAGATATAATCTTGTCATACTCAAGGCTGTATATGATTGATTCAGTGATTATCATAACTATATATATATATATAAAAGATACACATACAAAAAGAAACAAAAAGAGAAAAATACAAAAAGAAAATAATTGAGCAAAAAGATGCCAAAAGGAAAAGGCCATATAGGATATAAGATGCCAAAAGGCACAACAAATCAAAAGATATGTCTAAAAGACATACATACTATATGGTATATATTTTCTATTTTAAGAATAGTTTTTAACTTTGGAAGGCAAAATCGAAAGATGGGGCATGTAAGTCCAGATGGCTTGTAAGTCCTAAACATCTTGAGAGGGCAGACGTAAGTCCGGATGGCTGTCAATAAGTCCTAAAACTTGTTAATATTCCGGGTTAAGAAATATTTCTCAGGCTAGTTATGCTCAAATAGTTATATTTAGGAAAACAATAAATGGTATCACTGATCATCAATGCATGGTTTAAGTCAAATTGGGGTGACTTGAAAATCTTGATAGTGTCTTGAAGGATAATAATTACTTTACAGAAGATCTGATTGTGGGATCCACTGACTTATATTAAATCAAAGCAAAACATAATATATATCACTCATTATGTTTCTGAGTAAAACATGAAGTATAAGTTTAAAGAGGACAACAGATATTGACAATCAACTTAACCAGTTATTTTAAATAAAGCCGGACAGAGTCTTAACTTGACAAAAGAACTATATGATCTTATTATGAAAATTCTTACAAAAACATGCAGATCCGATCTTGATTTCTTCATTGTTTTCATTATTTTGTTATTTTGTATATTAGTGTTTGTTTTTATTTCACTTTTATAGTGTTTTATTTTTAGGACAAATAAATAACAAGAAAATTTTTGAAAATTGAAGATTCATTAAATTAATTGGTCACTTGGTAAATAACATTTTGTGTTGACTTAATTCATTGAAAATAAAAGAATTTAAAGTTGTGTAAAGGTTTGAAGAGATTTAAAAGTTGAAATTTTGAAAGTCAATGTTTCTCACGCGAAATGGAAAGTCACGCGAAATAGAAGGACTTGCGAAAGTGTCTGTCGCGTGACTTATCAGGTGTATAAAAGTTAAAGTGAACGAGACAAAATCACTTTTCGCTCAAACTCTTACCTGAAAACCCTTTTCGCATATTCTCCGAATTCTTATTTCGCATACACCAAAACAGACTTCATTTCACTCTTGTTGTGATTGTGTTCCTTATTTTCGTTATCATTACTCTCAGATTGTTCTTTAAAGGTAAAACACGTTTAATCTGTTACTATAGATTTGAAATGATAAGGGGAACTTAACATCTTGAAATTAAAATCTTAATAAATGGACGTTAAAGTCGAACTTGAACGATGAAATACACCTAATAGACCTAGGCGACAGCAATGGATTGGACTTCATGGATTAAAATCGATTTGTGAACTGTTAATTTGAATTTGGGTTTTGCGACTCGCACAAGAAATGAACAGACGCGAAAAAAGGGTTGTCGCGTGAACCTGGTTCTCGCGTGAGTCTTGTTTTCGCGTGACTTACACATGTTGCTTGAACTCAGTTTTCGCAAAGTGTTTTCACGTGAATTCAAAAGTGAGACCAGTTTTCGTGTTATGTTGACTTTCGCGTGAAAGTTGACCATCGCATGAAGTATTCATTTCGCGTACTGATCATTTTCGCGTGAACTGATTTGTCGCATGAACAGTTTTGTCGCATTACCACTTTTCGCATGAACAGTTTCGCTTGACAAAAGATTTCTGAAATTATTTCTAAGTGTTTGGACAATTACACAATAATCATTTAAAGATACACTTTAAGTGGAATACATGTATTCATAATTGACTAAACCTTTGAGATAATAAATTGTGTCCAAGTGATAAAATTTTCTAAGTGAAAATTTTTGTTTCACGTGTTCTAAGTGTTGCTACTATTTTGACATAATTAAGTTATATTCTAATTGTTCTAATCCTGATTGTTGTGACAATGCAGATGGCACAAATGATTTTTAACAAAAATCATAATTGTGTTGCATACTTGGACGAGGTTCCGGAAGGGAAGGAACTGTTTTCTTCTATGATCGAGGGTCTGAAGAATTCTCGCATTGTATATGCCATATCTGCTGATCCAGCAATATATTCTGAGCTTATTGATTCTTTCTGGAGCACTGCTGCTCTGGAAAAAGACCAAGCTGGTAATCAGGTTATCACAGCCACAGTCAAGGAGAAAAGAGTGACTGTATCACAGGCTATTCTGAACAGAGTGTTACTGTTTGATGATCAAGATAATGCTCCAACTAGACTTGAGGATGATGTTGTGATAGATTGTTTGACTCGTATAGGATACGAGTATAGATACCCAAGTCTGGAAAAGAAGTGGTTACCACCATACTGGAAATATTTATTTCACGTGGTAATACACTGTCTAAGCAATCTGAAGGCTGGGATGGACAGTCTTAGTGCTGTGTTTGGTTCATTATTGGTTTCTCTGGTGGATGATATTCCATTCAGTATCTCTGGAGTTATATTTCAAGAGATGGTGAAAAACGCTACGGCCAATCCAGGGAGAAAATTTATCATGTATCCCAGATTCATTCAGCTGGTTATCAATGATGCATTTCCTGAGCTTGCCACTCAGAGATCTCCAAAATATGTTGTTTAGACAATTAAGAAGGAGATTTTTACACACCTTACTGGAGCCAGAGGAAACAAATGCTCTGGTGAAAGTTTTGCGAAGATCGGAAAATTCTCTGAGATTGAAGAAAATATTGATGAGTTTGGTGAAGGTGCTCATACTGATGAGGCACAGACTGGTTCTTCTACTTCTACTACTAGTGATAATGTGGATGAAGAGATTGAGAAGCTATTTGAAGATGAGCCTGTGCGTGAAGGAGGAATGGAAGAAGTTGTTCACTCTGCTTCCAGTTCTGAGACTGCTAGTGATCAAATAGGGAATGTTCCCTATGTGATCCAAACTGATCCAACCCCTTCTACTCCAACATCTTCTCGACCAAATGAGGAAGACAGGGATACTGATTATGTCCCTGAAGAGTCGCCAAGTACCTCCTCATGAAGAAAACGTATGGCAAGAAGGAGAGATTATCCAGTTAGAAAGAGAGGTCGTGGTATTATACCCAGAAGACCAAGAACACATGTGGTTGTCACTGAAACAGAGCAAGATCAGACAGCCAATGTGACTTCTTCTGCTCCTGAAACAGAAACAGTTCCTGTTTCTGGAGCAGCTAATATTTCTGGCTCAGGTTTTTCTACACCACCTCATCAAGAAAATTTAGAGTTTGATGTAGATACACTCTTGAATACTCCTCCTGAGTTTCAGAGGAGAGAGGAATCATCAAGCACTCCTGGTTCTATCACATTGGAAGAAAGAATAAAGAATCTGGAGAAAGAAAACTTTGAGAATATGAAGTTGATTGCTGAATTAAAGAAAGGCAATGATGAAAAGACAAATCTGATCAACATGATTCATCTCGACTCAGCTATCAAAGACACAAGATTGGCCTCTCTTGAACAGCAAATGAAAAGCATGTTTGACTACACTTCTGGGTTGGAGAGACAACTGAACGAGCTGAGAGAATTCATTTCACAGACTTATTTTCATCAGCCACCAATCATAAGGTCTACAACAGTAATTGGTGAATCAAGTAGACGCTCTCCAAGCCCACCTCCTACTGATACTGTTCCTGAGAAGGAAACGGTCAACGAAGCACAAGCATCTATTGTACAGCCAAGTGTCAACACTACTGAAGATGTTCCTATTTCATCTGAAGTACCTATCATCGAAGCTTACACATCTATAGCTTTCGTTGAGCCGGAACACATGGTTTCTATGCCTATTGTTCATGAACAGGAGGATGAAGAGTTAGTTGATTATGCTGATTCTGATGATAATGAGGATGATGATGATGAGGATGATAATGATGAGGATGACGATGAAAATGATGATGACGATGGTGGAAATGATTGTGATGATGATGATGGTGGAGATAATGGAGGTAATGATGGTAATAATGATGATGGAGGTGATAATAATGAAGGTAATGCTACAGGTTCTTCTTCGAGTCCAACTGGAGATACTAACACTGACAATGTCGATCGACCAAGTGTTAGTGATCCAGAAGGATATGATCCACTGGACCCTGCCACGGAAAGTGTTTATGAAAAGGAACTGTATTCTTTTCAACAAACTTCATCTTGGACTGTTGAAGAAGAACTTGATCTGTTTGATGATCTGGAAGAGCAGAATGAATATACAGACATTTTTGGGAACAACCTTCAAGAGCTATTCAAAGACATCAATCTTGAAGAAGGAGAAATCCCCACTGAGACTGTGAGTGGTGAAACTCCTACTGATGCTACAAAGACAGATACTACTGGTCAGATTGCCCTATACACTAGAGGAGGTTTACAATTCAAAGCACCACCACCATCTACTGAAGCTCATTTTCTGTTTATATCAAAGCCAAAACAGAAGTATGGTGAAATGTCTCATGTTATTAGCTGGGGTTATGATAGCGAGAAAAGGATGTATATCATAAAGAGAAGGAATGGAGAGATTGATTATCTAAAGAGCACTCAAGACTTCCATACTCTACGTGCGGCTTATTTATACTCCATGGGCAAAGCTCCATTCTTCAATGAGAGTAATTACAGTGAAGCTGAACTCATGAGATCCATGATAAGAAGGGAGATGCGCACAAATTTCAAAGACTTTAAGACTGCAAAATCAAAGTTGATTGATGACTCAACAAGAATTGATGAAAATACTAAAGCTCCTATGAAGATACGAGTCTATCAACATCCCAAATTTATCAGAAAAGTCCCTGTGCATGCTCCAGTTCCTCCCAACACTTTGAAGCAACTTATATCTTGGAGATGTGAAAAGGATTCCGGTCACGCTGTGATCAGATGTATAGACAGGTCTTATCGAATCATTGATCCAGCAGACTTGATGAAGTTTGGCAAAGACGACTTACTCAAGCTGTTACACTGCCCTATTTCAGCTGATGAGTCTGTTTACTTTCTATCTTGCCAGTACGTATAGATGATTGACCGGATCCTGAGAAACAAATGGTATGCCTATGCAGGCTCGTACAAGAAAGCGAATGTTGACTTTGATTGAATATGTTTCACCGAGCCTAGGGGGAGATTGTAGAAGATAAATCAAGGCTCGGCAAAACATCATATGCGAAACCAGATCCACGCGACAGGAATAAGTCACGCGAGAAGCAGCCCATGCGAGACAAGCTTCCACGCGAGAGAAGATGCCGCGCGAAATGCCTCTCGCGCGAGAACCCGATGTTTAGTATAAATAGCTAGATTTCGTTTTTGTAATTAAGCTTTTCATTTATATTATCATTTTTGTTCTGTGCGAAATCGCACAAGACCTGTAATAGGTTTCTGTTCATCAATTCAATATCATTTGAGTTCAATTTGATTCTTCTTCTACTCCAATCTTGTTTATATTCCGCGTTCACAAGATTGAGATCGTGTGTTATTGTTTCTGGGAGATTTTCAGAGGTTTTACAGTAGTCTCTGTCTCAGTCTCTTGGGGATGTGCCTCAGCTTGGAAGTCATCTGTAAACCTACCAAGCTTAGCAAAGTGTGAACCATCCCAAGCGTTCCCTCGAGCTCCCATAAGATAAGTGAATATATCCTTCTTCATCTTGGTCAAATATTCTCCCTCTAAGAACAAAAACTAATTTTTTTACGTATTTTTCAAATTTCTCCCCCTAAAATTGTTATTATCTAAAAGAAAATAACAATTTTAATTAATCAAAAAGAAAAAAAATATTTTTGTAAAGGGGGTAAGTAGAAAAGTTAACCAAAGTTAATCATTCCTAAAGATTAGATTAGAAAATCAATGATCAAACGCCTTAGTAAACAAATCTGCAATGTTGTCATCTGAGGAAACTGATTCCGAATGGATAAGCTTTCTTTCAAAACAATCATGGATAAAGTGCATACGGATGTCGATATGTTTTGTCTTTAACTGTTGAGTTGGATTCTTAACTATGTTTAACACTTCAGTATTATCACACAAAATTTTAGTGTCATAAGTATTTAGGCCATAATCAAGTAATTGTTGTTGAATCCAAATAATTTATGAACAATAACTTGACGCAGCCACATATTAGTCTTCTACTGTAGAAGACTAATCAAGGCTCGGCAAAACATTTAAAGACTTAATGATAACGAATTCTAAAGACAGGTTGTGCGAAAGCCAGACTCACGCGAGATGAAGCTTCCACGCGACAACTGACTCTACGCGAAAGGCTGATCCCGCGCGAAAGGCTTAGCCGCGCGACAAGCCTGTCGCGCGAGAACCTTAGTGTTTAGTATAAATAGCTTAGTTTTCGTGTTGTAATTAAGCTTTTTTTCATTATTCATCTCTGTACTGTGCGAAATCGCACAAGACTTGTTCTAGGTTGATTTTGTTCAATACAATATCCTTTTGAGATCAATTCGATTCTTCTTTATACCCAATCATGTTTACATTCTGCATTCACGTGATTGAGATCGTGTGTTAACAGTTTCTGGGGAGATTTCAAGGTTTTACAATTGGTATCAGAGCATTAGGCTGTAGAACCACGATTTGAAGAAGTTTTGGATTGATTTCTACTTTTTTCTGGTGATATTCATCATTGATTACGTGAGATTCAGCTATGGAGATGTTTTGCTGCTCAAATTTTGAGTATTTGGACTGATTTGGACTGATTTAGTGGACTTTAGTTGAATTTTAATCATAACTAAGTTTAAAATTGAACTAAATTCATTAAAATTGCACTAAAATAAGTATAATCAGACATGTTCAGTGAATTGGAGGTGACTTACGCTTGAACAAACAGTTGGTGAATTGACTGTGCACGAAACTGGGAATTTTCACGTGCGAAATTCACTGTTTTCGCACAGGCAGTTAAATTGCTTTTCACGCGATTTCGCGTGATTGACAAGTGGGAATCTCGCACGATTACAGTTCTCGCGTGATAGAAGATCTTGCGCGAAAAGAGCTTTCGCACGATTTGAGTTTTCGTATAAAAGTCTGATTTCTGAATTTTTGATCAACATGTCTTCATCAACACCAAATTTGAAGCATCTTATGCCAGAGGAAAATGAGAATCTGTTTGCCGAGTTTATATCTGATGATCTCTTGGATGGAGTGTTTGCTGAGAAGGAAGAAGTTGAAGAAGAGAAGGAAGAAATTGGATGTAAGAAGGAAGCTGAGAAGGAAGAAAAGAAAGAACCAGTTGAGGTTATGAAAACATTAATGGTGAAAAGGGTTGAAGAGACTGAAGGGGAAACTTCTGAACCAAAGGTATATGATGGTTTGTGCAAAAATTCATGTGTTGAGAAAGTTCAAAGATATAGAGTTCATAATGAGAACTTGATAATGGAAGTTGAAAAACTTCAATATCAAGCTCGAAAACACAAATCAAACGAAAAGATTTTCAAAGAAAAACTTGAAGGCTTAAATAGTACAGTATACAATTTAAAATTAAATCTTCATGATAAAGAATGCACAAATAATGATTTGACAAATAGAAACAATGAACTCGCTTTAGAAATTAATAGACTCAACAGTGAACTAGCCTCGGCTAAATTGACTGTTGAAAAATTTGAACTTTCATCAACTATGGTTGAAGGAATTATCAAGTCACAAATGACACAGAAGATAAAAGGAGGAAAATACGGTGTTGGATTTTCGAACATTGCTCCTCTAATTAGTCATGATTATTCATGTTTACCTTCATCTGATGTCATTTCTGATTCTGATATGAGCTATGGGATAGGATTCTCTCCATCCTTAGAATTAAAACCTTCAGTTAAAGTAAATCTTTCTGTTGATCCTATCATAATAACAAAACCTAAACAATCAACTGAAAATTTTTGTGCAGATCATGTGAAGGTAGACGGGTTGGTTGAAGAATGGGATAGTGATAGTGAGAAAGAAAATAAGAGTGATAGTTTGCAAAATAAGAATGCAAACGTTTTAAGATCTGTTTGTAATCAAACTTTGTCAGGAAATGAAAATACTATTGATTTGAATGAAATTAATTCAATTGGTAAATGTAATTTGAATGCAAATCAAAGGGAAAATCAGAAAGAAAAACTTGAAAAAGACTTTAAATGTAGATTTGTTTCTAAAGGTTTAATTGAAAATGAAGAGCATATTTTTAAAGAAACAAATTCTCGATTCTTTAAAAATAAACTTCACTATAATGCTAACCTTGTGAATCAAGATATTTGTAGCCCAGATTTGCAAGTGAATGATCTTTCTTCATCCAATCTGAATATTCCAAAGCCTGGTCCTTCTTCAGCACCAATTCGCATTTCAAAGCCTGGTCCTCCTCCAGCACCAATTCGCATTTCAAAGCCTGGTCCTACTCCAGCAAAGTCTAAGACTGGTCCTATTCCAGCACCATCAGTTCCAAAAGTCATAACTGCTAATTCTCAAATCAAAAGTGGTCATAATTCAATAAATTCCTCGAATCTACAAAAGATAAACAAGCAATTATCAAATGAGGTAAAGATTCGAGAGGCTGTGCAGAATGTTAAACCAAAAAGTCAATCTAACTTTGGTTTTTATGACAATTTCCATAATTGTCAGCCACAGTTTGTTTTCCACACACAACAAAGGAGATGTCATCAGTGTGGAAACATAAATCATTTGGCAAATAATTGTCCTTTTCGACAAAAATCACTAAGCAAACAACGACTTCATAATTCTATTGCTCATAATAGAAAATTGTTTTTCACTCGTGGAAAATTTGCAAAACACATGAAATCAAAAGTTGATAATGCTTACAATGTCAAAAAGCATAAGAGTTTGAAAAATGATTTAAAAGAAAGAATCAAGGTGAACAATGTTAATGAAAAGACTGATGTGCTAAATAAATATAACAATCTAAAATCTTTCTGTCTTAATGCAACACATAGTGTGCTCAAGTCATGTTTGACTTGGGTACCAAAAGCTAAGTAATTTTGTTACTTATGCAGGGATAACCGCAAAGGATCATTGAAAGCTTATGGCATATAGACAGTGTTTGTTTAAAGACATATGACAGGAAACTTACAATTGCTTCAACATGTTCAGTCATATAACGGAGAAATTTAAAATTACTCTTTGAAAATTATTTTTGGCCTTAGGGGGAGTCAAGATTGGATTATTTAACAAAAAGGAATTTTCATGATTAAATGAGAAATTATTTTACCAAGTTCTAAAAGAGTCTAAGTACTTTCAAAGGCTTAAATACGAATAGACTTGGATTTTGATTGATGTGTCAATAGGCTTTGCTTTCAGAAATGAAAAGATCATAATTGAGTGATTAAACTTGAATTAAAGAGATATGATTTAGTGGGGAACATATCAGGATTCTGTGACTATGACAAAAATGTTCTAACACAGACAGAGAGATATAATCTTGTCATACTCAAGCCTTTATTTGTTTGATTCAGTGATTATCATAAATATATGTATATATACAAGATAAAATACAAAAAGACAAAAATAAATAAAAAGACAAAAAGAAAATAGTTGAGCAAATAATTGAGCAAAAAGATGCCAAAAGGCCATATAGGATATAAGATGCCAAGAAGCACAACAAATCAAAAGATATGTCTAAAGACATACATACTATATTGTATATATTTTTCTATTTTGAGAATATTTTCTGATCATGGAAGGCAAAATCAAATGACGGGGCATGTAAGTCCGGATGGCTTGTAAGTCCTAAACATCTTGAGAGGGCAGACGTAAGTCCGGATGGCTGTCAGTAAGTCCTTAAACTTGTTAATATTCCGGGTTAAGAGATATTTCTCAGGCTAGTTATGCTCAAATGGTTATATTTTAGGAATAAATAAATGATATCACTGATCAACAATGCATGGTTTAAGTCAATTTGGGGTGACTTGAAATCTCAATAGTGTCTTGAAGACTAATAAGTATTTTACTGAAGTTCTGATTGTGGGATCCACTGAATTATATTAAATCATACAAAACATGATAAGTATCACTCCTTATGTTTCTGAGTAAAACCTGAAGTATAAGTTTAAATGGACAAAAGATATTGACAATCAACTTAACCAGTTTATTTTAAATAAAGCTGGACAGAGTCTTGACTTGATAAAGAACTATATGATCTCATTTTGAAAATTCTTACATGAAAAGGAAGGTTCCAGTTCATGCCCATGTTCCTCCAAATTCTTTAAAGCAATTAATTTCTTGGAGATGTGAGAAGGATTCAGGTCATACTGTGATCAAATGCGCTGACAAATCATTTAGAATCATTGATCCAGCTGACTTAATGAAGTTTGGCAAAGACGACTTAATCAAGCTACTACACTGTCCCATTGCAGCTGATGAGTCAGTTTACTTTCTATCTTGCCAGTATGTCTGGATGATGGATCGAATCCTTCGGAACAAATGGTATGCTTATTCAGGCAATTACAAGAGAGCAAATGTTGATTTTGATACCGAGCCTAGGGGGAGATTATAGAAGACTAATCAAGGCTCGGCAAAACATTTAAAGACTTAATGATAACGAATTCTGAAGACAGGTTGTACGAAAACCAGACTCACGCGAGATGAAGCTTCCACGCAACAACTGACTCCACGCGAAAGGCTGATCCCGCGCGAAAGGCTTAGCCGCGCGACAAGCCTGTCGCGCGAGAACCTTAGTGTTTAGTATAAATAGCTTATTTTTCGTGTTGTAATTAAGCTTTTTTTCATTATTCATCTTTGTACTGTGAGAAATCGCATAAGACCTGTTCTAGGTTGATTTTGTTCAATACAATATCCTTTTGAGATCAATTCGATTCTTCTTTATACCCAATCATGTTTACATTCCGCATTCACGTGATTGAGATCGTGTGTTAACAGTTTCTGGGGAGATTTCAAGGTTTTACATCTACAGTAGACATGGACACCGTCTATTGCTTCTTGCATTGCCATGAAATCAACCTATTGCCAAGAAATTGACATCCATCGGTCGTTTATTTCCTATCCAAGTTACATCCTACATAATCACAGTCAGTATAAGCAAATAAATTTAAATTGGAGTTTTAGGATACGAAAGACCAAGAGTTGGTTAACCCTTAAAATTCTTGAAAATCTGCTTGACAGCTTTCATATGAGATTCCTTTGGATTACTTTGATAACGTGCACACTGACAAACAGGGAACATGATGTCCGGTCTGCTTGCAGTAAGATACATCAGAGAACCGATCATTGATCGATGCATATCTTGATTAACATCTTCTCCCGTGAGATCTGGAGTTAAAGTAGGACGAGAAGACATAGGAGTTGATGCTGTCTTGGAGTCTTGAAATTTGTATTTATCAAGAATATTATGAATATATTTTTCTTGATGAATCAATATACCCTTATCATCCTATTTAACTTAGATGCCCAAGAAGAATAATATCTCTCCAAATGAACTCATCTTGAATTTCTTTTTCATCACAACTTCAAATTCCTTACACATATTATCCTTGGTACATCCAAAAATAATATCATCGACGTAAACATGAACGAGAATTAGATTATCACCAGTCTTTCCTTATGAATAATGTTTGATCAATAGCACCTCTTGTATAATCATTTACAAGAAAATGTTCAGTAAGAGTAGCATACCAAGCACGTGGTGCTTGATGTAAGCCATAAATTGCTTTGTCTAACTTGTAAACATATTCAGGATGACCTGGATCTTCAAAACCTAGTGGTTGACAGACATAGGTTTCTTCTTTCATTTCCCCATACAAGAAAGTAGTTTTGACATCCATCTGATATAATTTAAAGTTCTTGTATGAAGCAAATGACAGAAATATCCGTATAGCTTCAAGTCTTGCAACCGGAGCATATACTTCATCATGATCAAGCCCTTTAATTTTATAGAATCCTTGTACAACAAGTCTGGTCTTGTTGCAAACAATCACATCTTTCTTATCCGTCTTATTCTTGAATATCCACTTTGTTCTGATTGGCAACTTACCCTTTGGTTGTTCACATAGATGCCAAACATTAAGCTTCTTGAATTGTATTAACTCGTCTTGCATAGCCTCTAACCAATTGTTTTCTTTCAATTCCATTTCAATGTTCTTTGGCACTATTTGAGAAATAAAACAGGAATGCAAGCATGTATTTATTGCTCCAGAACGACTTCGAGTCTGAACGACTTGTAATAATGGACCAATAATGGCTTCAGTTGGATGGTCCGTATGAATTCTCGGCTAAGCAATGATATCTTCAGATATAACTTCGTCTAAGTTAGACATATGACTCACTGGGTCTGCAACATTGTTTTCTTCGTCAGGTTGATACACGATATCTTCCTCTTGATGACTATCATTATCAATAGATAAATCATCAAATGGAACTTGAATGATATCAATGTGATCATCTTGTGTAGAAGAACAAATCTGATCAGACACTTGTGGATCCTGTTCAACTGCATGATCAGTCTGAATGACATCAGATTCTGAAACCTATAGAGCAGCTATACTTGGTGTAGAAGCAAGTATGTTTGAAGATATTCCTTGTGCTTGAGATGAATTGGATCCAAGATCATCAGTAAACAAATCCTAAATAGATGATGTCAAATGAGTAGAAGCTGTAGAAACAACAGACGAACCATTAGATGTTTCAAATAATGAACCATAATCAAACCCATGAAGGTGCAGAACCTGCATCAGTTTTGTTAGAATCATACCAATCAATATTAAATGACTCAATTATTTGTTTCGATCTTTTATTATAAACGCTATATGCAACTTTATTGGCTGAGTAACCAACAAAATAGCATCCATCAGCTTTTTCATCAAACTTAGATTTTGAATCAGATGTGCTTAACAGTGTACAACAGCATCCAAAAGTTTTGAAATATTTAACTTTAGGTTTATGATTAAAAAAGATTTCATAAGGAGTCAATTTTGTTGTTTATTGATTAGAACACGATTCTGAAGATAACAAACAGTGTTAACAACTTCAGCCTAAAAGAATGAAGGTAATTTGGCTGTTGATAACATGGTTCTTGCATATTCAATTAATGTTCAGTTTTGTCTTTCAGTAACTCCATTTTGTTGTGGAGTTCCTGCTGAACTAAATTGCCTTATTATCCCCTTTGAATCATAAAATTCATTCAATGTCCGATTACAGAATTCAATGCCATTATCACTTCGAATGCATTTTAATGTTTGGTCAGTCTGATTCTCCACTAAAGTCATGAACGTTATCAGCAAATGGGGTATTTCATCTTTGGTTTCTAAAAAGAAAATGCATGTAAATCTTGAAAAAGCATCAGTAATGACTAAACAATATGCATGACTTTCTAAACTCAAAACATTAACTGGACCAAACAAATCCGTGTGTAACAGTTGTAAAATAGATTCAATTTTTATATGAGCAACTGATTTATGAGGTAATTTATGTTGTTTGCCTTTAGAACATGACGACAATGTTCTGTTAATTGAACTTCTTTCAAAGGTAGACCAACCACATGATTATCTTTAACCAACTTGTTCATATTTTTAATGTTTACGTGGCCAAGATGACGATGCCATAATAATGAATCACTCTCCGAGGCTTTAGACAACAAACATGGCGCAGTTACAAATGAATGAGATCCATTCATGTCAAGTAAGTATGTGTCTTTATCTCTTGGAGTTCTTAATAAGAACCATTCATCAGGAATTCTAAATCCAAGTTTTAGAATTAAACATTTTTTATCAGTGAAATGGGTGGAATATTGTTTGTCACAGATTTGAGAGACACTTAACAAATTATGTTTTAGTTCCTCTACAAAGTTGACATCTTTAAAACTTAATACACCATTTGACACTGTACCTTTCTTTGTAATCTTTCCTCCTCTGTCTCTAGCAAAAATAACATATCCTCCGTTATATGGTTTGATGTTGTTTAACAGAGATATATTACCAGTCATCTGCCTTGAGCATCCACTATCAACGTGTCACACACTGTTGATGCTGGTTCTTGGATGTTCCTGCACAAATGAAGTATTCATTCATTTTTAGGAATCCAAGCCATGGTTGACTTGAGTACATCATTTTAGTATCATATCTCTTTTATCATTGAAGATGTAATCTTAACAATATCAGGTTCTGGTTCCTTTTCTTTTATTTTCTATTTCTGAATTGGTTTAACAATATCAAGCCTCTACGCTCTTAACGTTGCTCTCCATTGTTCTAGCCTGTCATTAAGAATCTAAAACGGTACTTAACAAGAGGCTAGAATAGTGGAGAGCAGTGTTAGATCGCAGAGGCTTGACGATAAGTCGCTCTAAGACGGAATACATGCATTGCAACTTTAGTGGTGAGGCTGAAGAGGACACCCAAATAACTATCCAGGGGATGATGGTACCACAGACGTCTAGGTTCAAGTACCTAGGCTCGTACGTGCAAGAGGACGGAGAGATACACAGCGATGTAACTCACCGTGTGCAATCAGGATGGTGCAAATGGAGAGCAGCATCAAGGATCCTGTGTGATAAGAGGTTCCCAACAAAACTAAAGGGAAAACTATACAGAGTGGCGGTACGTCCAGCTATGCTATACGGAACAGACTGTTGGGCCATAAAGAAATCACACTAGAGACAAATAGAGGTTGCGGAAATGCGAATGCTGAGGTGGATGTGTGGACACACAAGATTGGATCGAATAAGAAACGACATGTTTCGACAGAGGCTGCAGGTGGCTTGTATTACAGGTAAAATACGAGAGGGAAGATTAAGATGGTTTGGGCACGTAAAACGAAGGTCGATGGTAGCACCCGTTAGAGCAACAGAGAACGTCAACGTGGAGGGAAGGAGGAGTAGAGGTAGACCTAGGCTGACTTGGGATGAAATAATTAGGCGAGATATGATAGAGATGCACCTCTCTGAGCACATGATCGAGGATAGGAGTGAGTGGAAGCGTAGAATTAAAATTAAGGACTTTTGGCGGGACCGGTAGGTGGGAACGGTAGATGTAGACCTGTTGCGGGCCCCCTGTTTTCCTTAATCTGCCCTTATACGTGATTCTTCCTGCTTATTTGTTGTACAAGCTTTCTATGTTTCTATAGGACTTATACCTGTGTGTTGTCTACCGTTTATTATGATTGTGATTGTTATTTGATTTCGTTCGTGAGTCGGGGGTCTCTGCGGAAGCAGTCTCTCTATCCCTCAAGATAGAGGAAAGACTCGCCACCACCTACCCCTCCCAGACCCTGCTCTCGAGTGGGATTTACTGGGTATGTTTGTTTGTTTGTTTGTTTTCTTAATAGTACTTTATGTAGAAGTTGAATTGACATCATTAACAATTAAAAATTTCTTGTTTGTATTATTTTTTAAAAAATTTATAATTGGATGATCATTTTTTTATTAGGAAACAATTTTGATTGGTTCAAATTTCTTTTAAACTTTGCATTAAGAAAGAATTTTTTTCTATTATTAGCAATAAAATCATGTAACCTTTGTTTACTTATTAATGTATTATAAAGATAATTCCTAGCCATGTGATTAGGCTTTCCATATACATAACAACACATAGTTTGATACACGTTTTGCTCTCAAGTTGTTTTCTCAAACTGTTGATGATAACTTCCATAGTTATTATATAATCTGGCGTTAGTATGTCTTTGGCCAAAAGATTCTTTAACAATCTCTCGTTTTCCTTTTTTATTTGAATTTATCCTAGGAGATTGAGTCTCTTTTGATGCTAACAAGGCTTTAGTTTAAACTTTGTCTTTATGACCTGAAAGTACTGGAGTAGGACCAATGTCTTTTGTACCTGTGCTACAAACATCTTGTTTCATAGAATTAGCAATAATAGAAGATTTATTTTTAAAGAAACTTTCATTAGTTTCCTTAAAAATATAATCTTCTTTATCAATGTTGTCTTTTGAAGCAAATCTGTTATTGAAATTAGTTTTCAAGTCAGATACATATGTTGTGACCCTCTTTCTTTCTTTGGTCTTATACTCAATTTTTTACTTAAGTTTTTTTCTTTGTTTGACAACTTTAAACAATCATTAAACTAAAGAAACTTCTGAACTTTCATTGATATTTGATGATGAATTATAAATATGATTTTCATTACAAGTTTTATTTTTCTCAAAAACTAATTAATCATCAATCTCCCACTCTTCAACTAACCCGTCCTTCTTCACGAATTCTTCAAAAGAATTATCAAATTAACTTTAATTGTAGTTTTTATGATAGGATCAACAGTTAGTAACACATTGACTGAAGGTGTTAAGTCAGACTGTGGTTGAAAACCTAAACCATAGGTCTCTTCATCATAAGTGATAATAGATGAAGGCAATGAAGAATAGTCATGATTAATTGGTGGTGTAATTAACGCATTCTATCACATTAGACATCAGCAATAAGCATTCTAGCATGATCCTAACATCAAGAACATGTCAAATTCACAATATCCAATGATCCATATCAATAAAGTTTTCCTTTTAGGAAAGTTACACCCAAAATTAATCTATCATCCAATATATTCATAAATTTATCAACTTTATATCTAATCAAGTTCATAGCAATTATCTAGACATGATAATCATCATCAATTCATTATAATTTTCAAATCTCATGCACAAAAGTTACTACTTATAGTAAGGTATGAACAACACATCAATTCTATGAATTTCTTGCATAATCCACATAAACTAACATCAATACAATACAACTAACATCAAAACATCATCAAATAACCTCAATTTCGACATTCATCATGTTAATTGAACTAGGGTTGTTCTTGAACCAAAAACTATGAAAAACTGGTGTGTGCGAATAATATATATATTTGATAAAGATTTTTCACAGATTCAGTTTTAAATAGTTATTACTAATAGTAAACTACATACACAAAAGGCAAGTATACCTGTTGTGGGGAAGAATAGTGTTGGTAAGAACCGAGTATCAATCCATGGAGACACTAAGCGTACTCAAGAATTCTCATAATTGACTATCAATTTTGATTTAGAAAATGATAAGTTAAACAAAATAATAATAAACAAAGATATAAAGATAGATTGAGACTTTTTTTGATTTTTTTAGTGAAGTAAGGCTATTATCCTAATTTAGATTATATTTATGTAACTGTGATGAATTTATGGTGTGGTTAAAGATATTGATTAAAGTAATTACATTAATTTTTATAAATGAGTAAGCGTAATTTCTTGTCTATCCGCTCCGTAGTGACTAGGATATCATCAGGAGTAACTTACAAAACTAAATAAATCAAAGCCACTAGTAGTGTAGGTAAATCTCCTGTAATCTTTTAACATATGATTTCTAAAAACATAACTTAATGTTAAAAAGAGTGTTGATCAGGTTCCTTTATAACACACCATTAATTTTAGCAAACCATAATAATTACTATAGATTTCTCAGACTAATAAAAGAAAACCCATAATTGATTAGAAAGTTAAAGTGATATGAGTTCTAATAAACATTTCTAGTTCATTAGCCAAGATTTATTATGAAATCCAGTTTCATGAATAAAAGTTAGTTTATACATTTTTTAACCTTGTATGACATTCACAATTATAAAGCATAAGTTTATAACTTCCCGTTAAAATATAGATGCTACCCATCAAAAGTATTTCCAAGATTACCATAACATTAACATAATATAAACCACACGATTAGTTCATCACAAGTTACATAAACTTTCACTAAATTAGGATAACAAATGAAGTTTAGTTCATCATAAACTTGAACATAACAATAAGGATAGAAGATAGTAATATAATCATCAGTATATTAGAATAATCAAATTGGTGATTCACTATGGATGGTGTTAAACGATCCCGAGCTTCTACTAAGTGTTGAATGAACCTCCAAAACCTTCTAAGGACCTCCAAAGGCTGAGTTCCCGAGAGGGAACACCAGCACTTCACCTCCTAAGAGCTCTATTTTAAATTTGCAAATGAGCTTCTATTTATAGGCTTTCTGGAGTGTTTAAGCATGGCCCGTGCCTAAAAGGCACGACCCCGTGCTAGTATAACATGCGTAAAAGTTGGTTGGCTCGTATGCTCAGATGTTGTCGGGCACGGCATCGTGTTTGTGGTGGGGCACGACCTCATGCCTCGGGTCGGGGAACCGTACTTTTTGTCCTGTTGGACTGACAAACACGGGGGTTGTGTTGATTTTAACATTGGGTTGTATTTCAGGCTGGGCATGGGGGTGTGCCTCATGAGGCACGACCTCATGCTTGAATTCCAAAGCTTGGTTTTCTTTAATTTCTTCTTGTCGAAGCTCCTTTTGTTCATCTTGGTCTTTTCCAAGCCTGAAAACACAATATGAACGATTTAACTATCAAATCATCATTCTTAGTAAGTGTTTTGGAGATAATTGAAGTGCAATTGATGTGTTTTATATGTATAATTTGGAGCACATAAAAATAGTCAAAATCTAACCTTTAATCGTGTAATGATCAAGAACTGGACTTGCTAACACGTTGTAATGATCACAATAGCTCCAAAATTGAATGTTCTTGGTGTTAAAGGTTTGAAATCACAAAGAATAGGGTTTGGGAGATGCTTTATGGCCGTAAAAGGGGTATGGGCTAGGTTTGGGTTTTTGTTAAACTTAACTTATTTAAAAATTACCATTTAAACCCTCTTTTGTTATATTTTATAAAAATTAATCTTTTTAGCAGTTTTAACAATTTTAACTACAAAACGCAAGCATTATTAATCAACAATAACAATCATATATATATAAGTAGTTGGAACTTGATATTGATATTGTTGCAAAAAAAACTTATCTTACTAGAATGCAAAAACTTTATCCATTGGAGGACTTCTCAGGCTCATAGTCTATCCTTGAAAGCTTACCTACGTTACTTCTCTATTTCTAAGGCTCCATAAAAGATCTTAAATGACCTTGATGCTCTTAGAAGGAGAATTTTCGGGGGTTTGATCATTTAAAAACAATATAAAGTGGAGCTCCTAAATCTTCCGGAGGTCTTGACATTGCTTCCATAGGTGATACCAACCTCACTTTCCTAACTAAATAGTAGTGGAGGTATAAGGTAGAACCGATCTCCCTTTAGAATTAAGTTATTCAGGCTATCTATTATTCTTCTAGAAACACTTCATTCCTTGAAACAGTAACATGGGTCCCACAAAATCCGTTTATGTTGGGTGATAAAAGCTATATAACATTCTGGATAGACATCTGGCGTTAATGAGTCATTGCGCTCTTTTTTTTCCAGAATATCTCGCCTGGAGGTTTCAAAGGCCTAATCTATTACTTATTGCCTCACCCCCATGGTCACCAATCCTCTTAGGCCTGAAACTAGGCTCCACTTTTATCCCAGGAAAATGCCCAACTCCAGTCTTGTGTTTGTCTTTTGTCGGTCCTCTCTCTCGCCAATAGGTCAGATAGATGGATCTGGGAAGGTGACTCTTTTGGTACCTTTATGGTGAAATCGATCATGGCCCTTCTGATCTCCTACCCCTAACCTGCGTCATGGTTCTAAGCGTGGAATGAATGGATACTTCTAAAGGTTAATGTATTTGGATGGAGGGCAAAAAGATCATGTCTTCCCTATTTCGTTGGGTTACAGAACAAGAACATGCCTATCCCATCCTTGCTTTCATTTTTATGGTGAAGCCTCTAAAACCTTAGAACACTTATTTAATGGTTACATTTCTTCTGCTCTTTGGCAATTAAACAGTTCTTGGTGTAGCATTCCTCAAATTAATATGTTTACGTTCAGAGATCTACTTGACTTTCACCCTCCATATTGCATCAACTCATTTTGGTTAGAGGTGATTATCAACACATCATCATCAACAAACTCTCCACAAAATAATATTCTCTAGATAGAGTCAAATATTCAAAATTATAGATAGACTATTCAAATATTTAGATGATCTCTTTATAACAAACTCTAGAAGATTGTGGTGTACATAGGCTATTTAAACAAAGCCATTCATGAGAATAATCAATGAAGCTTTTACAATACTATCCTGATTTTATATGGTATCAAGAGCCATCTCCACTCCACCGAGTTCACCGACCTTTCTGCTGCCCTCACCATGACCGAACCCAGACCTGCCACTTCCAACCCCCTACCGCCACTGTCATCACCCAAATCACCGCCACCACCCACTTTCCCATCAAACTTACCGCCTCCAACTTCTCGGTTTGGAGGAAACAAATCCAAGCCACCCTCATCGGCCTTGATCTTGAATCATTCATCAATGGCTCCATCGACCCACCCTCTCCATTCCTTGACACCGCCAAGACCAAACCCAACCCTACCTACCTTCCGTGGTATCGCCAAGATCAAACGATTCTTAGTGCTCTCCTCGGAAGTTGCTCCGATCTCATCCAACCTCTTGTTTCCTCTTCTGAAACTTCCCGCGAGGCCTGGACTCGCCTCACCTCCAGTTATGCCAGTGCCTCCCGTTCCTGAGTCATCTCTCTCAAGGCCAAGCTTGCCAAGAACCCGCGTGGCACTCTATCCATCGCTGAATTCCTTCAACACATGAAATCCATTGCAGATGATCTCGTTCTTGCTCAAAGCCCTGTCGACGATGAGGACCTTCTAGTCCACATCTTAACCCAGCTTGGGGATGAATACAACCCTATTGTTGCTGCCCTCAAAGTTCGCGACTCAAGTTTATCGTATGCCAACCTTTACGACAAACTTTTGGACTTTGAGCGAGTGTTGAAAGACTCCGCGGCCTCCCACACCACCTTACTTGCCACAGCCAACAACACCCATCGCCAGTCCACTCGCTCCTACCCCAAACAAGGAACTGAGTCGCCCAACCCCGCTCGCTCGTCCCGCTATCCTAACCCGGGGCAGTCACGCCAATACCGACCCAACTCCGGTCCCCCTCAAGGTAACACTCGCTCCCCTTGTTCCAACACCTATTGCAAGTTTTGCAATCTTGCCGGGCATGACACGACAGATTGTCGCAAACTTGCACGGTTCTTGCGGGACAACAACATTCAAGTCCATAATCCGAACCCTCCTGCGATCAACGCCACCTCGTCTGGCTCAACCTCCCCCTCTCCTGCATGGCTAGTTGACAGTGGTGCCTTCCACCATGTCACGTCGGATCGCACTCATCTTCAATCTTTCTCGAGTACGGCGGCCCCGATGAGATCCTCTTGGGTGATGGTATGTCTTTACCAATTACCCACACTGGTAACACCACCTTAACATCCTCCATGAGACCTCTTACTCTTTCTAATATTTTATGTGTTCCAAACTTACGCAATAATTTAATTTCTGTCTCTCAACTTTGCAAAACTAACGCAGCTTCGGTTGAATTTTTTCCTTCTTATTTTGTCGTGAAGGATCTTCGCACGGGGGCGCTCCTAATGCGGGGGGAGAACGTTGACGATGTCTACTATCTTCCTTCTGCATCTCCTCAACCTCAAATCAACTCCGCAAATAAAAGCTCGCTGCTTGATTGGCATCACAAACTTGGGCACTCGTCACTCCGGATCCTCAAGACTATCACTCATAGCTTAGGAATTCATGTTCAATCTTCTAGTTTTCATTGTGTTTCTTGTTCTTTGAATAAAAGTCACAAATTACCTTTTGGACCTACTTCCTTTAATGCAAATCAACCTTTACAATTAGTGTACACTGATGTTTGGGGCCCTGTTCCTCACTCCATTGATGGTTTTTCTTATTATCTCATTTTTGTGGATTTTTTCTCTAAATATGTTTGGCTATACCCAATGAAACAGAAATCCGATGTTCACTCATTATTCCAACAATTTAAATCATTGGTGGAAAAATACTTTAACTTGCCCCTCGTCTCCATCTTCTCGGATAACGGCGGGGAATATCAGCGCCTCATTCCCCTCTTCAACTCTCTCGGTATCTCCCACTTCACCACCCCTCCCCACATACCGGAACAAAATGGGACGGCGGAACGCCGGCATCGTCACATAGTGGAAACCGGGCTTGCTCTCCTCCACTATGCTGGCCTTCCCAAAAAGTATTGGACCCACGCGTTTCAAACTGCGGTCCATCTCATCAACCGGCTTCCCACCCCGATCCTTCACCACCAAACCCCCTTCCACAAACTCTATGGCAAACCACCCTCGTATGCCAAACTCCAACCGTTTGGTTGCCTCTGTTACCCATGGCTTCGACCCTACTCCCCCTCCAAACTCCACGCACGCTCCGCAACGTGTGTCTTCCTCGGTTATTCCACTTCCAAATCCGCCTACAAATGCTTAGACATCCAAACTCACCGCCTTTATCATTCCCGCCACGTCCAGTTCATACCACATCAATTTCCCTACAGGTCCGACTCTCCTCCTCCTCTCGCATCTCCCGACTTCCTTACTCGGCCTACGGCTGCACCTAACCCCTCCTCTCCTGCTCCAACACACTTCCCACAACACCCCAATCTCACTGTCCTGCCCACTACTACCCCTCAACCATCCCCATGCACACCCATGCAGCCTCCCGCCTCCCCAACCTCATCCACTCCCACCCCCCTCACCTTCGCCCGAGCCCTCACCAACCTCCCCAACCCCGTCCGCATCCTCCTCCCCATCCCCCTCCACGCTCCACCAACACCCCAGTCCAGTCACCAACCCCACCGTCCCTCCACACTCCCCTTCCCGTCACACTCGCAAACCAAACCCCAAGTATTACAATGACATGTTCATAAACCAGACCACCCTACACCCCATACCTACCACCATCGAGCCTTCCACGCATACCCAGGCCCTTAAGGACCCTCGATGGCGAGATGCCATGGACGCCGAGTTCAATGCCCTCCTCCGGAATGGCACGTGGGAACTTGTACCCCCATCCGCCCATACACCCATTGGTTGCAAATGGATTTTCCGCATCAAACGCAACCCGGACGGCTCTGTTGATAAATATAAAGCAAGGCTAGTTGCGAAAGGCTTCTTACAACAATATGGCGAAGACTACTTCGACACTTTCAGTCCGGTCACTAAACCGGTCACTTTCATGTTACTATTTACTTTCTAGTTTATGTGGATGACATTGTACTAACGGGGAGCGATCCTCAATTTTTGGATCACTTTGTTTCAACCTTGGCTCGCAGATTCTCCCTCAAAGACCTCGGACAGTTGCATCATTTCTTGGGAATTGAAGTCATCCCTACCTCCAACGGCCTATTTCTCTCTCAACATAGGCACATTCAAGACATTCTCACTGCCTTCCACATGGATGGCGCGAAAGAAGTTACCACGCCTCTTAGCTCAACCGAAACTCTATCCATTGAAGACGGCTCACCTAAGGTAGATCCAACACCATACCGAAAGCTGGTGGGTTCCTTGCAATACTTAGCCTTCACACGGCCCGACATCTCCTTTGCAGTAAATCGCCTCTCTCAATATATGCACTCGCCATCCCAACTTCATTGGCAGGCCCTCAAACGCGTACTTCGCTATCTCAAAGGTACCATTCATCACGGTCTCTTCTTAAACCGTGGTGCTCCACTTCAACTCACTGCCTTCTCGGATTCTGATTGGGGTGGCATTACGAACGGTGGCCGCTCAACAACAGCCTATCTTGTGTATCTTGGTTCCAACATCATCTCATGGAAGTCCACCCGCCAAAAATCCGTCTCTCGATCCTCCACTGAAGCCGAGTACAAAGCTATTGCCAACGCCGCGGCTGAACTAACTTGGATAAAAAATCTCCTCTCGGAACTCCACTTAGTCCCGCTACCGACCCCCAAGCTTCTTTGTGATAACACTGGAGCCACTTATCTCTGTGCCAACCCGGTTTATCACTCCCGGATGAAACACGTAGCTTTGGATTACCACTTTGTCCGAGAACAAGTGACCGACGGATCATTGCAAGTCCAGCACATCAACTCCGCTGATCAACTTGCGGACATGCTTACCAAACCACTTGGCCGTCGACCGTTTCTCAATTTTCGGTCCGAGATTGGTGTCTCCGATGGAGCCTCCATCTTGCAGGGGCGTATCAACACATCATCATCAACAAACTCTCTACAAAATAATATTCTCTAGATAGAGTCAAATATTCAAAATTATAGATAGACTATTCAAATATTTAGATGATCTCTTTGTAACAAACTCTAGAAGATTGTGGTGTACATAGTCTATTTAAACAAAGCCATTCATGAGAATAATCAATGAAGCTTTTACAATACTAGCCTGATTTTATAGTGATCAAGTTGGTTATATAATTGTGTGTTGCGTAATCTGGAAAGCAAGGAACAACTTACTATTCTCCAACAAAATTGTCCTAATCCAAAGCCTCTTCGATGAAGATATATTAATGGGTTTCTTATGGATTAAACATAGAGCTAATCTTGATCTTTTTGACTGGGATAGATGGTGTAAATTTTGTTGAGATTTTTAACTTGGCTATGGTCTATAGTGATGTTGTGCTACTGCGTTTAGCGTCTTGCTAAATGTTATGTACTTGTTGATTTGGTGTATTAATCTTTGGTTTTAAAACAAATCTGCTAGCTGGTTGTTACGAATAAAGTTTTACTATGCATTATTGGTTGTTTTAAAATAAACTAAACTTAAAAAGTTTTTCGCAAATGGATGTTACTTTAAATGGTACCCACAAGTGTAGTGATAGAAGTAAGTTATGGGGTTTTGGGTTACAAGACACTAACATTTTTTGTATTTCACATAAAATGTAAAATATGATGCTTTGATACGACTTTTTAAGATTGTCACAATTGTAAGTAGATGCCTATGTCAAGTAAAAAACACGTGGAAATCTAAGACCTTTTTTTCTTAAATTGATTAGGGTATAGTAAAAAAATGGATAATGTCCAGTGGCGGACCTACCCCATGGGAGGGGGGCGGCCGCCCACCCTAAATTTTTTTTTTTTTATGTTAATATATGCTCGTTTTCTCGTCCGCCCCCTGTAAAATTTTGCAATCGCCCCCCTTCCGCCCCCCTTCGAAACCCAATTTTACTTGTCTTCTTTCTTTTTTAATGAGCCGACCCGATCCAACCCGTTACCGCGTTAGTCGACCGACCTTTAAAAATTTTCCGCCCCCCGTGAAAAATTTTTCTGGATCCGCCACTGATAATGTCTACTGATTGATTTGTTACTTATTTGAGAAAAGTATGTCAAAACGTTTGGATTGCGTTAATAGTTGGAACAAAACATATAGATTTATTAGTCATGTTGGTAATTAAATAGTTTTTATAACGTGACACTCAAAAAATGTAAATACTTAAAAGATACAAGATCAATCTATGCATGTAGCATTTACATAGAAACTCATTTTTATATTTTAATGACATTGTAATTTTATTGTTTGTTGTTCTAGCTAGTGAAAATATCTTCTATATTTGTGACTCAGAGCTGATCTTTAACTCAACTAAAAATAATGACGTCTTAATTTTTAGAATTGAAAAACCAAAAGATATTAAATACCATATGAAAAATATATAGGTTCTACCATTGCACAAGTGTTGTAATAAAATCAATAATACTTGTACATACACATTTTAAGTGTATGCTTGTAGAGATGGTATATTGAAAATATAATATTTTATTTACATTGCGGCACACCATTAACATGTTCTATCTAAATCACCATTCATTGAATGCCGCAAGAAATGCTATTACCATTAAAATGGTACTGATTACTTAGAAAATAATCTCTTGGATTAAGGTTGGAAAAAACTTATTACTTAGAAAATAATCTCTTGGAATAAGGTTGGAAAAAACTTACATTTACTATGAGAATGTTCGCAGTTCATTCGGCTTCATTTGGGAATGTGTTTAACGCATGGGTTCTGGTTTCAAGTTATGTATGCTATGTATTGGAAGTACTCGACCAATAAAAGGTGACATAAGGGTTACACATCTGGTCATTGGACGTTTAGAAAGATTGAACCGACCTTACACAAAACATGTTATTGTGGATTTGTGGATCCCGATCTAGATTGCATAATTACAGAAACATATAAGTATTGTAGAAATCAATGCAAAGGCGGAGCATAATCTCTTTTTTTCGTCGGTAGTATTAAATTTTAGTTCGGTAATGTAAATTTTTGGTTTAGTAGTGTAAATTTTTATATAAATATCGAGTTGGCTCCTCCTAAAAAATATTTAATTTCGTTCCGGTTCCCCCTACAAGAGTGTTCAAACTCTGTCCCTGAATCAATGTTAGTTGTTCACTCAATCTTAATAATAATTTTATGGACAAAAATAAATTGTGTAATTAAGTTATGTAATAACTTAGTATTGTATATTCTCCCAAGACGTATGAACAAGCTCGTGAGACTTATATGTCATGCATGTTTCTTAAAGATTTTAGATCAAAACTAAAACTACTAATCAATTTGTAAAACGGTCCTACTTTTTTACTTGGATTAGGGCCTTCGAAATATTTGAGCCGCCTCTGTACACACACATATACATAGATATATACATACATATATATACATACATATATATACATACATATATATACATACATATACATACATACATATATATATATACATACATATATATATATACATACATATATATACATACATATATATACATACATATATATACATACATACATATGTATATACATACGTATATACACATACATATATACACATACATACATACATATACATACATACATATACATACATACATACATACATACATTCATATATATATATGGGGAGGGATCCTAACAAAACCAAGTATTTTTATGAAAACCAAGAAAACCAATCCTAGCCAATCACAATTTTTCATTATATATTTATATTTATTATATTCAAAGGGTGTTTTAGTAATTTTCAATGTAATTTATTTTTAGTAAATATTCATTGTTGACTAAATTCTATTTTTTTCTCCATGATTAAACAAACCAATTTACAGAGGTTTTAAAAACCTATTTCATTTAACCATTGGATTCTTTACCATTCATCGACATCATCGTCTTCCTTTGCTCATCCTTGTCGTTTGTTCAACCCCCAACCATATTCAACCATCGTCGTCATCTATAATCGAACTGATTTTGTGGAATATTGAAGGTGTGAAAAATTAGGTTTTAGTAGAGAAAGAGAGGGGGGTGTCGGAAGCGAAGGGGGAAGAAGGTGGGTATGATAGTGGTCGTTGCTAAATCTGGTGATGATGATGATGGCGGTGATGGAATGCAGTAGGTGATGGCGGTGGTGTCTGAATCGGATGGTGGTGACGAGGAGCGGTGGCGGCCGCCGGTGGGGAGCTGCGATGGTGGGTTCCGGTGAGCAATGGTGGATGGTGATGAAAGAAAGAAGATGAAGACTTTTTATGTAACTAGGGTTACATATACGTAGCTTGGGAATAAGGAAACTGAATAAACAAAAGAGTAGATCTCAGGTATTATAACAGGGAACAATAACAATGGCAACAAGGAAGAAGATGTAAAATGAGTGTTTACATATACGTAACTTCCATCATTTTAGTACAATAACCATGTTGTCTTTTCTATTTGTTTTCTGATTGCTTACATATATGTAAGTTTTACCATTTTAATGTAACAATATGTATATTGTCTGTTTTTTCTTTGTTTGCTAATAGTTTACATATATGTAGCTTGTCTGTTTTAGTACAATAACCATGTGTCTTTTCTGATTGCTTACATATATGTAAGTTTTACCATTTTAATGTAACAATATGTATATTGTCTGTTTTTTCTTTTTTTGCTAATAGTTTACATATATGTAGCTTGTCTGTTTTAGTACAATAACCATGTTGTCTTTTCTGATTGCTTACATATATGTAAGTTTTACCATTTTAATGTAATAATATGTATTTTGTCTGTAGGAAGACTCCTTGGTGCCAATGTATAAGAACCTCCTTAAGAAACACAACATTAGGCTCCTAATATACCAGTTGAGTACAAGCCTTTCGTAAGGAGCAAATATGATACAATGGACGATGTATGAGGCGCATGTAATCAAGTTACATATAAGTAACCGTGTCTACATATGTGTTGTAGTTATGTAAATGACACCGGGTTACATATACGAAACCACATATAAATATGTGTAAACTTATGAGTTCAATACAATTATTTTGTACTAGTTATATGTTGTAGTTACATGTATCTACATGAAAAATGTTGCATATATGTAACAATATGTATCAATGCTATTTAGTTTGTCGGAAGATTTGGGATTTAATTTGGTTGTGCTTACATATACGTAAGCAGGTTTACGTATGATGCATCAGTTAGCCGTTGAATTATTAAAGAAAATACAGAGATGAAGGTATTTGTTGATTAATATGAAGATGATGAAGACGAAGTCAACTGCTAGATTTTTTTTAATGTAATTTATAAGAGAGGAGAGAGAAGAGTGAATGTAGTAAATTTAATAGTGGTTTCCAAAACAAACATTTTTTTGTTCCAAATTTGCCATTGTATCATTAATATAATCTATTTAAATCTTGAATTATTTACAAAAATGCCATTGTATATATCAACCATTGATCAAATAGATCAATGGTTTAGATTTAGTTTTCTTGGTTTTTTAGTAAATCATAGTTTTCTTAAGAACCCTCCCCATATATATATATATATATACTAGCTATATTAACCCGTGTGTTACACGGGTTGAATAAATAAAAAATTAATATAATAAAATTTATTAATTATAAAATAATATTTTAAGATATAATATCACTGAAATTATGTATTAGAAATGACTGTAAGTTATAAAATAGTGATATCAACTTTTTAAAACTTTATTTTTTTTAAAAAAATAAACGTTTTGTTCTAAAACAAACGGTATAAAAATATCATTTTTAAAAATTTTCTTATTATAACTATTAAATTTAATTGTTTTTGGTTTTAGAAAAATAACTTTTTAAAAATACCAATTTTAAATATTTCGTATTTTTAAAAAGTCTTATGCTTTAAATAAATTTACTATTTTATAAAAAAATTATTTATTTAAAAATAATATTAATAAATAGATCTCTTTATTAATTTATTAAATCTAAAAAGTGTTAAATAGTATTATTAGTAATTAAGGTAATTATTTAATATGAGAGAGAGGCGGGAAAATTTTGGTGAGAATGATTGTGGTGTTAACACGTGTCATCCCAGATACCCTTTTATTAGAGTAGGAAGATATATATATATATATATATATATATATATATATATATATATATATATATATATATATATATATATATATATATAATATACACACACATGTATATGATCATCTGAAATAAATTTCTTCAAAACTTCAAGAACGCCCATCACGTATATATTTTATTTTTACGTAGTAAATGATAAATTATATTATTTATTCATCTTATGTGAAACTAATAAAGAAAACAACGAACAAATTAAATTCTATTTTTCTATATAACCTACACGTGTAATAATTATGTATGTTATACAATCTAAATATCTGTAGGAAAACAAATTAAATTTTAAATGCACATAAAGAAATTACTTTGATGGGTTTTTTTTTTTATGTAAAGGGTTATTTAATTTTATTAATCCAAACTTATATTGACAGATATTAATACAAACTCAGGAAATATTTGCAAACACTTTCAACTTTAATTTATTTTTCTTTAACAATACATTACTAGCTAAGAGTTAACCCCATTACTTTTTGATTATGTGAACTGCTTATATGACCAAAACACAAATCAGAAAGTTGAAATCTACCATCAAATCAATCAATCATAAACTTCTGCACCGTGAAAGTCATCAATCTTCACCGCATAATCAAACCCATCGATATATTATTGCGACTTACTTATTTTTATCTATGATTCGGTGTAAGTTTTATCGAAAATAGATTTTTGCTAATAATGTACAAATTATCAAAGTATAAATTTGAAAGTCATCAAAGCTTTTTCAAGATTTCATTTTTTTACAATGTTTTGTTTTCTTCTTTACAAATTCAAAAAATGATGTATAAATATATGACTCAACGTGATTATTTTCATAAGATGAATATTAATGTATAACTCGTTAAAATATCGCGTCTTAAAAATTTTAACTAACAATTGAAACGCCCGTCTCCCCCACTAATTTACTAAGATATGTAACTAATAAAAAATTACGAACATCTTAAATAGAATATCTTAAGTAATCGAACTTTTCTAATATATTTTAACCCATGATTACAAAATCATATGTCCACATTCAACCATAAGATAAAATAATTAATTACATTAAGATTATAAAATGAGGTATATATTATTATTTCTCTGACATGAGTATGCTAATAAATGACGTCCTTAGATTAATTAGGACATGTACTTTTGTGCTAAACAAATCACCCTTCTTCCTTTTGACCTTGTATCCATGGTGTCTGTACCTCACATGCTAGCTACCTCTTAACCTCCATCTATAAATACAATGAACCTTAGCACCAAACACACCACCAAACTCATCTCTACCTCTCTAACACAATTAAGGGTTGTACACCACCTTAAGAGCCTAACTAATTAATACTTAATCTTTTTTAACTTTAACTTAATATGGCCAGGTTGTGTAGAACCCTTCTGTGTTGTGCGTTGCTTATGTTATTTGTAACCAATGAGGTGTTGAAAATAAGTGAAGCAAGAAAGTTAGGTCAAAACTTCAAGTGCACTACCCAATGCATGGATGTGAAGTCGGTGACCAAAGACAATGGCTCTTCGAACCCAAGCCAAGTGCCACCTACGGGCGTTACGATTAAGGAAGGAGACTTGGATGCCTTTCGCCCTACTACACCAGGACATAGCCCTGGTGTTGGTCATTAGAGATATTCAGGATGCGACATTGAAGTTATGGAGAAGTGGTTTGTTGTCTGCTTTTATGTTGTAGTTTTATCATTTGAGAAGTTGTAAATATATTTCTATTATTCCTTTGTACGGTTTAGTCCTAGTAATGTTTGAGCTTTTCTATCACGTCAGTTAATGAAAGACAAAAGTTTTTCAACATGTTATTCTCCACGTTTCTCCACAAACTACCAGACTACAATTTGACCAATATCTTCGAATATAAGTGTAAGTTACAAAAAAAAATAGTATTTGCATTGTAAATGTCTAAATGAGGTGTTTATAAAGAAAGAAAACGAGAATTAATCAACAATACAAACCAAGTGATTCATCCTTGTCTGTTTTTGGAGTTCACCTACTTCGAGAATATATGAATGATTCAAGATGCGAGCAAATGTCTTTGTATATTATATATATATTCACTTAACCGTGTGTATAAACAAGATAATCTAGAACATGATATAAGAAAGTATGACGTAGAGAGTTGATGGTGTTTAGTATAACTTAAAATCGATATCATGGATACGACAAAGGTAATAAAATGACATTTCCTATTCATCAATTATGATAATAACATACTAATATGATATTTTCTCATACACGGTTGAATAATGTAATTCATTGAAGTAAAACTTTTTTAGGTTGTTACAACTTGATTTAGAAGGTTCATTTATATCTTTGTTTCCTCATTTAAATGTATATTCACCCGCTTTTTTTTAACGGCTAGTGTTACCCATGATAATTTAAAACATCTGATGTTGGAGATAAAGTTATGCTAAAGGTGTCATCATGAAAAGCTATAATCAAATTTCATAAATGAGGCAAGTTAACTCCAATATACATTGGATCGTTTAAGATAGTAGCACAAGAAGAAACAATAGCTTATAGACTAGAAGTACGAAAATAGTTCGATGGAATTCATTTCACTTTTCATGTCTTGCTTTGCGAAAGAGTTTAGCGGATATGTATGCACACCTACCACTCATTGAAGTTGAAATAGATGACAGACTGAATTACACGTAGATCTTATGCCAATGCTTGACTTATAAGAAAATCATATGAGCAAATAAAGTGATCTATCAAGTTTAAATACAATGGAAACATAGAAAATGATTAGAAGTAACATGAGAATCCGAGGAGAAAAAGAGATAGTGGGATAAACTTGTTTGGAGAACGACAAGTTTTGAATACGAAACCTAGATAAGTGGGATAAACTTGTAACACCTAATTTTAGAATATAAAGACCAAAGCAATGTTTGGGTTAAAATTGTAATAAAGTGTTACTAGGGTTTACGTATTTACATATTGATATGTAAGACAATGTTTTCAAGAAACCTTCTAGTCAGATTTGGACATCAGAAAACATAATTTCAAAATTTAAACAAACATACTTTCATTGCAGCCGGTTTTTAACTTTATTACATGGTTTCTTGTCTTAAACATTATAGTAAAACCTTTAACTAAAACATGATCTTAATTAGAATATGAGTCTTAGCATACTCAAGTAGCTCCTCAATCAATACCAAGCCAACTTTCTTTATTCATTAATCATACCTGTAAAACTAATATCCATACAAAAGTTAACGTTGTTACGTCAGTTGTAGTTTCTAACTTTTATTAATACTTTAGCATATCAGTAACTATTATACTTTAACTTTCTATTTCATAATCCTTAGCTATCAATTTAATTTATCTGTCAGTTTACCATTGATTGTCTGTCTTTAACAATAATTTAACAAGTATAATGCTTTAGTCTTTCATTATTTTTACTTTATTTTTATCTTTGAGCTTGTACAAGTACGAAGCTCCTTTATCAGATAAACTGGCAATAAATTATTAGGCTTCTTTTAAGTGAGTTTACACTAGGTAGAACTTCTTTAGTGGGTGAGTATCCATATGGCCTGACTCATTTAATCGGTGAGAATGAACAAGACATGTCTCTTTTAGTGGGTGATCTTACGTAAGGAAAAGGATCTTTAGCAGGTGAGATTGCACAAGGCATGTTTTTTTGCCTCGTGAGAATGCAACAAATGAATACTCATGTCTGACTTGCAAGACTTTAAGCTTTAGCCTTCAAATGTAAACTTTAGTATTTTGATCTCTTTTTATATACTTACTCTTTACTTTTGTTAAGTTTATCACTCTTTAACTCTTTATCAAGAACAGTTATTGTGTATTAAATTTTATCATACTTTATTACTTTTTTTTAGTTTATTTATTAAATATTTGAACTCTTTATCTTTAATATCCAAAAGCTTATAACATCGCAAGTAACTGCATCCACACATAAGTAAACATCTATATATGGGTAATTATATTGTCGCAACTCTGTCAAAACCATACATGTCCGACACGTTAAAAAACCACCAAACTTAACTGAATCTAATACATTTGATTGAACCTACTGAATCTCATGCATTTAACCGAGCTTAGCATCTTAATTTTCAGGACGAAAATTCCTTCAACAAGGGGATGATGTGACAACCCTAACTCTCAGGTTAACCTCGTTCCTTTAGCTTAACCTCTTCATGTTATGTTTTGTTTATTAAATAATACTAATTGTTGTTATAACTAAATAAAGTTTATTGTTAATACCAAATTAATCATAACTAACTTTTACTAATTAAACCTATAAGAATCAAAAATGTAATTTAAGTGAAATAGAGGAACCTAATTGTCATTTTTTCAAACTTAAAACAATATATACACAATGCAAGCAACCAACTCCCGTAACCTACCTATATTCGCAAAACTGCCATCTCCGTCCTTCCTCCGTTTCGAAGTCACCATTGCCGCCACAATTGGAATCATCTCTAGCAGCCCTCTTTCATCTGCAATGGCGAGAACTTAGTGAGCATCACTAACCGTACACGACGACTCCATTGATCCGATTAACTTCGCTATGGTTTCTAGCCCCGGTAGACTCGGTCGGTGACCTGGCAGCGAACTGCACCCAAAACGGTATGTTCTTTCAATGATTTCATGTATTCTCCATAAACGATGCCGATTTTGGTTTCGATTTGGTTCGGTTGGTTCACGGTGCGGATGTATGTTCCTGTTTATAACTGATTGTTGCTGTGTAAGATTCGTTTAAGTGTGTGTTTTAATGTGGGTGCGGGTTTCATCTGGAATGGGTGGCAGTGAGTGTTATTGCTTATATATATATATATATTAGATGTATGTGATACATGTGTATATGCATGCTTGTAATTGGTAATGTGCAGCATGGTGTGTAGGTGGTTCTGCAAAATATGTTAGTATATGTACTCTACGTATAGGCCGGGTTATAATATGCACAGGGGGTGTAAATCATTGATTGCATTCCTTGTGTATTGTTGTACATTTGTACGTGGGTTATAGTGGGTGTTCTTATGCAAATAAGTGTATATATATTTGGTTTGTGTGTGTGATGCGCCCGTGTGCGTGTATTGTGACATGTGTTTGGGGCGCATGAGACTCTTTTTAAGGGTTGGGCGCTTGAGACACCCTTAGGTCTCCTAGGCGCATGGGGTCATTTGGAAACTCATGTCGGGCGCGTGAGTTGGTGGCTATATATATAAATATATAGATAAGTAACCGAGATATGTATGTATGGGGTAGGCGCATGGACACACCATGCGCCCAAGTTTGTGTGTGTGTGCATTGTTCTACGTATGGATACATGTGTGTGTGTGCGATCATGCATGATGTTGTGTGTGTATGCCTTGGAATAATGGTTGGGCGCATGGGGGGTAGTTAGGCGCATGAATTTACATGCTAAGTGGGCGCATGGAAAGCGTTACCTGAATTGCTACTTGTCATGCAAGTACATGCGTCCGTATGTATGCACATGCATGGGTGTTTTTAATGATAGGTTTAGTTTATTTCATCATGTGTTGGATAGTGGGCTTAGGCGCATAAGTTTCTTCAAGCATTGTTAAATTTATATAAATATACATACACACACACACACACACACACACACACACACATATATATATATATATATATATATATATATATATATATATACTATGTGTGAATAATAGATATTATGTAATTGTAATATACTATGTGTGTTATCTTTGGGTCGTTGTACCTTGGTGTTACTATATTGGGTGCTTGCGTTTAAGTGGGAAAATATCGTTAACCGACACCGTAACCGAACCGTGATCGTGAACCATATCATGCTACATCCGAATAATTAATTCCATTACTAATATTTAATCTCAATTAAATATTAAATAACACTCAGGTTAATTGGAACCCGATCCTTTGTGCTTACACTTATTTCTTTGCTATGCAATCAAGGTGAGTCTTCACGGCCCCTATTTTACTTTCTTTCTTTTTTGGGGGAGAAAACATGCAAACATATTTTATAAATGGGTTTTAGTATTATTGATATCGACTGTTACGTTAGTGCAAACATACTTGAAAGTCCTTACATTTTCGAACCGTTAGTAATGTGTAGCGAGGTAATTCTGAGTAGTACTACTGGGTTTGACAAACCCCGCCCGGGCTAGTCGCACTAGCTTGATTGGAGGTCAAACGGGTGCATTATTGACCTAACATTTGTTACTGTCTGGTGAGACGTGACGGGAAGGCAACAAACACACAAATATACAAACAGTCAGCTTCGGTTCGAAATGCTAAGTAACTTGATTATAGGCTAGCTACCTATCGATATGCTTTAATTACTATACCATTCGAACAGTTACAAACATTTTTATCTGTGATAACACCTGTGAACTCACCAACTTTATGTTGACACACTTTAGCATGTTTTCTCAGGTAACAGGAACGCTTAAGCTCATCATGCACGATTAAGGAACGCACTCAGGACATGCATTCATCAGATCCATTTATTTTGCATTAGACATTGTTTTGACTTAGCATTTCAAACTTTCAGTATTGTTTACATTTCGTTTATTCGATTCCGCAATTATATTCATTTCATTTACGTTACTCTGATTTAAGTCAAACGTCTATTTTTAAACTCATATAGTGTCGTTGATATGACCGTGTCTGAGATCCTGGTATGTCACACGCCTAACGGTGAAACCCCGTTTGTGGAAATTGAGGGTGTGACATATATAAGCATGAGAAACTATCTATGCGGGTGAGTATAAGAATAAACAATAGAAGCAACAGAAGGAGGAGCATTAGAGTAGCAGCAGTTGTCACCACCGTAGACTGTGGTCGTAGTGTAATGATAGTAGCGGTGGTAGCGATAGTACCCATAATTTTTTCCTAAAAGGAAATTAGGGTTACCTTATTTTAAGCCTCTAATCCTTCTTTTTTTCACATTAATCTTTCTTACTTTTAGCCAGATACTTTATTCCATACCAATTATTTTTGATGTCTTCTTACTACTCTTAGTTCTTAAATCAGTTATCCTATTTTCCTAATTTTATGAAATACCACAACTAAGCTTAAGATTCTGCTTATATGTTTGGTGGTTTTAGTGTCATTAATGTTATTTTAGTATAAATAGATTTACTTAAGACCAAATGTGAAACTAGAATAAACATTCATAAGCCAACAAAGGTCAGTAGTTTGAGAGGGCAAAGCCCTCAAGATGACGAGCCTGGTGGCAATAATTCTTATCAATTAGCACGAACAAAATTTATTTTGGCATGTTTAATATGCATTAAAAAAAATTCAAATCATATGATTGGTAGAAATTACTTAATAACATATGATACATAGCAACTGATCATTAATAGCAAGTTGGATTAGTAATTGGCATGCCAACTATTATGTTGTTTCATAAACTTTTTTTGATAATTAATTGCATCGATTCGACCTCTATATAAAGAACACTACAAGAAACGCGCGTAAACCGTCTTCATCTGCAGGGTCGACTTCGTCTGCAGGGTCGACTTCGTTTGGGAGAACGCCGCGGGCATATTAGAGGGATTGGGCGTAAACCGTCTTCATCTGCAGGGTCGACTTCGTTTGTTCCTGATCAGGAACAAACACCTCAGACATTATCAAAGGTATTAAAGTTTTATACGTTTTATCTTGAAGTTGTTAAATGTATCATTGTTGGTTTATCTTAGACGGGTCAAAATGGGTAAATTTAAGTTGAATTATGTACATTATGGTTGAAATGTGTCAAAATGATACAAATACACTTGATATAGTTAAAACGGGTCAAAATGGGTAAATTTAAGTTGAATTATGTACATTATGGTTGAAATGGGTCAAAATGATACAAATACACTTGATATAGTTAAAACGGGTCAAAATGGGTAAATTTAAGTTGAATTATGTACATTATGGTGGAAATGGGTCAAAATGATACAAACACACTTGATATAGTTAAAACGGGTCAAAATGGGTAAATTTAAGTAGAATTATGTACATTATGGTTGAAATGGGTCAAAATGATACAAACACACTTGATATAGTTAAAACGGGTCAAAATGGGTAAATTTAAGTTGAATTATGTACATTATGGTTGAAATGGGTCAAAATGATACAAACACACTTGATATAGTTAAAACGGGTCAAAATGGGTAAATTTAAGTTGAATTATGTACATTATGGTTGAAATGGGTCAAAATGATACAAACACACTTGATATAGTTAAAACGGGTCAAAATGGGTAAATTTAAGTTGAATTATGTACATTATGGTTGAAATGGGTCAAAATGATACAAACACACTTGATATAGTTAAAACGGGTCAAAATGGGTAAATTTAAGTTGAATTATGTACATTATGGTTGAAATGGGTCAAAATGATACAAACACACTTGATATAGTTAAAACGGGTCAAAATGGGTAAATTTAAGTTGAATTATGTACATTATGGTTAAAATGGGTCAAAATGATACAAACACACTTGATATAGTTAAAACGAGTTAAAATGGGTAAATTTAAGTTGAATTATGTACATTATGGTTGAAATGGGTGATACAAACACACTTCAAGGTGTTGGTGTATCATTATATACTTAAAGTTATATTAAGAAGCAAATACCACAACTTATAATGTATGTTTTGTTTTGTAGGCACAAATTGCAAGTTTGTTTCAAAATGCAAACTTTATGACACAAATGACGCAACTTATTGCCTCCCAAAAAGGTACACAACAAGCTGATGAAGATGATGATTCGGACGAGGACGAAGAATAAACAATTTGTGTTGTTTAAGTTTATGTTGACGACATTAGAAGTTGATGTTAAACAATTTGTATGTTTATGTTATTTGTGTTGTTAAAAGTCGTATTGTACTTCTTAATACTTATGTTATTTGTGTTGTTTGGAAATCTGGAAATTTGGTTTTATTTACAGGTTTTCTTGGTTTATAAAAATGGAAATTAAAAAAATAAAAAAAAATTTAAAATTAAAAATTGACTTTTAGCGGCGACATAGTCGCCGCTAATGGTCTTCCCGGAATTTTTTTTTTAACTTTATAGCGGCGATATTGTCGCCGCAAATAATGGTATTAGCGGCGACACCTTTAGCGGCGACTCATTAGCGGCGATCTTTTCCACATTAACGACGAATCATTAGCGGCGACTAATTAGCGGCGACAGGTCGCCGCTTGTAAATCCTCTGAAAATCTCCCAAGAACAATAACACACGATCTCAATCTTGTGAACGCGGAATATAAACAAGATTGGAGTAGAAAAGAAGATTGGATTGAACAAGAAATGCTTCTTCGATTAAAACAAACAACCTATTACAGGTCTTGTGCGATTTCGCACAGAAAGTATGATAATGAATGAAAAGCTTAATTACAAAACGAAATCTAGCTATTTATACTAAACACATGGTTCTCGCGCGAGATGCCTTTTGCGCGGCCTTGTCTTTCGCGTGAGTCTTCATCTCGCGTGGAAGCTGTTCTCGCGTGAGAGCTGCTTCTCGCATGACTTCTGGATTTCGCATATGATGTTTTGCCGAGCCTTGATTTGTCTTCTACAATCTCCCCCTAGGCTCGGTGAAACATAATCAATCAAAGTCAACATTCGCCTTCTTGTAAGATCCAGCATAGGCATACCATTTATTTCTCAGGATCCGGTCAATCATCCATACGTACTGGCAAGATAGAAAATAAACAGACTCATCAGCTGAGATAGGGCAGTGTAACAGCTTGAATAAGTCGTCTTTGCCAAACTTCATTAAGTCTGCTGGATCAATGATTCGATAAGACCTGTCTATACATCTGATCACAGCGTGACCGGAATCCTTTTCACATCTCCAGGATAGAAGTTGCTTCAAAGAGTTGGGAGGAACTGGAGCATGCACAGGGACTTTTCTGATAAATTTGGGATGTTGATAGACTCGTATCTTCATAGGAGCTTTAGTATTTTCATCAATTCTTGTTGAGTCATCAATCAACTTTGATTTTGCAGTCTTAAAGTCTTTGAAATTTGTGCGCATCTCCCTTCTTATCATGGATCTCATGAGCTCAGCTTCACTGTAATTACTCTCGTTGAAGAATGGAGCTTTGCCCATGGAGTATAAATCAGCAGCACGTAAAGTATGAAAGTCTTGAGTGCTCTTTAGATAATCAATCTCTCCATTTCTTCTCTTTATGACATACATCCTTTTCTCACCATCATAAGCCCAGCTAATAACGTGAGACATTTCACCATACTTCTGTTTTGGCTTTGAGATAAACAGAAAATGTGCTTCAGTAGGTGGTGGTGGTGCTTTGAACTGTAAACCTCCTCTAGTGTATAGGGCAATCTGACCAGTAGTAATTGTCTTTGTAGTATCAGTAGGAGGTACACCACTCACAGTCTCATTGGGAATTTCTCCTTCTTCAAGATTAATGTCTTTGAATAGCTCTTGAAGGTTGTTCCCAAAAATGTCTGTATACTCATTCTGCTCTTCCAGATCATCAAAAATATCAAGTTCTTCTTCAACAGTTCCAGATGAAGTTTGTTGAAAAGAATACAATTCGTTTTCATACACACTTTCTGTGGCAGGGTCCAGTGGATCATATCCTTCTGGATTACTAACACTTGGTCTATCGACATTGTCAGTGTTAGTTTCTCCAGTAGGACTTGAAGAAGAACCTGTAACATTACCTCCATCATTATCATCTCCATCATTATTATTACCATCATCACTTCCATCATCTCCACCATCATCATCATTACCATCGTTTCCACCATCGTCATCATCATTATCATCATCATTTTCATCGTCATCCTCATCATCATCATCCTCATTATCATCAGAATCACCATAATCAACTAACTCTTCATCCTCACTTTCATGAACAATAGGCATAGAAATCATGTGTTCCGGCTCAACGAAAGCTGTAGATGTGTAAGCTTCGGTGATAGGTACTTCAGATGAAACAGGAACATCTTCAGTAGTGCTACCACTTTGCCGTACAGTAGATGCGTGTGCTTCGTTGACCGTTTCCTTCTCAGGAACAGTCTCAGTAGGAAGTGGACTAGGAGAGCGTCTACTTGATTCACCAATTACTGTAGTAGACCTTATGATAGGAGGCTGATGAAAATAAGTCTGTGAAATGAATTCTCTCAGCTCGTTTAGTTGTCTCTCCAATCCAGAAGTGTAGTCAAACATGCTTTTCGTTTGTTGCTCAAGAGATGCCAATCTTGTGTCTTTGATAGCTGAGTCGAGATGAATCATGTTGATCAGATTTTTCTTTTCATCATTGCCTTTCTTTAACTCAGCAATCAATTTCATATTCTCAAAATTTTCTTTCTCCAGGTTTTTATTCTTTCTTCCAACGTGATAGAACCTGGAGTGCTGGTTGATTCCTCTCTCCTCTGAAACTCAGGAGGAGTATTCAAGAGTGTATCTACATCAAACTCTAGATTTTCTTGATGAGGTGGTGTAGAGAAACCTGAGCCAGAAATATTAGCTGCTCCAGAAACAGGAACTGTTTCTGTTTCAGGAGCAGAAGAAGTCACATTGGCTGCCTGATCTTGCTCTGTCTCGGTGACAACCACATGTGTTCTTGGTCTCCTTGGTACAATACCTCGACCTCTCTTTCTAACTGGATAATCTCTCCTTCTAGCCATCTGTTTTCTTCGTGAGGAGGTATTTGGTGACTCTTCAGGGACATAATCAGTATCCCTGTCTTCCTCATTTGGTCGAGAAGATGTTGGAGTAGAAGGGGTTGGATCAGTTTGGATCACATAAGGAACATTCCCTATTTTATCACTAGCAGTCTCGGAACTGGAAGCAGAGTGAACAACTTCTTCCATTCCTCCTTCACGTGCAGGCTCATCTTCAAATAGCTTCTCAATTTCTTCATCAATATTATCTCTAGTAGTGGAAGTAGAAGCACCAGTCTGTGCATCATCAGCATGAGCACCTTCATCAAACTCATCAACATGTTCATCAATCTCAGAAAATTTGCCGATCTTCGCAAAACTTTCACCAGAGCATTTGTTTCCTCTGGCTCCAGTAAGGTGTGTAAAAATCTCCTTCTTAATTGTCTGAACAACGTATTTAGGAGATCTCTGAGTGGCAAGCTCAGGAAATGCATCATTGATGATCAACTGAATGAATCTGGGATACATGATAAACTTTCTCCCTGGATTGGCCGTAGCGTTTTTCACCATCTTTTGAAATATCACGCCAGAAATGCTGAATGGAATATCATCCACCAGAGAAACCAATAAGGATCCAAACACAGCACTAAGGCTATCCATGCCAGCCTTCAAATTACTCAAACAGTGAATTACCACATGAAATAAATATTTCCAGTATGGTGATAACCACTTCTTCTCCAAACTTGGATATCTATACTCATATCCCATCCGAGATAGACAATCCATAACTACATCATCATCTAGTCTTGTTGGTGCTCCCTCTTGGTCATTAAACAGAAGAACTCTGTTTAGTATGGCTTGAGAAACTATCACCCTTTTATCCTTTATAGTGGCTGTTATAATCTGGTTTCCAGCTTCATCCTTTTCTAGAGCAGCAGTGCTCCAGAAAGAATCTATCAGTTCGAAATAGATGGCTGGATCAGCAGAAATAGAATAAACAATCCTTGAGTTCTTCAGCCCCTCAATCATAGAAGAAAATAATTCCTTCCCTTCCGGAACCTCATCCAAATATGCAACACAATTATGATTCTTATTAAAGATCATTTGTGCCATCTGTATTGTCAAATAAGATCAAGATTAGAACACTCAGAATATAACTTAATTATGCCAAAATAATTGCAACGCTTAGAACAAAATTTATACTTATAAAATTTCATCACTTGTGAACTATTAATCATCTCTAAGTTTAGTCACAAGTGTATACATGTACTTCACTTAAGATTTTATCAACAAAAATGTTTATTAAGTGAAAACAAGTTGCAAGTGATAAGTCCATTTGAGACAACAACAACAACACTTAGAAACAATTTCAACAATTTCTGTCCTGCGAAAACTCCAGTCAAGCGAAATTGAACTTCGTGCGACAACATAGTCTCATGCGAAAATGAGTTTCATGCGAAACACATTTTAAGCGAAATCAAATCTCACGCGAGAACTGTGTTCACGCGAAAATCCTATGTCGCGTCTGTTCAGTTTCGTGTGCGATTCGCACAACTCAAAGTTCAAATTAACACTTCAAAACTTGTTTTTAATCCATAAAATCCAGATCATTGCTGTCGCCTAAGTCTATTAGGTGTATTTTATCGTTCAATTTCAACTTTAAAGTCCATTTCAAGGTTTTAATGTCAAGATGTTAAGTTTCCCTTAGCATAGTACTGCTACAGTAACCAAATCAAATCGTTTATACCTTCAAAATCACACTATGCACGTACTAGAATGATTTGTGGATCATACTAACAGAGTAAGAGAGAAATGGTGTATGATTTGGTGTATGCGAGAGGAGATTTCGGATTGTGAGCGAAAAGGGTTTTCGGGTAAGCTTCTGTGCGAAATGTGATTTTGTCTTGAACAGTGTGCACTTTATATCCCTGACAAGTCACGCGACAGGCACTTTCGCAAGTCATGGTTTTCGCGTGACTATCCCTTTTCGCGTGCGAAATGAAGAATTTTTCAAGGTTTTCAAATTTTTTCAATTTTTAAACTTTTTCAAACCTTTACACAACTTTCAATCCTTTTTATTTTAATGAATTAAGTCAACATAAAAAGTTATTTACCAAGTGACCAATTAATTTAATGAATCTTCAATTTTCAAAAATTTTCTGGTTATTTAATTGTCCTAAAAATAAAACACTATAAAAGTGAAATAAAAACAAACACTGACAAACAAAATAACAAAAGAATTAAAACAATTAAAGAATCAAGATCGGATTTGCTTGTTTTGTATAAATTTTCATAATGAGATCATATAGTTCTTTTGTTAAGTTAAGACTCTGTCCGGCTTTATTTAAAATAACTGGTTAAGTTGATTGTCAATATCTGTTGTCCACTTTAAACTTATACTTCATGTTTTACTCAGAAACATAATGAGTGATATATATCATGTTTTGTGTTGATTTAATATAAGTCAGTGGATCCTACAATCAGAACTTCTGTAAAGTAATTATTATCCTTCAAGACACTATTGAGATTTTTCAAGTCACCCCAATTTGACTTAAACCATGCATTGATGATCAGTGATACCATTTATTGTAATCCTAAATATAACTATTTGAGCATAACTAGCCTGAGAAATATTTCTTAACCCGGAATATTAACAAGTTTAAGGACTTACTGACAGCCATCCGGACTTACGTCTGCCCTCTCAAGATGTTTAGGACTTACAAGCCATTCGGACTTACATGCCCCATCTTTCGATTTTGCCTTCCAAAGTTAAAAACTATTCTCAAAATCAGAAAATATATACCATATAGTATGTATGTCGTTTAGACATATCTTTTGATTTGTTGTGCTTCTTGGCATCTTATATCCTATATGGCCTTAGTTGGCATCTTTTTGCTCAATTATTTTCTTTTTGTATTTTTCTCCTTTTGTTTCTTTTTGTATTTTTATCTTTTATATATATATATATATATATATATAGTTATGATAATCACTGAATCAATCATATACAGGCTTGAGTATGACAAGATTATATCTCTCAGTCTGTGTTAGAACATTTTTGGCACAGAATCCTGATATGTTCCCCACTAATTCATATTTCTTTAATTCAAGTGTAATCACTCAATTATGATCTTTTCATTTTTGAAAGCAAAGCCTATCAACATATCAAACATAATCCAAGTGTATTCGTATTTAAGCCTTTGAAAGTACTTATACTCGTTTTGAACTTTGTAATATCATTTCTCATTTTAAGTATGAAAATTTCTTCTTTTGATTTTGGCAATCCTTTGATCTTAACTCCCCCTAAGACCAAAAATATTTTTTCAGAACTTGTTTTTCTAATTTTCTCCCCCTAAAATTGTGATTGTCCTTTTTAAGAAAAAGAAACAATTGAAATTTTATTCAATAAAAAAAATGAAAAAATCTTTTTGTGAAGATTCATTAAACCAATTTATCCAAAGTTAATCATTCCCAATGATTGCACAAGGAAATCAAATCGAGAATGATCAAAAGCCTTGGTAAATAAATCAGCGATATTTTCAGTTGACGGCACTTGTTTTAGATGAATAAGTTTACGATCAAAACAATCGCGGATAAAATGGATGCGGATGTCAATGTGTTTAGTTTTTGAGTGTTGAATGGGATTTTTCACGATGTTTAGAACTGCCGTGTTATCACACCAAATTGGTGTGTCATAAATGTTGAGACCATAATCGAGAAGTTGTTGCTTTATCCAGACAAGCTGGGAACAACAACTAGAAGCAGCCACATATTCAGCTTCGGCAGTGGATGTGGATACAGTGTTCTGCTTCTTACACTGCCAAGAAATGAGTCGATTACCCAAGAATTGACATCCTCCTGTGGTCGATTTCCTGTCTAAGTTACAACCACCATAATCACTGTCAGTATAAGCAAATAAATTGAAATCGGAATTTCGAGGATACCAAAGACCAAGTTTAGGTTGACCCTTGAGATACTTGAAAATCCGCTTGACAGCTTTCATGTGTGATTCCTTTGGATCACTTTGATAGCGGGCACACTGACAAATAGGGAACATGACATCCGGCCTGCTTGCAGTGAGATACATGAGGGAACCAATCATCGATCTGTAAAGATGTTGATCAACGGATTCTCCTAATGGATCCGGAGTAAGAGTAGGACGAGAAGCCATTGGAGTTGGAGCTACTTTGGAATCTTGAAACTTGTATTTCTCAAGAATTGTCTGAACATATTTTTCTTGATGAATGAGAATACCCGTCTCAGATTGAGTAACCTGAATACCCAAGAAAAATGAAATTTCCCCAAGGGAACTCATCTCAAACTTCTTCTTCATCACCTCTTCGAACTCCGTGCACATACTATCATTTGTGGAACCAAAAATAATATCATCGACGTAGATTTGAACCAAAATGATATCATCACCTGATTTTCGTATGAATAAGGTTTGATCAATTGCACCTCTTGAATAACCATTTGCAAGCAAATGTTCAGTCAGAGTTGCATACCAAGCACGAGGTGCTTGATGTAATCCATATAGCGCCTTATCCAACTTATATACATAGTCAGGATGATCTGGGTCTTCAAATCCAGGAGGCTGACGAACATAGGTTTCTTCCTTCATTTCTCCGTATAAAAATGCAGTTTTAACATCCATCTGGTACACCTTGAAGTTCATGTATGAAGCAAAGGCTAAGAATATGCATATTGCTTCTAGTCTTGCAACTGGAGCATACACTTCTTCATAGTCCAATCCTTCAACTTGATAAAATCCCTGCACGACAAGACGTGCTTTATTTCGAACTATAACACCTTTTTCATCCGTCTTGTTTCTAAAAATCCACTTTGTTCCAATCGGAAGCTTATCCTTTGGAAGTTCAACAAGATGCCAAACATTGAGTTTCTTGAATTGCATCAACTCATCTTGCATTGCTTCTATCCAGCTGTTTTCTTTGAGTGCCATTTCCATATTCTTGGGCACTATTTGTGATAGAAAACAAGCATATAGACATGTGTTGATTGCCCCTGATTGACTTCTGGTAATTACACCTTCATGCAACGGACCAATGATTGCTTCAGTGGGATGAGTTTTATGAATTCTCAATTGAGGAATCTCATCTGCAACCATTCCATCTTCCAAATTTGTAATATGTTCAACATTATCATGAGCTTCTTCAGAGCGTTGAGATTGATACACAATAGTTTCTTCAAGTGTGTCATTTGAAACATGAGTTTCAGAGGCAGTAGACACATTTGGAGATTCTTCAAATGGAACTTGAATGATTTCTATTGGTGTATGTATAGTCTCTGACGAAGATGAAGATAATGGAGTACTTAAAGATTCTTCCAAATCCTGAGTAGAAATTTGTTCTGAAGAAACATCTAATGACTCAGAACATGCAGATACGGGTACAGAATTTGTAGGAATATCTTTGGATGATGAAGCAACAACAGAATCATCAGATATCAAAGATGAAAGATCCTCAATGATTTTGTTGTCCAAGGAGATTGCTTGAGAAGTAGAATCTGCAGATGAAGGTTTAGAAATTTTAAAATTTATGAACAAAGATTCATAATCATAAACCCATGAAGGAGCTGAACCTGCATCAGTTATGTTAAGCTCGTGCCAATCAATGTTATATGACTCGACTATTTGTCTAGTTCTTTTATTATAAACACGATATGCAACTTTATTGGCAGCATATCCCACAAAGTAACATTCATCCGCCTTTTCAGAAAATTTTAAAGATGATTCAGTTGTATGCAACAAAGTGCAACAACAACCAAAGGTTTTAAAATATTTAACTTTGGGTTTGTGTTTATAAAATATTTCATAAGGAGTCTTATTTAATCTTTTGTTGATTAAAGCATGATTTTGAACATAACATGCAGTATTTACTGCTTCTGCCCAAAAGAACAAAGGTAATTTGGCAGCAGAAATCATTGTTCTAGCAGCTTCAATCAATGTTCTATTTCTTCTTTCTGCAACTCCATTCTGTTGTGGAGTGCCGACAGCACTGAATTGTCTGGCAATTCCCTTGGATTCACAAAACTCATTCAGAGTTTGATTGCAAAACTCTGTTCCGTTGTCACTTCTGATGCATTTTACCTTTTTCTCTATCTGATTCTCCACCAAAGTAATGAACTTGATCAAAAGGTGTGGAGTTTCATCCTTAGATGCTAAGAAAAACACCCAGGTAAATCTAGAAAAGTCATCAGTAACAACCAGACAGTAAGATCTTCGACCCAAGCTTAAAACACTTACTGGACCAAAAAGATCCATGTGTAAGAGTTGTAAGATTGATTCGACTGAGTTGTGTGCAACTGGTTTGTGAGGAAGTTTATGTTGTTTACCCTTTGAACATGACAAACAATGTTCATTTAAATGAAATTCTTTTTCAGGTAAACCAATAACATGATTTCCACGTACAAGTTTATTCATGTTTTTAAGATTGACATGTCCTAATCGACGATGCCATAACATGGAATCATTCTCCGAGGCTTTGGATAGTAAGCACGAAGCTGTTACCAAAGAACTAGAACAATGCATATCAAGAACATATGTATCATTGTCTCTCGGAGTCCTCATCAAAATCCATTCATCAGGAACAACAAAACCTGGTTTTAAAATTAAGCATTCTTTGTTAGTAAAGTGTGTAGAATATTGTTTGTCACAGATTTGAGACACACTTAGCAGGTTATGTTTTAATTCCTCAACAAAATTAACATTTTCAAAACTTAGGACGCCGTTTGTAACTGTACCACGTTTAGTAATTCGTCCTCCTCTATCTCCTGCAAATATCACTCTCCCTCTGTTGTATGATTGCACATCTTGTAGTAATGATAAGTTACCCGTCATATGTCTTGAACAACCGCTATCTACATGCCATAGACTTTCAGTAGTCTTTTGCGGTTGTCCCTGCATTCGTAACAAAATTACTTAGATTTTGGTACCCAAGTCAAGCAAGACTTGAGCACAGTTTGAGTTGCAGCAAGACAAAATGATTTGATATTTTTATATTTGGTTTGCACATCATTCTTTTCATTTATGCTTTTAATTTTGACATTTTCTATTACATCATTAGTCAAATTCTTATCCCGTCTGACATTAAAATCATTAATAACCTTTGATTTCATATTATTTGAAAATTTTCCACGAGTGAAAAATAGTTTTCTATTATGAGAAATAGAATTATGAAATCTTTGTTTACTTAATGATTTTTGTCTAAAAGGACAATTATTTGCCAAATGATTTGTGTTTCCACACTGAAAGCATCGCTTTTGTTGTGTGTGGAAAACAAACTGTGGATGACAATTACGAAAATTGTCATAAAAACCAAAGTCAGATTGACTAGGTTTAACTTTCTCCACAGTCTCTCGAATCTTTGTCTCGTTTGACAATTGCAAATTCATCTTTTGCAGACTCGAGGAAATTGATGAATTATGACCACTTTGGATTGTAGATTTGGCAGTTTTGACTTTTGGAATTGGTGGTGTTGAAAGAGGAACAGTCTTTGATTCCGCTTTAGTAGGACCAGACTTTGAATTTGCTGGATGAGGACCAGGCTTTGAATTTGCTGGATGAGGACCAGGCTTAGATATACGGATTTGTGCTGGAGAAGGACCAGGCTTTTGAATGTTCAGATTAAATGCAGAAGAATCATTCACTTGCAAATCTGGGCTACATACATCTTGATTCACAAGGTTAGCATTATAATGTAGTTTATTTTTAAAGAATCGAGAATTCGTTTCTTTAAAAATATGTTCTTCATTTTCAACTATCCCTTTTGAAACAAATCTATTTTTAAAATCCTTTTCCATTCTTTCTTTCTGATTTACCCTTTGATTTGCATTCAAATTATAATTGCTATTTGATTTCAACTCATTCAAAACAACATTCTTTTCATTTCCTGACAAGTTTTGTTTACAAGCTGATTGTGAAACGTTTACATTTTTATTTTTCAAACATTCATTCTCATTCTCTTCCTCACTCTCACTTTCCCAATCTTCAACCAACCCATCCACCTTCATTTTATCTGCAAAAAGATTTTCAGGTGATTGTTTAGGTTTGGGTACTATGATAGGATCAACAGATAAATTTATTTTGACAGAAGGTTTTAAGTCTTTAGATGGAGAAAATCCAATTCCATAGACCATATCAGAATCACAAATGTTATCAGATGATGGTAAACATGAGTAATCATGATTAATTGGAGGAGCAATGTTAGAAAATCCAACACCACACTTTCCTCCTTTGATCTTCTGAATCATTTGTGACTTGATTATTCCTTCAACCATAGTTGATGAAAGTTCAAATTTCTCAACAGTCAATTTAACCGTGGCTAATTCACTGTTGAGTCGATTAATTTCTAGAGCGAGCTCATTGTTTCTATTTGTCAAGTCATTATTAGTACATTCTTTATCATGAAGATTTAATTTCAAATTATATATTGTTTTGTTTAAACCTTCAAGTTTTTCTTTAAAAATCTTTTCATTTGACTTGTGTTTGCTAGCTTGATACTGAAGTTTTTCAACTTCCATTATCAGGCTCTCATTGTGAACTCTGTATCTTTGAACTTTCTCAACACATGTATTTTTACATAAACTATCATATACCTTTGGTTCAGAAGTTTCCCCTTCTGTTTTCTCTTCCTTCTTGACCATGAATGCTTTTATTTCATCAGCTGGTTCTTCCACTGGAGCACTATCAACAGTCTTTGGATCAATGCATGGACTTTTGACTGTGAGCTCAACAGAGTATTCATCATTCACACTTTCTTCTTCAGCAACCTTTTCAACCTGATCTTCCTTCACAACAGTTTCCTTATCTTCTACCACTTTCTCATCCTCTGGTTCAAATTTCACTTTCTCTATTTCAACTTTCTCCTTTTCTTCTTCCACCGTAGCAAACAAACCCTCCAACAAATCATCAGACACGAATTCAGCAAACAAATTTTCCTCCTCTTCTGGTTCTGGAACAATCTTAGCAACAAAGGCAGTAGATAAATGTAAATCAAGGGCCTCCATTTGATCAGACCAATCATATTCAGCATTAGTTTGAGAAACTAGTGCTTTAGTACCACCAGAAGTACTTGCTTTATCCTTCTTTGGCTCTATCTCCACAGTCACCATCTTCTTCGGGCCTTCATTTTGACCAGTTTTTGGTTCAGTACACTCTCTGGCGAAATGACCTGGTTTGTCACAGTTGTAACACCTCAGGTTAGATTTATCGAAACCAATTTTGCTAGAATTGTTAACGCCAAACATTTTCGTCCCAGTTCTTCTAGCAAAATTCTTCGCCCTGTAAACTACCATGGCCATTTGATACTTGATGTCATTTTCTTCAACATCATCCGGATTAACTTGTTGAAGATCATCAACCATAACATTTGGAGCAGTAAGTCTCCCGGCCATGAAAGCTTCATAACTCGACATGAAAGTGGTGAAAAGAGCAAGATGCTCCTCAGCAATCTGAACAGTTTGTTTTGAAGGACTAGTGGTAGCAACATAAGCATGTTGACCACTCTGAGAATCTTGAGATTGAGAGACTTGTTGATGGATGATAGGGGAATAATGTTGAGCAGCTGGAACATGAACTTGGTGGTTTACTGCTGGTTGAATAAAGGAAGATGCTGCACTTCCAGATTGTTGTTGCTGACACATCTGCGTATAACTGACATAGTAATTCGGATTACTAGCCATCTTTGCATATAGAGCAGTTCCTTCAGCACCCAGAGAACTGAGATGATTAGCAGCTCGCTGCTTATCATCCATAGCATAAGACTTGATTGTTGAGATGAGATCAGTCAACTGTAGAGTATACAAGTCTTTGGTTCTCCTTATCAAAGTACAGTTGTTATTCCAACTGTATGGAAGTGAGTTGAGCAACTTCTTGTTCACAGTTATGGGTTCCAGAGTAATACCCGCACTCTTCATTTTCGTGACCAGTCTAACAAACCTGGCCATCTGAACTTCCAGCTCTTCACCAACAATATGATTGAACATGTTGAACTCTTGATTCAACATATCCTTTTTGCTCTATCTCATGTCTTTGTTGCCCATAATCTGAGACTCCAGAGCATCCCAAAGCATTTTAGCACCCCTGAACTCTTGAAACTTTTGTGAGATTTCAGTAGTAAGAGCCATTGTGATTGCAGCATACGCTTTATCATCCAATTCCAATCTCTTGATGTCGTCTTCATCCCACAAATGTTCAGGTTTCTGAACCATTTCACCTTTATCATTTTTGTACAATGGAATGTAAGGACCATACTGGATTGATCTCCACATCTTCGGTTCCGTGTAATAACATATCTTTCGAATCGGAAAGCCCAATCAGAATAATCATCTTCACAGAGAAGCCTCGGTGGCTTGTTACCAGTACCAATCTCAGTGTCTAGATGAAGTGAAGCAGTAAGATGCTTCAAATTCGGTGTTGTTGAAGCCATAGTGATCAGAAAGTCAAAACTCCGGTTTTCGTGCGAGACAAGAACTCGTGCGAAAAATGATTTCACGCGGACTGTGTTTTCGCGTGAGGAAGCAGTTCGTGCGAATTTCCAGAAGTATCTTTTCACGCGAATCGCACAAAAAGGTGAAATACCTAACTGTGCGAAAACACCATTTTTCGCGTGCGAGACCTTGCAGATCAAGCGAAAATGTCGTTTTTGTGCAGAAACAGATTATCAACTGTTTGTTCACGCGAATGTCACCTCCAATTTACTGATTAAGTTTGATTAAACCCATTTTAATCCAATTTTAATGAATTTTAAGTCAATTTTAATCAAAATTAAGCTTAAAGTCCACTAATTACGTTCAATTAGATCCAAATCAGTCCAAATCTTCCACAATCGAGCAGCATAACTTTGCCATCTCAGAATCTAAGGTAATCGATGATGAATTCTTCAAAAATCGAGTAGAACACAATCCAATTCTTCTCCAAATCGTGGTTCAAGAGCCTAATGCTCTGATACCAATTGTAAATCCTCTGAAAATCTCCCAAGAACAATAACACACGATCTCAATCTTGTGAACGCGGAATATAAACAAGATTGGAGTAGAAAAGAAGATTGGATTGAACAAGAAATGCTTCTTCGATTAAAACAAACAACCTATTACAGGTCTTGTGCGATTTCGCACAGAAAGTATGATAATGAATGAAAAGCTTAATTACAAAACGAAATCTAGCTATTTATACTAAACAAATGGTTCTCGCGCGAGATGCCTTTCGCGCGGCCTTGTCTTTCGCGTGAGTCTTCATCTCGCGTGGAAGCTGTTCTCGCGTGAGAGCTGCTTCTCGCATGACTTCTGGATTTCGCATATGATGTTTTGCCGAGCCTTGATTTGTCTTCTACACCGCTAATACTAATAGCGGCGACAAAGGGCATCAATAGCGGCGACAAATGTCGCCGCTAATAATCTTATTCCTTGTAGTGGAAGTCCTTTGGTTCGATTTGAGATGTCAAATACAATGCGAATTATTCTACAATTTCACTACAAAATTTCAAGGCTCGTTCTTGATAGTTTTCTATCCTATCCTATTGAAAACTTCATGTATATTAATGAAATATTTCAATATGAAAATATCCACTACAGTTTTGAAAAAAAACCAAGGCATACACAAATTACAAAAAGTACATAAAATATTTTTCTTATTTGTGTGTCAGTTACGGTTTCAAACGAGAACCATCATATGTAATATTTATTAGAAGGTTGCAAGACCATCGTGGGCTAATGACATTCTCCAAACATGTACAAGTAGTAGTCCTTAGCCTTGTTATAGTGAGAGGTGTGAAGTTTTTCGCCTCAGCTGATAACATGAGAGTAGTATGTGCTCATCTAGTGTGCTTATGAGAGTAAATACAGATAGAGAATAAAGTAGTTTACTAGAATTATTTGAATTTACCTTATTATCACTTTGGAGTTGTATGCTATTTATGTATAGTATGACAATCATCTATCGTTAACTTTTCAATAATGACTCGTATTACCCATCGATCAAACATCTTATCCCCTAGACTAAATCTAAGTTCGTAGGTTTGTTTTTTGTTTATGGAACACCTTTGATACATCATCATTGAGACACTTGATGTCTTTCATAGCAGGAAATATATAATATCTATTTTAGGTTCGAGGTGTCATGTTAGTGATTTAGGCGTCGTGTAGCAGGTCTAGACGAAGCTTTTCTTCCTCTTGTAGTTTGTGTGAGTTCTAGGACCCCTATTTTACTCGTTTTCAACTGATTTGGGACTGGAACACATAGTAAACCCGTTTTTGTATGTGTGTATGTTTGACCTATTTGGGTGTGTTTGCATGTGATGCGTTTGGAGTATGTTTTCGGGCTTGTGTGTGCTTGAATGGTGTTGTAGTATGCATTCCTAAGGTTTAGGATGGTTGATTTGGGCTTAGAATGGGTTTGGATGAGCTTGGAGGTCGAAAATGACAAATTGGGTTCGGGATGAACTACATTCTGCATCAGTTAGGGCTAGGCGACCGACTGGAGGCCATTCGGCCGACTGGGGTGCAATTGGGGTTCAGTCGCATGATTGAGGTTCAATCGCATGTTTGAGGTTCAGTCGCACGACTAGAGGGTCTGTCGCATGGGGAGTCATGCGACTGAGAGCCCAGTCGCATAGGTACTCATCTGCATTAAGTCCATCCGCATGAGGTCCATTCGTATAAGGTCCATTCGCATAGAGTTCAACCGCATGAGGTCCATTCGCACGACTGGGAGTTCATCCGCATCGGTGTTCATCCGCATAGGTCCAATCGCATGAGGTTCAGTCGCATGAAGGCCGTGCGACTGAAGGGTGTCCATACGCCCAAATAGGGTTGTTGTACCCGAGGAGGAGCACAGTTAAAGTACTGACTTTCGGGGGAAAGTGCAGATGTAAGTTTTGACATGGAAGTTCCCGTAGGTACATGTAAGATGACCTTTGGAGGCCTTAGAGGGTATGTAGGACATGATGATGATGTTGTATGTTTATGCATGATGTATGTTAAGTATGTATGATGATGCCCAGTATGATAATGCTATAGTGTATGTTGATGTTCCTATTCATGACGTATGTTTATCTTTTCGTGGCTTTACGTGTTATGTTAATGAATGAAACGAAAGTCTTATGTAACGTAAAGTGGAAGATAATGAAAGAGGAACATGATGAACGAATGCATGCATTAATGAATGAACGAATAAATGTAAGAAAGGCTTGCAAGCAAATGTATGGAGGTGCACACCCAAAGAAGGTGTCAGCTCAACGGTGTGCGGGTTAGCTACCCCAAAGGATGCACACTGGGGTCCAATCTCTGTGATTGACCATACGTATGGGGTCCTTGCCGCTTGCCCTAGGTGACTGGATCATCTTTGTGCACAATGTTCGTGATTTAATTACCACAGGTCCAGCATCAACTTCGTGCACAATTTTCGGGGTATAGCATATGGCATTGATCTAAAGTGAAAGAGAAAAGATAAGTGATGAATGTACTTGCCCAAGGTACTGGAGCCAGCTTCGTGCCCAATGTTCGAGGTCTATGAGAGACCTCAGGCTCAGTTACCTGCTTCGTGCACAATGTTTGGGGTAATGTACAGGTCATCGAAAGTAATGAACGTACGAATGAAAGTAAGAATTTATGAACGAATGTGAAGGAAAGTAACGAATGTGAATGGTAATGACGTACGTTGAATGAATGAAAGTTAAAGAATGAACGAATGAAAGTAATGAATGAAAGAAATATAATAACACTGTACGAAACGGGATCCTTGTCACTCGACCTCAGTAATCACGGCTGCGTGCAATGAAGAGGGTAAAGTTTGACAGGATCCAGATAGAAGTAAATAATAATGAATGATAAAGATAATAATGATATTATCTATGTGTATGTATGATGTATGATTGCGTGAAAGTAAAGAAACGGTTTTACTGGAAAATAAAGTATTTTATTTATAAAACTAGAACTCACTCAGCAACGCTGACTTTTTATGTGTTTCTAGTTTGCAGGTAAGGTTGCTGAGGATGGCACGGGGCGGCTACTTAGCTCTTTTTGGATAGCATTCTTTTGTTTAATGCTTTTGCATTGTAATGCGAACAAACGATGATTTGTAATGAATGTTGTATTATTTTGCAAAAGTGTTTATTAAAGGAAATGAAATGATTGATTTAAAAGTTTCCGCTGCATGTTTTAATTAAGTTAATGCAATTATATGTTTTATGTGCAATGATTGACCAGCTGTAAGCATCCCGGGAACGGGGCCTTACAAGTTGGTATCAGAGCCCAAGTTTAAGTGAAACGGGTATATTTTCAAAATAAACCTTAACTTAAACTAAAAATGGGACGGAAAGGGAAGGGATGCCAGTCTGAGTAGCTACGTGCCATCAGGTATTTTCGTAATGTTAACCGGAATTATGTGCGCATGTTATGTGGTTTATGTGTTACTGGTAGATTTGGATACTGATGTAGTCAGCACAGGTAATGCTCGGGGTACGAAGAGTAAATTAAGTGGCTAATCACAATTGGCCACTGTAATTAGGGACTTAAGATACTTGGCATAAACTGAGCTATTCACTAGAATAACCGTGTTGGTGTTTGAATCTTTCAGTGTGTGATAGAGGATGGCCGGTGGTAGATCATCCAAAGCCTCGCGTGGTGGACTTGGTGCTGTATCGCGGCCCAAAAGAGGCAGACCTAGAGTTGAGAAGGTGGTTCCTGAGGGACCCGAGACCCCCCATCCGGAGGGTGGTGATGAGAGTGCAAATTTGAGGGCCTCAGTGAAAGAGGCGGTAGTTGAAGAAGTGCATCAGTTCATGCAGACAATCTTACCATCTGTGGTGACCGAAGTGATTAGGGCTGTGAGAGATGGAGAAAGGAAAGAGAGGAATAGGTCCTCGGGAAGAGAGGAGCAACCGAAGCCTGAAATGGTTCTTTCTGATGATGAAGAAGAGGAGGAAGAGGAGCCTGCACCGGAGGCGGCACAAGGCTGTAACTATGGGGCGTTTCAACGATGCAAGCCCCCTACTTTTGATGGTAACGGCACTGCTGCTGCTGCTCACCGGTGGGTGAGAGAAATGGGAGATGTTTTGAACATCAGCGAGTGCCAGGAGGATCAGAAAGTAAAGTTTGCTGTCCACTCTTTTGTGGACTCGGCTCTGTGCTGGTGGGACAATATAGTCCAAGCCGAGGGTAGCAGGGCAATTAGGAGGATGAGATGGTCTGAACTGAAGAGGTTGGTGATTGAGGAGTTTTGCCCTCATAGAGAAATGGATAAAGTTGAGAGAGAATTCCTGCAGCTGGAGGCGAGAACGATGACATATCAGCAGTACACCATGAAGTTCAATGAGATGGCACGTCTGGTGCCGGATCAGGTGACGCCTATGTCACGGAAGATTAAGAGGTACATTCAGGGTTTGCCAGCGGATATTCGCAGGCACATGATTGCTGCCCGACCGAGCACGTTTGGGTCGCGGTGGACTTGGCAGGGAGGTTGTATGATGAGAGGGCTGTAGTGGTGGTGGCTGAAAGTAATAGGAAGGGTAGTGGTGACCGAAACTGGAGAGGGAAGAGGTTTGGTCAGGGTGATGCCTCGACTGGTAACAAGAAGGCACGGGTGGATGACCGCGTGTAGTTACATCGGGTGCGGGTATGAAGAAGTGTGGCAAATGTGGGAAGTAGCACAGTGGTGAGTGTAGATGGGGGTTGAGCGTTTGTTTTAAGTATGGGAAGCCTGGCCATATGGCTAGAGATTGCAGGGCTACAAGTTGCTTTAACTGTGGGGAAAGTGGTCATATGAGTAAAGACTGTAAGAAGCCGAGAGCTGAGGGTTTCGGGGTGTAGAAGATGGGAAGTGAAGGACCGAGGGCGAGCGCCAGAGCATTCACTATGACACAGGAGGAAGCTAGGACGGACCCTGATGTTGTGTCCGGTACGTTTCTAGTGAACCAAACTTTAGCTTCTGTGTTGTTCGATTCTGGTGCTAGTAAAAGTTTTATCTCTGCTACTTTCTATACCAAGCTGCCGGTTAGTAGTACACGTGTTGATGCGCCCTTTGATGTAGAAACTGCCATAGGTAAGTCTACCAGGATTTCTGAGATGATAGAGGACTGTGATGTGGAACTAGAAATTAATAAGTTTCCTGTTAGACCGTTTATGATGACCTTAGGTGGTTTCGATTTGGTTCTTGGGATGGATTGGTTAGCGGATTATGAGGCGAACATTGTGTGTCGCAAGAAGATGATTTGTTTGACAGCGCCCGACGGTAGTTTAGTAACGGTTTATGGTGATCGGGTTACGAGGATTCCGAAGGTGATTTCGATGGCGGTGGCGGGGAAGTGTATGAGGCGTGGATGTAGTGCCTACTTGGCCTATCTAAAGGATGTGGATACGCCAACACCACAACTATCCGATGTTCTGGTCATGTGTGATTTCCCAGATGTGTTTCCTGAAGACTTGTCAGGAGTGCCACCAGATCGAGGGATCGAGTTTCAGATTGATTTGATACAAGGTGCCCAACCAGTTGCCAAAGCACCGTATCGGTTGGCTCCGATGGAGATGAAGAGTTGATTGAGCAGTTGCAAGAGCTGCTTGATAAGGGGTTCATTAGACCGAGTATCTCTCCTTGTGGTGCTCCGGTCTTATTCGTGAAGAAGAAAGGCGGTAGTATGAGGATGTGTATAGACTACCGTGAGCTGAACAAGTTGACGGTGAAGAATCGGTATCCGTTACCGAGGATTGACGATTTGTTCGATCAGCTGCAAGGCGCCAGTTGGTTTTCAGGGATCGACCTTTGATCTGGCTACCATCAGCTAAAAGTGAAAGAGCAGGATATTCCTAAAATAGTTGTTCGCACGCGCTACGGTCACTATGAGTTTCTTGTCATGTCTTTTGGTTTGACCAATGCGCCGGCTGCTTTTATGGATTTGATGAATCGAGTGTGTTGGCCGATGTTGGATAAATCAGTGATTGTGTTTATTAATGATATCCTGATTTATTCAAAGAGCGAGATAGAGCATGCCGGTAACATTCGAGAAGTGTTGGAGACGTTGAGAAGGGAGAAGTTGTATGCCAAGTTCTCCAAGTGCACGTTCTGGTTTCGCGAGGTTCAATTCTTGGTTCAAATGATGAATCCGGAGGGGATTATGGTGGATCCGGCAAAGGTGGAAGCGGTGACGCAATGGAAGTCTCCAATGACGCCATCCGAGATTCGCAGTTTCTTGGGTTTGGCGGGCTATTACAGAAGATACATTCAAGACTTTTCCAAGATCGCTTCTCCACTAACCAAGTTGACCTGGAAAGATGTAAAGTTTGTATGGGGTCAAGCTCAAGAGAAGGTATTTGAGGAATTGAAGGCGAGATTGACCCAAGCTCCTGTATTGTCATTACCCGATGGAAGTGAAGATTTGGTGGTTTATTCTGTTGCTTCCTACTCGGGATTGGGGTGCATGTTAATGCAGAAAGGGAAGGTTAGAGCTTATGCATCCCGATAGTTAAAGGTTCACGAGGTCAACTATCCTACTCATGACTTGGAGCTAGCAGTTATGGTCTTTGCACTAAAGATTTGGAGGCACTATCTCTACGGGACGAAGTGCACCATTTTCACTGACCACAAGAGCTTGAAGTACTTCTTCGAGCAGAAGGACTTGAACATGAGGCAGAGAAGATGGTTGGAGCTCATAAAGGATTATGATTGTGAGATCCATTATCACCCGGGCAAGCCAACGTTGTGGCGGATGCCCTTAGCCGAAAGGAACGACCCGAGCCAATTCGGGTGAAAGCGTACCAGTTGATTATGACCTCTGATGTGATGAAGCAAGTCAAAGAGTTTCAAGATGAGGCATTAAAAGAAGATCATCTTAACTCTGAAAGGATGAGAGTTCTAGTCACGGAGTTGGGTGAGAACACTCTCGGTGTTAAAACCCGATTCGGGCGGATGTGGATTCCTCGTCTTGGGGCTCTACGAGTGAAGATTATGGATGAAGCTCATAAGACTCGATACTCTATTCATTCTGGTGCTACAAAGATGTACCAAGACATGAACAAAGATTATTGTTGGCCGGGTATGAAGTGTGACGTAGTGGAGTATGTGAGTAAGTGCCTTACTTGCTTACAAGTGAAGGCCGAGCATCAAAAGCCGTATGGGAAGATCCAACCTTTTGATATACCAGAATGGAAGTGGGAGCACATCACCATGGATTTCATTACGAAGCTGCCGCGTACTCCGAAAGGGTATGATGCTATATGGGTGATTGTCGATCGCCTGACGAAGAGCGCCCATTTTCTACCGATCCGCGAGACATATTCATCTGAGAGGTTGGCTGATCTGTTCATCAAGGAAATTATAACTCGTCATGGTATGTCGGTGTCTATCGTGTCTAATCGTGACACCCGGTTTACATCCAAATTCTGGAAGAAATTCCACGACGCCATGGTGACGAGGTTACATATTAGCACGGCTTATCATCCCCAGACTGATGGTCAGTCAGAAAGGACCATTCAGATATTGAAGGACGTGCTTCGGGCATGTGTGATTGATTTTGGGGGAAGTTGGGATGACCATTTACCGTTAGCTGAATTTTCATACAATAACAGTTATCATGCCAGTATTGATATGCCACCTTATGAGAAGCTATACAGTAGAAGATGCAGAACACCTGCCTGTTGGGGTGATATTGGTCATAAAGAGTTAGGGAGCGTCGAGGTGATCAAGGCTACGACTGAGAAGCTTGAAAGGATCAAGGCCTTCATGAAGGCAGCCAACGACAGAAAGAAGTCGTATGCTGATAAACGACGAAGACCGATTCAGTTCCAGGTGGGGGACCGGGTTATGTTGAAGGTCTCACCTTGGAAGGGTACCATTTGTTTCCGAAAGCAGGGCAAGTTGAGCCCGAGGTACATAGGCCCTTTCCGAATCTTCGCTCGAGTAGGAGAGGTGGCCTATAGATTGGAATTACCAGATAAGTTAAGTGGAATTCACCTGACATTCCACGTATCTCATCTAAGGAAGTGTTTGGCAGATGAAGATATGATTGTTCCACTGAAGGATATCGAAGTAGACGAACGGCTCAATTATGTGGAGCAACCAGTGGCAATCATCGATCGAAAAGAGAAGATGCTGAGAAATAAAGTGGTTCCTCTTGTGTATGTATAGTGGAAGCACAGGAAGGGATCCGAGTCAACGTGGGAGACCGAAGAAGAAATGAGATAGCATTACCCACGTTTGTTCGAGGAATAATAGGTTTCGGGGACGAAACCTATATAAGGGGGTGGACTTGTAACACCCAGATATTTTCTTTGAAGCCGACGAAAGAAGAAAAAGAAATAAAGTCCAAAGTCGGGGGACCAAACTTGCCAAAACGCGAGAAAGTTCGGAAGAGAAGGAGAATAAGAGGGGAGGGTAGCCCACACCCTCCCCACATCTCTAAAATTCAGCCAAAAGAGAGAAAGAAGAGAGAAAATGGAGAAGAGAAGAAGAAAGCTTGGTTCGAGCGGGTTCGAGTGAGCAAAATCATCGTGTAGCGGGTCTAGACGAAGCTCTTCTTCTTCTTGTAGTTTGTGTGAGTTCTAGGACCCCTATTTTACTCGTTTTCAACTGATTTGGGGCTGGAGCACATAGTAAACCTGTTTTTGTATATGTGTGTGTTTGACCCATTTAGGTGTGTTTGCATGTGATGCATCTGGAGTATGTTTTCTAGGCTTGTATGTGCTTGAATGGTGTTGTAGTATGCATTCCTAAGGTTTAGGATGGTTTATTTGGGCTTAGAATGGGTTTGGATGAGCTTGGAGGTCGAAAATTGCAGACTGGGTTCGGGATGAACTGCATTCTGCATCAGTTAGGGCTAGGCGACCGACTGGAGGCCATTCGGCCGACTGGGGTGTGATTGGGGTTCAGTCGCACGATTGAGGTTCAGTCGCACGACTAGAGGGTCAGTCGCATGGGGAGTAATGCGACTGAGAGCCCAGTTGCATAGGTACTCATCCGCATTAAGTCCATCCGCATGAGGTCCATTCGTATAAGAACCATTCGCATAGAGTTCAACCGTATGAGGTCCATTCGTATGACTGGGAGTTCATCCAAATCGGTGTTCATCCATATAGGTCCAATCGCATGAGGTTCAGTCGCATGAAGGCCGTGCGACTGAAGGGTGTCCATAAGCCCAAATAGGGTTGTTGTACCTGAGGAGGAGCATAGTTAAAGTACTGACTTTCGGGGGAAAGTGCAGATGTAAGTTTTGACGTGGAAGTTCCCGTAGGTACATGTAAGATGACCTTTGGAGGCCTTAGAGGGTATGTAGGGCATGATGTTGATGTTGCATGTTTATGTATGATGTATGTTAAGTATGTATGATGATGCCCTGTATGATAATACTATAGTGTATGTTGATTTTCCTATTCATGACGTATGTTTATCTTTCCGTGGCTTTACGTGTTATGTTAATGAATCAAGCGAAAGTCTTATGTAACGTAAAGTGGAAGATAATGAAAGAGGAACATGATAAACGAATGCATGCATTAATGAATGAACGAATGAATGTAAGAAAGGCATGCAAGCAAATGTATGGAGGTGCACACCCAAAGAAGGTGTTAGCTCAACGGTGTGCGGGTTAGCTACCCCGAAGGATGCACACTGGGGTCCAATCTTTATGGGTGAAATACAACATAAAAACGTTAAAAATGTAGAACAATTTCATATAATTTGATTTTTTGTAAAAAATAAAGCAATACTATACTCAATTTAAAGAGAAAAAAATTTTGATTTTATGGGTTAATTTATTTAAAAAAATAATGTCGTATGAAAAAGCTATTAAAATTTAAAAAAATGGGGGGAAATTTTAAAAAGTCAACATTATGGGTAATATTATAAAATACCCAAACTACCCTTGATTACTTATTTTTCCTACACTTTGATCCTAGCCCTTAATTAGATAATTAGAAGGCAAAGATTATTTCTTACTATTCTTAGGGAAAACTTTTTTTTAGGGGAACCTCCCTACAAATATATATATATATATATATATATATATTATGATTTTTAAATCATTTAAGTGATATATCTCTAATAAATTCTTAAATATTTAAATAGTAATTATCTTAAATCTAATAACTAATAAATAAAATGTAACGCCCAGAAAATTCTGTTTGGAGTGTCATGCGACTGGGGCATCCATACGCATGGGAGTCATGCGATTGGAGTTCCATACGCATGGAAGTCATGCGACTGGAGCGCCATACGCATGGAAGTCGCACGACTGGAGTGTCCAATCGCATGGAGCTCATGCGACTGAAGGTTCAGTCACACAGGGACTCAGGCGACTGAACTGTAGCATTTAAGGGAGAGGGCAGCCCTTACCCTCTCCCCACACTCACAAACATCAGCCATAGAGAGAAAGAAGAGAGAAAAAGGGAGAAGAGGAGAAGAAAGCTTGGTTCAAGCGGGTTCGAGAGTGTAAAATCGACGTGTAGCGAGTTAAATCGAAGCTCTACTCGACGGGATCGTTTAGGTGAGTTCTAGTACCCCCTCTTTACACGTTTTTGAATGATTTTTGGGGCTGGAACGCATCTGAAAACTATTTTCGGGTTTTGGGTGTTTAACCCGTGTATGTATGTATGTGTATGGGTATGATTCGTTTAGGGCTTAGTTCCGGGCTTGGATAGGCTTGAATGAGGTCATGGTATGTTTCCCTATGGATTAGAGGGGCTGATTTGAGCTCAAATGAGGTCTGGAAGAGTTTGAAGGCCGAATGTCGCGGCTGCAGTTCGGGATGAACTACAGTCACTGCCCAGCTAGGGCTAGGCGACTGGAGTGCCAATCGGCTAACTGAGGGATGACTGAGGTTCAATCGCACGACTAAGGCTCAATCGCATGACTGGGGATCCAGTCGCATGACAGGTCATACGACTGAGAGCTCCGTCGCATAAGTCCATTCGCATGGTTGTCTAATCGCACGACTGAGGGTTCAGTCGCATAGGAGCCCATTCCTATAGTGTTCATTCGCACAATAGAAAGTCCATTCGCATGATTGGGTGTTCATCCGCATGGGTGCTCATCCGCATTGGTCCAATCGCATAGTGTTCAGTCGCAGGAAGGCCATGCGACTGAAGGGTGCCCAATCGCCCAAATAGGGCTGTTGTGTACGAGGAGAGATATAGTTCAATTACTGGCCTTCGGGGAAAGAGCAAGGGTAAGTAATGATGTGATAGCTCCCGTAGGTACATGTGTGATAACCGTCGAGGCTTAGAAGTTACGTTGGGCACGACGACGATAGGATTGCATGTATATGCATGATGTATGTATGTTAAGTATGATGAGGCCCTATATAATGCTGATGACTGATGACTTGTAAATGTCGATGCTCCTGGTATCGATGTATGTTCATCTTTTCTGTAGGCATGTTAAGTACGATGTTGCCATGATAGATGGTGATGACTGATGATTTGTAAATATCGATGTTCCTTGTTTCGACGTATGTTTATCTTTCCGTATCTTTACGTGTATTGTTTATGAATGAATGAAAAGTATTATGTAACGTAAAGTGAAAGATAATAAAAGAGGAGTGTAATGAATGAATGCAAGGATGAACGAATAAATGAGAGTAAGGATGGCTTGCAAGAGAAAGAAAAGAGGCCCACAACTCATTGGGAGTTGTTAGCTCAACTATGTGTGTATTATAGCGTGCGATCTTGGCTAACTCATAAGGGGACATAGACACAGTGGGAGTTCAGTTTTGATAGTTGCTCCGATACGTGTGATGTGGTATTTACTGTGTGCTATGTAACGTGCGATTTTGGCCTACCTCATGTGGATTATGTAGCGTGTGATTTTGGGGCTAACCCATGAGATGGCGTGCGATTCTAGCTAAACCCCAAGAGCCCTCACACACACAGGGAGAGTCGGTCTTTGTGACCTCTCCGTTGGTGCGATTTGTGCGATATGTACGGTGGAAGTCATAAGGGGACATAGACACAGTAGGAGTTCAGTTTTGGTAGCTGCTTCGATACGTGCGATGTGGTATTTACTGTGTGCTATGTAGCGTGCGATTTTGGCCTACCTGATGTTGATTCTGTAGCGTGCGATTTTGGCCTACCTCATGTGGATTATGTAGCGTGCGATGTTGGGCTAACCCATGAGATGGCGTGCGATTCTGGCTGAACCCCAAGAGTTCTCACACAGAGGGAGAGTTGGTCTTAGTGACAACACCATTGGTGCGATTTGTGCTATATGTACTTCGGGTACGAAGATGTGAAGGTGCGATAAGTAAGATAATAAACGAATGAAAGACAGAGTATGAATGAAAGAAGTGAACGAAAGAAATGAAAAGCTAAAGTATGAAACGGGATCCTTGCCACTCGACCTCCTTAATCATGGCTGTGTGCCATGAAGAGGGTAAAGTGTGACCGGATCTAGATAGAAGCGAAAGATAGAGAATGCAAAAAAAATTAAAGATAGATAATGAACGAAAGACAGACAGAGAATGAACGAAAGTTAAAGATAAAGAATGAATGAGAAAAGAAGATAATAATAATATTATCTATGTGTAGGTACGTATGATGTGTGTTCATATACGAAAGTATAGTATGTTTTTAAAAGAAGTAAATAACGGTTTTAACGAAAGAAAAGTACATTTTTAATATAAAACTATAACTCACTCAGCAACGCTGACTTTAATGTGTTTCCAGTTGGCAGATGAGGTTGCTGAGGTGGCACGAGGTGGCTACTCAGCTCTTTTGGGATGGCATTCCTTTGTTTAATGCTTTTGTGATGTAATACAACAATGTATTTTGTAACTAATTGACGATGTATTATTTGGCAAAAGTATTTAAAACGAAATGAGATGTCTTTTGAAAGTTTCCGCTGCATGATCTTTGTAATGATTATAAATTATATGTTTTAAGAGCGATGAGGATCCAACTGTAAGCGTCCCCGGAACGGGGCCTTACATAAAACTATCCTAACTCATAATTATCTATATAATTTCATTCACCCCTCTTTATCCCTTAAAATTTATGAATTTTAATAATAAAATATTAAATAAGTCTATCCTAATTGAAATCAAAAACCCTAATTTATCAACTATAAATACGGGGTCTTATTCTTATTATTTGTCAAACCAAACTCTAAATGTAGAGCTCTCATAGAATTAATTATCAACTCATAGCACATCTCTTAAAAATCCAAGAAGTTTTCCTATCAAATAAATTTACATGTTCTTCATGCTCATACATTTCTAATTTTGTTTTATCAAAATTCAATGATAACATCAAATAAACATATCTATTAATAATCATATAACTAAGTTAGATCCAAACATCAAATAAACGTAAAGTCATTAAAACTTTGCTTAAACACATCAAACTTAAATTTTCAGATTTTAACAGATTCATAGGCCAACTTCGCACAGTCATATCTTCCTCATAACAAATCTATTTTAGACGATTCTTTTTCAAAATTAAATTCATAGCCTTTTCTTTCTAATCATATAAAGAACTCTTCTAACTCATTAATTTGACCCCTCAAATAGCTCACACAAGCTAAGTATGTGAATCTGCTCAAAGTTGTTAAAACCTTAAATTTTACAACTTTTCAATATATCCATGAATATAATATAAAGTAACGATTTTTATTATAAAATAAGAAATATAAACATGATTTGAATAATAAAAATCCAAACTTTAATGATAATTATGATTATCTATTGACTTTAAATCATGTTTCTAGTATAACTTTTTATGTTTTCAATTATAACCCTATACTATACAACTTGTTCATTCTCATCATTGCTATAATTATATTTACACTAGTTTTCTAACTTTATAAACATACCAAACACATCTTTGACTTGGTCTAGTATGCATCTAGAATAGTTTCACCCGGTATGTAGTTATTGGCCAAACAAGCCTATTCGGTACTCGGGTTGATGCATGCCAATCAATACCAAGTGTCCTTTAAGTCAACGTATCGTAGGAGCTAGATGCTTAGAAATTGAATACTAGATAAACATACTATTAGTCTGACCTATTGTGTCATGGGGTTAGACGGGAGGACATTCGATCATTAAGGTTGGTTGTGGACTCATGTATAATAGTTTATTACTTGTATTTAGAGAATTATGTGTTTATTTGTATATTGTTATCTACTATAAATGTTCTCACCAACTTTTTAGTTGACATATTTTAGTGTATTTTCAAGTAATGTAAACTAAGTTTGATGCTTTGCTCACGTTAGGTTTCAATGATAAGCTTTAGTTTGATCTAATTATACTTTAAATAAAATAAAGACTTATTTAATTGTTTGGTTTATTTGTTTTTAGAATTTGATATAATCAACTATTTGGTTTTAATAAATAATTTCATTGGGTACTTTTTATTCATTTGTTATGATTCAATTTAATCACGCCTTGGTGTTTCCGCTTTAGTCCATGTGTGATAGGTATCAAGTCATTTTAGTTAATTAGGAGTTACCTATGCCTGTAAAAATCTTGCTTAAGATGAACAAATCATGTAATGTGAAGTGCACACTCGTTTAATAATATTGCTAAATCTTGTGTCAAGGAACCTCGAGGAGGCAATCCTTGCTAAAGTATGAGAGGTAGTGCCCAAGGTAGGTCTTTGGTGCTGAGTCGATCTCTAGGGATTAAATTTTTTTCTTCAATTATTTTTTATAAAAAATAGAATTTTAATTTACTTTCTATTTTTTATTATGTAACTAAGATTTTTTATAATTTTAGTAGTTATTAAATTTTATTTTTTATTACTTATTACACTTAATGTTATAATAATTTATAATATTTAACAACCTAGATTTTGAAATGTTACATTTGTGTATATCGCGGCTTAGTAAGTCGTGTAAACGAATCAGACGAACACGAACATCGTCATGTTCATGTTTATTCATTTAACTTTAACTGAACATGAACATGAACACATAACCAAAACATAATTTATTGTTCATGTTTATTTATTAAGAAAATAAAAATGTTCGTGTTCACTCGTTAAAAAGCTAAACGAACAGTTCATGAACGTAAACAAACAGTTCATGAACATAAACAAATATAAACAAACATAAACAAACATAATTGACAAACATAAATAAATATAAACAAACATTAATGAATGCAAAACACGTAAGTGTAACACATCATAATTTATTTAAAAAACATATGTAAATTAATGGTTCAAATATACATGATTTATCCAAAAATATGATTTCATCAAAAAAATCCATAATGATTCATCAAGAAATCATCAATAATAATTCATTCGAAAACCATAAATAAATATGTATATGAAATTTTGTTTCAACACATAAATAATCAAAAGTAAGCAAACGAACATAAATAAATGTAAATAAACAAAGATACATGAACAAATATAAACGAACGTTTATGAACATGAGCGAACAAAACATGTGTTTATGTTCTTTCATTTTAATAAAATAATAAAATTTTATTCGTGTTTGTTCATTTAACTAATGAACGAACATAAACAAACTTTTCGCCGAATAAGCATAAGCAGTTCATGAACATTGGGTTCATTTACAGGTCTATGGCTTACTTTTGTTACATGATTTTTTGAGTGTTGATTTATTTTAATTTCGTGTGAATACATAATTCCAAGGTGTAAAACCTTGAAAGTCTCCTAGAAATCAATAACACACGATCTCAATCTTGTGAACGCGGAATATAAACAAGATTGGAGTAGAAGAAGAATCAATTTGAACTCAAAATGATATTGAATTGATGAACAGAAACCTATTACAGGTCTTGTGCGATTTCGCACAGTACAAAATGATAAAATGAACAAAAAGCTTGATTACAAAACGAAACAAGGCTATTTATACTAAACAGTGAGTTCTCGCGCAAGATGCCTTTCGCGCGGCCATGTCTTTCACGTGGAAGCTGTTCTCGCGTGGAAGCTTGCTCTTCGCACAGTCTGCTTCTCGCGTGACTACTGCTTTTTGCGTGGATCTGGATTTCGCACAAGATGTTTTGCCGAGCCTTGATTTATCTTCTACAATCTCCCCCTAGGCTCGGTGAAACATGATCAATCAAAATCAACATTCGCCTTCTTGTACGAGCCTGCATAGGCATACCATTTATTCCTAAGGATCCGGTCAATCATACACACGTACTGGCAAGATAGAAAATAAACGGACTCATCAGCTGAGATAGGGCAGTGTAACAGCTTGATTAAGTCGTCTTTGCCAAACTTCATCAAGTCTGCTGGATCAATGATTCGGAATGACCTGTCTGTACATCTGATCACAGCGTGACCGGAATCCTTCTCACATCTCTAAGAAAGTAATTGCTTTAAAGAATTAGGAGGAACAGGGCATGGACTGGAATCTTCCTGTTCTTGTAAGAATTTTCAAAATGAGATCATATAGTTCTTTTGTCAAGTTAAGACTCTATCCAGCTTTATTTAAAATAAACTGGTTAAGTTGATTGTCAATATCTTTTGTCCGATTTAAACTTATATTTCATGTTTTACTCAGAAACATAATGAGTGATATATATCATGTTTTGTGTTGATTTAATATAAGTCAGTGGATCCCACAATCAGAACTTCTGTAGAATAATTATTATCCTTCAAGACACTATTGAGATTTCAAGTCACCCCAATTTGACTTAAACCATGCATTGATGATCAGTGATACCATTTATTGTATTCCTAAATATAACTATTTGAGCATAACTAGCCTGAGAAATATTTCTTAACCCGGAATATTAACAAGTTTAAGGACTTACTAACAGCCATCCGGACTTACGTCTGCCCTCTCAAAATGTTTAGGACTTACAAGCCATCCGGACTTACATGCCCCATCTTTCGATTTTGCCTTCCAAAGTTAAAAACTATTCTCAAAATAGAAAAATACATACCATATAGTATGTATGTCTTTTAGACATATCTTTTGATTTGTTGTGCTTCTTGGCATCTTATATCCTATATGGCCTTTTCCTTCTTGGCATCTTATATCTTATATCTTTTGATTTTTCTCCTTTTTTGTTTCTTTTTTTTGTATTTTGTCTTTTATATATATATATAGTTATGATAATCACTGAATCAAACACATACAGGCTTGAGTATGACAAGATTATATCTCTCAGTCTGTGTTAGAACATTTTTGGCACAGAATCCTGATATGTTCCCCACTAATTCATATTATATTTCTTTAATTCAAGTTTAATCACTCAATTATGATCTTTTCATTTCTGAAAGCAAAGCCTATTGACACATCAAACATAATCCAAGTCTATTCGTATATAAGCCTTTGAAAGTACTTAGACTCTTTTTGAACTGTGTAAAATCATTTCTCATTTAATCATGAAAATCCATTTTTGTTGATCCAATCTTGACTCCCCCTAAGACCAAAAATATTATTCAAACCTTATTTTAAATTTCTCCGATATATGACTGATCAATTTGAAGCAATTGTGAGTTTCCTGTCATATGTCTTTGAACAACCGCTTTCTACATACCATAAGCTTTCAATGAACTTTTGCGGTCATTCCTGCATAAGTAGCAAACTTACTTAGCTTTTGGTACCCAAGTCAAACATGACTTAAGTACATTATGTGTTGCAGCAAGACAAAATGATTTGAGATTATTATATTTGTTTTGCACATTAGTCTTTTCATTTACACTTTTCACCTTGATGTTTTCTTTTAAGTCATCATTCAAACTCTTATTCTTTTTGACATTAAAATCATTAGCAACTTTTGATTTCTTATGATTTGAAAATTTTCCACGAATGAAAAACAATTTTCTATTATGAGCAATAGAATTATGAAATCTTTGTTTACTTAATGATTTTTGTCGAAAAGGACAATTGTTTGCCAAATGATTTGTGTTTCCACACTGATAGCATCTCTTTTGTTGTGTGTGGAAAACAAACTGTGGGTGACAATTATGAAAATTGTCATAAAAACCAAAGTTAGAGTGACTAGGTTTAACGTTCTCCACAGTCTCTCGAATCTTTGCCTCGTTAGACAATTGCAAGTTCATCTTTTGCAGATTCGAGGAAATTGAAGAATTATGACCACTTTGGATTGAAGATTTGGCAGTTTTGACTTTTGGAATTGGTGTTGTCGGAATAGGAACAGTCTTTGATTCTGCTGGAGTAGGACCAGACTTTGAATTTGCTGGAGGAGGACCAGGCTTTGATATGCGAATGGATGCTGGAGAAGGAGCTTTCACTTGCAAATCTGGGCTACACATATCTTTATTCACAAGGTTAGCATTATAATGAAGTTTATTTTTAAAGAATCGAGAATTCGTTTCTTTAAAAATATGCTCTTCATTTTCAATTACACCCTTAGAAACAAATCTACTTATAAAATCCTTTTCAATTCTTTCTTTTTGATTTGACCTTTGATTTGCATTCAAATTATTTTTACTATTAGATTTCAACTCATTCAAATCAACCTTCTTTTAATTTCCAGACAAATTTTGTTTACAAGCAGAGTGTAAAACTTTTACATTCTTATTTTTCAAACATTCATTCTCATTCTCTTCCTCAGTCTCACTCTCCCAATCTTCAACCAACCCATCCACCTTCAATTTATCTGCAAAAAGATTTTCAGGTGATTGTTTAGGTTTGGGTACTATGATAGGATCAATAGATAAATTTATTTTGGCTGAAGGTTTTAAATTTTGAGATGGAGAGAAACCAATCCCATAGACCATATCAGAATCACAAATGTTATCAGATAAAGGTAAACATGAATAATCATGATTAATTGGAGGAGCAATGTTAGAAAATCCAACACCACACTTTCCTCCTTTGATCTTCTGAGTCATTTGTGACTTGATTATTCCTTCAACCATTGTTGATGAAAGTTCAAATTTCTCAACAGTCAATTTAATCGTGGCTAATTCACTGTTGAGTCTATTAATTTCTAGAGCGAGTTCATTGTTTCTATTTGTCAAGTCATTATTAGTACATTCTTTATCATGAAGATTTAATTTTAAATTATATATTGTTTTGTTTAAACCTTCAAGTTTTTCTTTAAAAATCTTTTCATTTGACTTGTGTTTGCAAGCTTGATACTGAAGTTTTTCAACTTCCATTATCAGGCTCTCATTGTGAACTCTGTATCTTTGAACTTTCTCAACACATGAATTTTTACATAAGCTATCATATACCTTGGGTTCTGAAGTTTCCCTTTCAGCCTCTTCTTCCTTCTTGACCATGAATGCTTTCAATTCAGCAGCTGGTTCTTCCACTGGAGCAACATCAACAGTCTTTGGATCAACACATGGGCTTTTGACTGGAAGCTCGACAGTGTACTCTTCAATCACACTCTTTTCTTTAGAAACTTTCTCAACCTGATCTTCCTTCACAACAGTCTCCTTATCTTCTTCCACTTTCTCATCCTCTATTTCAACTTTCTCCTTCTCTTCTTCCACCGTAGCAAACAAACCCTCCAACAAATCATCAGACACAAATTCAGCAAACAAATTTTCCTCCTCTTCTGGTTCTGGAACAATCTTTGCAACAAGTGCATGAGACAAAGTTAGATCAAGGGCCTCCATTTGATCAGACCAATCATATTCAGCATTAGTTTGGGAAACTAATGCTTTAGTACCACCAGAAGTACTAGCTTTGTCTTTCTTCGGCTCTATCTCCACAGTCACCATCTTCTTTGGGCCTTCATTTTGACCAGTTTTTGGTTCAGTACACTCTCTGGCGAAATGACCTGGTTTGTCACAGTTGTAACACCTCAGGTTAGATTTGTCGAAACCGATTTTGCTAGAATTGTTAACTCCAAACATTTTCCTCCCAGTTCTTCTAGCAAAATTCTTCGCCCTGTAAACTACCATGGCCATCTGATACTTGATGTCATTCTCTTCATCATCATCCGGATTAACTTGTTGAAGATCATCAACCAGAACATTTGGAGCAGTAAGTCTTCCAGCCATGAAAGCTTCATAACTTGTCATGAACGTGGTGAAAAGAGCAAGATGCTCCTCAGCGATCTGAACAGTCTGCTTGGATGGATTAGTGGTAGCAACATAAGCATGTTGACCACTATGAGAATCTTGAGAATGAGAGACTTGTTGATGGATGATGGGGGAATAATATTGAGCAGCTGGAACATGAACTTGGTGGTTTACTGCTGGTTGTATAAAAGAAGATGCTGCACTCCCAGATTGTTGTTGATGACATAATTGTGTATAACTAACATAGTAATTCGGATTACTAGCCATCTTTGCATAGAGAGCAGTTCCTTCAGCACCCAGAGAACTGAGATGATTAGCAGCTCGCTGCTTATCATCCATAGCATAAGACTTGATTGTTGAAATGAGATCAGTCAACTAAAGAGTATACAAGTCTTTGGTTCTCTTTATCAAAGTACAGTTGTTATTCCAACTGTATGGAAGTGAATTGAGCAACTTCTTGTTCACAGTGATGGGTTCCAGAGTAATACCCGCACTCTTCATCTTTGTTAACTGTCTAACAAACCTGGCCATCTGAACTTCCAGCTCTTCACCAACAATATGATTGAACATGTTGAATTCTTGATTCAACATATCCTTTTTGCTCTCTCTCATGTCTTTGTTGCCCATAATCTGAGACTCCAAAGCATCCCATAGTACTTTAGCACCCCTGAACTCTTGAAACTTTTGTGAAATCTCAGTAGTAAGTGCCATAGCGATAGCAGCATAAGCTTTATCATCAAGTTCCAACCTCTTGATGTCATCTTCATCCCACAAATGTTCAGGTTTCTGAACCATCTCTCCTTTATCATTTTTATACAACGGAATGTAAGGACCATACTGGATTGATCTCCACATCTTCGGTTCCGTGTAAATAACATATCTCTCAAATCGGAAAGCCCAATCAGAATAATCATCTTCACAGAGAAGCCTCGGTGGCTTGTTACCAGTACCAATTTCCGTGTCTAGATGAAGTGAAGCAGTAAGATGCTTCAGATTCGGAGTCGTTGAAGCCATAATGATCAGAAAGTCAAAAATCTGGTTTTCGTGCGAAAGAAGAACTTGTGCGAAAACCAATGTCGCGCGGATAGAATTTTCGCGCGATGCAGCAGTTCGTGCGAATTTCTAAAAGTACCTTTTCACGCGAATCGCACAAAAAGGTGAAATACCTAACTGAGCGAAAACACCACCTTTTCGCGTGCGAAAACTTACAGATCAAGCGAAAACTTCAACTTTGTGCAGAATCAAATTTCCAACCGTTTGTTCACATGAATGTCACCTCCAATTCACTGATTAGGTTTGATTAAACCCATTTTAGTCCAAATTTAATGAATTTAGTTCAATTTTAAGTATAATTTTGATTAAAATTCAACTAAAGTCCACTAATTCTGTAACACCCGTAATTTCTTATTAAAGAAATTAAAAGAATGAAATAGAAAGAAAGGAGAAGGAAATAAAAAGCCTGCTTTTGTGGAAGGACCAAAAGTGTAAAATAATAAAAAAATCTTATAAAGTTGGTAAAAAGGTGGCATGGCCGCCCATTACCTTCTGCATAACATTTTATTCGACTTTTAGAGAGAGAAAGCAGCAGGAGCAGAAAACCATCGGGATTTTTGAAGAAGGACCTGAGAAATTCGAAGTTTTTGGTAAGAAATCTCGAATTTATGCTGTTAGGACGATTCTAGAACCATACATGAGCTTATAAATGTAACTAGTGTGTTCGGGTTGCACTGTGTGTGTTTTAGGCGTATAAAAGACTGAGAAGTTCAAGGAAAGGGCATCCAAAACCCGAAGACAAATTAAGGTGAGTTCTAGACCCCTTTTTTTTACTGATTTCTAAACGTTTTGGGGCTGGAAATGCATATATATATATGTTTTTGTAAAGTTTGGGATGATACCCGTATGAAATGAATGTATGCATGTTTATGTTTATGCTAGATTTATGCCTAGAATCATGTGTATATGTTTAGAATTAGGCATTATGATGTTTGGGACTTGGATTATGGATTAGACTCATGAACAGGTTGCAAATATGTCTGAAATTGGACTTAGAATAAATAATTACAGGTTGATGAGTCCACCAGTGCTCATACGACCAACAGTGTGGTCGTATGACCAGGAGATATGTTTTTCTAAGTGCTGATGAGTCTAACAGGACTCATACGACCAATAGCGTGGTCGTATGACCAAGTTATATTTCTAAGTGTTGAGTCCAATAGGACTCATACGACCAACAGTGTGGTCGTATGACCAAAGTGATATTTTTCTAAGTATGATGATGAGACCACTAGTGCTCATACGACCAACAGTATGGTCGTATGATCAGAACACATTTCTAAGTCTAGGGATGGTACGACCAATAATGCTCATACGACCAACAGTGTGGTCGTATGACCATATGATAATTCTAAGTATAAGATGAAAAGTCCAGCAGTGCTCATACGGCTAACAAGGCTCATACGGCCAGAGGGCTTTTACGCCCAACAGGGCTCAAACGCCTAGGACACTTAGAATTTTTCAGAAATTTCCTGAAATACCGAAGTTCGAGGTTTTGACCAGGGTTGACTAGGGTTAACAAATGATGATGTTTCATGCATGTAATGATGATTATGGTTAACCCTTATTGTTTCTAATGTTATTATCAGTGTATTATTGTTAACAATATTATTAAAATATTGTTAAATGTGGTATGATGCTACGTATGATGATGAATGTATGATGAGTATGTATGATGAGTGTGTATGTTCCTTGTAATTGTATATGCTTATCTTTCTGAAACTTTACGAATAACGAGAATGAACTAATGAAGTATTATGTATCGTAAAGTGAAAGATAATGAAAGAGGAACATGATGACGAATGCATGTATTAACGAATGAACGAAAAGAAGAATGATGATGAATATATACATTAATGAACGAACGAATTATGTCTTGCAAGCATTGAATAACGCGATTGGTCTTTCTATGTGATTGACCATGGTCATGGTACCTCTACCGCTTACCTGTAGTACCGTGGCATACGATTTTCCGTCATATGTTGACTACGGCCCGGTAGCTAATAACGATCGGGGTGTAGCATATGGTATTGGTACAATTCACCTTTCAATGCGTGCAAGTAAGTATGAACGGGATTCTTGTCATTCGACCACAGTAATCATAGCCAAGTGCTATGAAGTGGGTAAAGCCTGACAGAATCCATACGAGAAGTTAAAGATAACGATGAATAACAAATGATGAAGATAATAACGAATATTATCTCTGTGTACGTATGATGTATGAACGCACGCACGAAAGGATACTTTTAAATAAGTAAAAGTATGTTTTATTACAAAACTAGAACTCACTCAGCAACGCTGACTTTTATGTATTTTCCAGTTGGCAGGTAGTGTTGCTGAGGATGGCACGAGGTGGCTACTCAGCTCTTTTGGGATGGCATTCTTTTGTTAATGTTTTTGTATTGTAATGCAAACAAACGATATTTTGTAACGGGTGTTGTATTACTTTGCAAAAGCATTTATAGTAAATTTAAAGTTTCCGCTGCATGGTTTTTATTAAGTTGTATTAAATGTATGTTTTATGGGTAATGACGACCAACTGTGAGGTGCCCGGGAACGGGGCCTTACAAGTTGGTATCAGAGCCAAAGTTTAAGTGAAATGGGTAAATTTTTAAAACAAACCTAAAACTTAAACTGAGAATGGGACAGGGAGAATGAGAATGCCATCTGAGTAGCTGCGTGCCATCAGGTATTTTCTTGAAAGTTAACCAGTGTTACGTGCGCATGTTATGTGTTTATGTGTACTGTTAGACTTAGATACTAATGTAGTCAGGACAGGTAATGCTCGGGGTGTGAAGAGTAGAGTAAGTGGCTAATCACAACTGGCCATTGTAATTAGGGACTTACTATACTTGACATAAACTGAGCTATTTCCTTGAATGACCGTGTTGGTGTTTAAATCTTTCAGTGTGATAGAAGATGGTCGGTGGTAGATCATCTAAAGCCCCAATTGGAGGAGGCAGTGGCGGAAGTGGTGCGGAACCACGAGCCACAAGGGGTAGGCCTAGACAAGAGAAGAAGGTTCCCGAAGAACCTAATACTACTCCCTCGGGGGGAGTGGATGAGAGTGATAATGTGAGAGCCTCGGTGAAAGAGACGGTGATCGAGGAGGTGCACCAAGTCATGCAGACGATCTTACCGTCTGTAGTGACTGAAGTGATAAAGGCAGTACGTGAAGACGATAGACGAGGGAGGAATCGGTCCTCAGGTAGACAACAACAGGCGGAAGCAGAAACGGTACTATCTGATGATGAAGAGGAAGAGGAAGAAGAACAGTTACGGGAGACTGCCCGGGGTTGTAACTATGGGGCATTCATGAGGTGCAAACCCCCAACTTTTGATGGGTCTGGTACTGCTACTGATGCTCACCAATGGGTGATGGAAATGGAAGCTGTCCTCGATATTAGTGATTGCCAGGAGGACAAGAAGGTGAAGTTTGCTACCCACTCTTTTACAGGGTCGGCTTTATGCTGGTGGAAAAATATAGTCCAAGCCGAGGGTAGCAGGGCTATAGGGATGATGAAGTGGGCTGAGTTGAAAAGACTGGTGATCGAGGAATTCAGTCCTCGTCGGGAAATGGATAGAATAGAGAGAGAGTTCCTGCAGTTGGAGGCGGGGACGATGACCCACCAACAATATACCACCAAGTTTAACGAATTGGCGCTGTTGGTGCCGGAGCAGGTGACGCCGGTGTCTCGAAAGATCAACCGGTATATTCAGGGCTGCCAGCTGAAATTCGTTGGCACTTGATTTCTGCCCGACCAAGCACTTTCAGGTCGGCAGTGGATTTGGCGGGAAGGTTATTCGATGAACGTGCTGCTTTGGTGAAGGCTGAGGGAAGCAAGAAAGGAAGTGGAGAGAAGAACTGGCAGGGGAAGAGATTTGGTCGGGGTGATACTTCGACAAACAACAAGAAAGCAAGGGTGGATGACCGCCGAGTGGTCGTGTCTGGAGCTGGGGTGAGGAAGTGTGGTAAGTGTGGAAAGGAGCACTCAGGGGAGTGCAAGTGGGGATCTAACCTCTGCTTTAAGTGCGGGAAGACAAGGCACATATCAAAAGATTACCGGATGGGCAAGTGCTTTAACTGTGGAGAAAGTGGCCATATGAGCAGGGACTGTAAGAAGCCGAGGGCTGAGGCTTCAGGGGTAAAGAAGACGGGAAGTGAAGGTCCGAGAGCAAACGCCAGGGCTTTCACCATGACGCAGGAAGAGGCTAGGACGGACCCCGATGTGGTGTCAGGTACGTTTCTAGTAAACCAAACTCTTGCTTCTGTGTTATTTGACTCTGGTGCTAGTAGGAGTTTCATTTCTGCTACTTTATATGCTAAATTGCCTGTTACTAGCAGATGCATTAGTGAGCCTTTTTATGTAGAAACTGCTATTGGTAAGTCCACTAGAGTTACTGATGTGATAGAGGACTGTACCATGGAGTTAGAAGGTCATAGGTTTGCTGCTAGATTACATGTGATGCCCCTAGGAGGATTTGATGTAGTGTTAGGGATGGACTGGTTAGCAACCTACGAAGCAAATATCGTGTGCCGAAAGAAAATGATTAGACTGACGGCGACCGACGGAAGTCCGGTGACAATTTATGGCGATCGAGTTACGACGATTCCGAAGGTGATCTCGATGGCGGTGGCGGGAAAGTGTATGAGGCGCGGATGTAGCGCCTACTTATGTTATGTAAAGAATGTAGAGACGCCAACACCACAGCTATGCGATGTGCCAGTGGTGTGTGACTTTCCAGACGTGTTTCCCGAAGACTTATCGGGATTGCCACCTGACCGAGAGATCGAATTCCAGATCGACCTGATACCGGGTGCCCAACCTGTCGCAAAAGCACCGTATCGCTTGGCTCCGACGGAGATGAAAGAGTTGATGGAGCAGTTGCAGGAGCTGCTGGATAAGGGGTTTATCTGACCGAGTATCTCACCTTGGGGTGCTCCGGTTCTGTTCATAAAGAAGAAGGATGGTAGTATGAGGATGTGCATCGACTACCGCGAGCTGAATAAGCTGACGGTGAAGAACAGATACCCCTTACCAAGGATCGATGACTTGTTTGATCAACTTCAAGGTGCCAGTTGGTTCTCGAGGATAGATCTTCGATCTGCTACCATCAATTGAAAGTAAAGGAACAAGATATCCCTAAAACAGCCTTTCGTACGCGCTATGGTCACTACGAGTTTCTTGTCATGTCTTTTGGGTTGACCAATGCGCCGGCTGCTTTTATGGATTTGATGAACCGAGTGTGCCGACCAATGTTGGATAAATCAGTAATTGTATTCATCGATGATATTCTGATTTATTCAAGAAGTGAAAAAGAGCATGCCGGGCATATTCGGGAAGTGTTGGAAACGTTGAGAAGGGAGAAATTGTACGCCAAGTTCTCCAAGTGCGCCTTTTGGTTACGCGAGGTGCAATTTCTGGGTCACGTAGTGAATGCAGAAGGAATAATGGTGGACCCAGCAAAGGTTGAGGCTGTGATGCAATGGAAATCACCAAAGACGCCATCCGAGATTCGTAGCTTCTTGGGATTGGCGGGCTATTATAGAAGATTTATTCAAGACTTTTCAAAGATCGCCTCACCTTTGACAAAATTGACTCGTAAGGACGTAAAATTCGTGTGGGGTCGAGAGCAGGAGATGGCTTTTGAGGAGTTGAAGGCAAGACTAACACAAGCTCCTGTCTTGACTTTGCCTGAGGGAAGTGAAGACTTAGTGGTCTATTCGGATGCATCTTATTCTGGGCTAGGTTGTGTGTTGATGCAACGTGGAAAGGTGATAGCCTACGCATCTCGACAGCTGAAGACCCACGAAGTCAACTATCCCACACACGATCTAGAATTAGCCGCGGTGGTTTTTGCGTTGAAGATTTGGCGGCACTATCTATACGGGACAAAGTGCACTATCTTCACAGACCACAAAAGCTTGAAGTATTTCTTCGAGCAGAAGGATTTAAACATGAGGCAAAGGCGATGGTTGGAGCTCATAAAGGATTATGACTGCGAAATCCATTACCATCCGGGCAAGGCCAATGTGGTGGCTGATGCCCTTAGCCGAAAAGAAAGACCTGAGCCGATTCGGGTGAAGGCTTATCAGCTGATCATGACCCCCAATGTGATGACACAGGTTAAGGAGTTTCAAGACGAGGCTTTGAAAGAAGATCGTCTTAACTCCGAAAGGATGAGAGGCCTAGTGACGGAATTGGGTGAGAACACTCTTGGTGTTAAGACCCGATTTGGGCGAATGTGGATTCCTCGATACGGGGATCTACGTGGAAGAATCATGGATGAGGCCCATAAGACCCGATACTCCATTCACCCCGGTGCTACCAAAATGTACCACGATATGAAGAAGGATTACTGGTGGCCGGGTATGAAACGTGACGTAGTGGAATACGTGAGTAAGTGCCTGACTTGTTTACAAGTGAAGGCGGAACACCAGAAACCTTACGGGAAGATCCAACCGTTGGATATACCTGAGTGGAAGTGGGAGCACATCACCATGGACTTCATCACGAAACTACCACGTACCCCGAAAGGGTATGATGCCATATGGGTGATAGTTGACCGCTTGACAAAGAGTGCCCACTTCCTACCGATCCGTGAAACGTACTCATCTGAAAGATTGGCGGATCTGTTCATCAAAGAAATTGTAGCTCGTCATGGTGTGCCGGTGTCTATTGTGTCTGATCGTGACACCCGGTTTACCTCCAAGTTTTGGAAGAGATTTCATGATGCGATGGGGACAAGACTACACATTAGTACAGCATATCACCCTCAGACGGACGGTCAGTCTGAGAGGACGATCCAAACACTCGAAGACATGCTTCGGGCATGCGTGATCGATTTTGGAGGAAGTTGGGATGATCACTTGCCGTTAGCAGAATTCTCGTACAACAATAGCTATCATGCCAGTATTGGCATGCCACCCTACGAGATGCTATACGGTAGGAGATGTAGGACGCCCGTATGTTGGGGAGACATTGGGCAGAAAGAGTTAGGAGGTGTTGAGGTGGTCGAAGCTACGACTGAGAAGTTAGAAAAGATCAAAGCCTTCATGAAGGCGGCGAAAGATAGGCAAAAGTCGTATGCTGACAAGAGGCGAAGACCGATAGAGTTCAAGGTTGGCGACCGAGTCATGTTGAAGGTCTCACCTTGGAAAGGTATTATCAGATTCAGGAAACGAGGTAAGCTAAGCCCGAGATACATAGGACCTTTCCGGATTATCGCACGAGTAGGAGAGGTGGCCTATCGACTTGAATTGCCAAATGAGTTAAGTGGAATTCATCCCACATTCCATGTATCTCATCTGAGGAAGTGCTTAGCTGATGAAGACATGATTGTTCCACTAGAGGATATTGAAGTAGACGAACGGCTCAATTACGTGGAGCAACCAGTGGCAATCATTGATCGTAAGGAAAAGAGGTTAAGGAATAAAGTGGTTCCTCTTGTGCGTGTACAGTGGAAGCACAGGAAGGGATCCGAGTCTACGTGGGAGACTGAGGAGGAAATGAGACAACATTACCCACATCTGTTTGAGGAATAACAGGTTTCGGGGACGAAACCTATATAAGGGGGGTGGACTTGTAACACCCGTAATTTCTTATTAAAGAAATTAAAAGAATGAAATAGAAAGAAAGGAGAAGGAAATAAAAAGCCTGCTTTTGTGGAAGGACCAAAAGTGTAAAATAATAAAAAAATCTTATAAAGTTGGTAAAAAGGTGGCATGGCCGCCCATTACCTTCTGCATAACATTTTATTTGACTTTTAGAGAGAGAAAGCAGCAGGAGCAGAAAACCATCGGGATTTTTGAAGAAGGACCTGAGAAATTCGAAGTTTTTGGTAAGAAATCTCGAATTTATGCTGTTAGGACGATTCTAGAACCATACATGAGCTTATAAATGTAACTAGTGTGTTCGGGTTGCACTGTGTGTGTTTTAGGCGTATAAAAGACTGAGAAGTTCAAGGAAAGGGCATCCAAAACCCGAAGACAAATTAAGGTGAGTTCTAGACCCCTTTTTTTACTGATTTCTAAAGGTTTTGGGGCTGGAAATGCATATATATATGTTTTTGTAAAGTTTGGATGATACCCGTATGAAATGAATGTATGCATGTTTATGTTTATGCTAGATTTATGCCTAGAATCATGTGTATATGTTTAGAATTAGGCATTATGATGTTTGGGACTTGGATTATGGATTAGACTCATGAACAGGTTGCAAATATGTCTGAAATTGGACTTAGAATAAATAATTACAGGTTGATGAGTCCACCAGTGCTCATACTACCAACAGTGTGGTCGTATGACCAGGAGATATGTTTTTCTAAGTGCTGATGAGTCTAACAGGACTCATACGAACAACAGCGTGGTCGTATGACCAAGTTATATTTCTAAGTGTTGAGTCCAATAGGACTCATACGACCAACAGTGTGGTCGTATGACCAAAGTGATATTTTTCTAAGTATGATGATGAGACCACTAGTGCTCATACGACCAACAGTGTGGTCGTATGATCAGAACACATTTCTAAGTCTAGGGATGGTACGACCAATAGTGCTCATACGACCAACAGTGTGGTCGTATGACCATATGATAATTCTAAGTATAAGATGAAAAGTCCAGCAGTGCTCATACGGCTAACAAGGCTCATACGGCCAGAGGGCTTTTACGCCCAACAGGGCTCAAACGCCTAGGACACTTAGAATTTTTCAGAAATTTCCTGAAATACCGAAGTTCGAGGTTTTGACCAGGGTTGACTAGGGTTAACAAATGATGATGTTTCATGCATGTAATGATGATTATGGTTAACCCTTATTGTTTCTGATGTTATTATCAGTGTATTATTGTTAACAATATTATTAAAATATTGTTAAATGTGGTATGATGCTACGTATGATGATGAATGTATGATGAGTATGTATGATGAGTGTGTATGTTCCTTGTAATTGTATATGCTTATCTTTCTGAAACTTTACGAATAACGAGAATGAACTAATGAAGTATTATGTATCGTAAAGTGAAAGATAATGAAAGAGGAACATGATGACGAATGCATGTATTAACGAATGAACGAAAAGAAGAATGATGATGAATATATGCATTAATGAACGAACGAATTATGTCTTGCAAGCATTGAATAACGCGATTGGTCTTTCTATGTGATTGACCATGGTCATGGTACCTCTACCGCTTACCTCTAGTACCGTGGCATACGATTTTCCGTCATATGTTGACTACGGCCCGGTAGCTAATAACGATCGGGGTGTAGCATATGGTATTGGTACAATTCACCTTTCAATGCGTGCAAGTAAGTATGAACGGGATTCTTGTCATTCGACCACAGTAATCATAGCCAAGTGCTATGAAGTGGGTAAAGCCTGACAGAATCCATACGAGAAGTTAAAGATAACGATGAATAACGAATGATGAAGATAATAACGAATATTATCTCTGTGTACGTATGATGTATGAACGCACGCACGAAAGGATACTTTTAAATAAGTAAAAGTATGTTTTATTACAAAACTAGAACTCACTCAGCAACGCTGACTTTTATGTATTTTCCAGTTGGCAGGTAGTGTTGCTGAGGATGGCACGAGGTGGCTACTCAGCTCTTTTGGGATGGCATTCTTTTGTTAATGTTTTTGTATTGTAATGCAAACAAACGATATTTTGTAACGGGTGTTGTATTACTTTGCAAAAGCATTTATAGTAAATTTAAAGTTTCCGCTGCATGGTTTTTATTAAGTTGTATTAAATGTATGTTTTATGGGTAATGACGACCAACTGTGAGGTGCCCGGGAACGGGGCCTTACAAATTCAGTTTCAATTGGTCCAAATCAGTCCAAAACCTCCAAAATCGAGCAGCATAACATCGCCATATCAGACTCTAAAGTGATCAAAGATAAATTTCTTCAAAATCGAGTAGAACACAATCCAAATCTTCTCCAAATCATGGTTCAAGAGCCTAATGCTCTGATACCAATTGTAAAACCTTGAAAGTCTCCCAGAAATCAATAACACACGATCTCAATCTTGTGAACGCGGAATATAAACAAGATTGGAGTAGAAGAAGAATCAATTTGAACTCAAAATGATATTGAATTGATGAACAGAAACCTATTACAGGTCTTGTGCGATTTCGCACAGTACAAAATGATAAAATGAACGAAAAGCTTGATTACAAAACGAAACAAAGCTATTTATACTAAACAGTGAGTTCTCGCGTGAGATGCCTTTCGCGCGGCCATGTCTTTCGCGTGGAAGCTGTTCTCGCGTGGAAGCTTGCTCTTCGCACAGTCTGCTTCTCGCGTGACTACTGCTTTTCGCGTGGATCTGGATTTCGCACAAGATGTTTTGCCGAGCCTTGATTTATCTTCTACACAAGGGGCTCATAATACCATTATCCTATATATGAAAAAACTTGTGTGAGAAATAGTTGGCTTTTAGTGGTCTCTGATTTAGCCATATGAGTTTCTTTTTTAGGAACCGATCCCTTGCATTTCCACTTAATCTTCGTAGGAAAACCATCACCCGTCGGTGGGGTATTGACCGCGGAGCGGAAGCCGTGGACATTCTTGGTTGGCAATGCTTTATTATGTCCGATTGTGAAGGTGTTGTTGGTGTTTTGTCTTGATCTTGGATGGCGGTGGTGGTAGTGCTTAATCAATGGTGATTGTCACCTTTTGAAGTCCGATTGGGTTGCCTGTCGCTCGGTGACGGTCCTGGTTCCCGCTATCACAACGCCGACTAGCATGGTCTGCCGACTACCTTGTGTAACACCCTGAATTTTTATTTAAACGAAATGAAAAGAAAAGTAAATAGAAAGAATAGATAATGGGCACAAGTGGAGAGGGATAAAATGTACAAGGTTCAAAACCTTATTATTTTAAGGTTTAAAGGGGCATGGCCACCCATCCCTTCTTCACCATCTCCATTCGGCTGAAAGGAAGAAAGAAGAGAGAGAGAAAGCTCTTGGTTCTAGAGAGAGAAAGAGGAAGTAGCATCTGCAAAGGTGAGTTTTCTTTTATTTGAGCTCGGTTTCAGCTGGGTTTCGAGTTCTTGACCAAAGTTCTTGGTTTTTAGTGTTTGTTTTCGGGATTTAAGAGCAGAATTTGAAGGTGGGTCTCGAACTTGAAGTGTGTTGCTCAAACGCTGCTCAAGGTGAATTTATAGAACCCCTCTTTTACTGATTTTAAAGTGTTTGGGGCTATTATGCATACCAAGTAAAATTTTGAAAGAAAACCGTGGGTTAATAGCTGTATGTTCGAAAATAATATGTATATGTATGTTTTAGAGTTTGATTAGGGCCAAGAAATTGATGTTAGAATATTTTAAGAGCCCTAGTATGTTAGATCTCTGTTTGGGTAGTGTTGGAATGATAATCGGGTGTTGTATGTAGCATAGAAAATATTTCCAAAATGATCCCATGCGTCTAAGTGTCCTCATGCGCCCAAGGACATGCGCCCAAACACTAGCCATACACCTGAACAGTGGCCCATGCGCCCAGCATGTTGGCCATGCGCCTAAGTGTTGGCCATGCACCCAAGAGTGGGCCATGACCCCAAGAGTGGGCCATGCGCCTAAACAGTGATCCCATGCGCCCAGGATTTGCTCAGGAGCCCGCGTTGGACCGTGTGCCCAAATAGTGCCCATGCGCCCAAACCTCATGCGCCTAAGTCTTAAAAATTTAAGTGTAAGCTCAGACGCCCGAACAGTGGCAAAGCGCCCAAACAGGGCAGAATCACCCAAATAGTTCCCAGGCGCCTAAGTGTTAAAACGGCTAAGTGTTGATGCGCCGGAACAGGCTCCATGTGCCTGCATAGTGGCGAAGCGCCCAAACAGGGCAGAAACGCCCAAATAGTGCCCATGCGCCCAGAAGCTTTTACATTTAGAATTTTCTGCTGATGCACCTAAGGTATTCCATACGCCTAGTTTGAGACTTAGGATTTGCTAAGGGGCCTTATAAGAAGAAAATGATTGAGATAGGATCTGTTATGATGGCTTATGCTTGATGTGTGCATGGTGATGTGATGGAGACTATGATGCGTATGTGTGTGAGTGATACGTTATCTTCCTTTGTTAAAGAGTTTTCAAAACGTACGTATTATATTTTGTAATACATTATGTATGACTTTACGTGGTGTGATGTATGAACGAATAAATTAATGAACGTAAAGTATTATGTAACGAAGTGAAAGATAATGATAAGGTACAAACGAACGAATACGATAAAGTATGAAACGAACAAATACATGAAATAATGAATGGTGAGTAGGGAAGTAACGGATGATAAGATCCGTGTCGCGTACCCCGGTACTGTGTCAGTCTTCAGAAATGAGTCGGGGTTTGTTTACAGGCCCCGGCACAGTATCAGTCTTCGGACATGAGTCGGGGGTATTGCATGAGACAAAATAGTGAGATGAGATCTTTGTCGCGTACTCCGGTACTGTGTCAGTCTTCGGACATGAGTCGGGGGTTTGTTTATCAGGCCCCAGCACAGTATCAGTCTTCGGACATGAGTCGGGGGTATTGCATGAGACGAGATAATGAGGTGAGCGACTTTGTGTTGCAACAGACTCGGATAGAGCTCAATCCCTGTGATTGACTCGAAGGGAATCTTTGTCGCGTATCCCGGTGTTGTGTCGCTCTTCGGATATGAGTCGGGGGTTTGTTTACAGGCCCCGGCACAGCATCAGCTTTCGAGCATGAGTCGGGGATATTGCATGAGAAAAGATTCGGGTAATGAAAAGTAATGAGCGAAGAAATGAATAAATGAACGAAATATAATAATAAAGTATGAAACAGGATCCTTGTCATTCGACCACAGCAATCGTGGCTGCGTGTCATGAAGAGGGTAAAGCTTGACAGGATCTAGATAGAAGTGAAAGATAATAAATGATGTACGAAAAGTGCGATATGCATGAAATGAATGAATGTATGAATTGAACGTTAACGAAATATCATAATAAAGAACGAAACGGGATCCTTGTCATTCGACCTCAGTAATCATGGCTGTGTGCCATGAGGAGGGTAAAGCTTGACGGGATTTAGATGAGAAATGAATAATAACGATGTATGTTGAATGAACGAAAGTTAACGAATGTAATGAAAGATAATAATGATATTATCTATTTGTACGTATAATGTGTGATCATGCATGAAAGTATAGCATGATTTGAAAGAAAGTAAATGTTGGTACACATGTCCCTAGTTCTAGTTCTAGTGAGCTCAAATGTATTTGACTTTCATTTTGTAACACTTATGTAATGTTTGATATATGAAATAAAAAACTCTTCTTTGAATGTTTATTGGTTGTTGAATGTTATATCTATTAATATGATTTATTGTTACATGCTTAGATGAACATGTTATATAGGTTTACAGTTGTTAGACATAGTTCTATATCATTAAAGGTTCAGGAATATGTTTAACTAAGTATCATGATTCAGTCGCATGACTGGACCATGCGAATGGGCCAGTCGCACGACTAAACCAGGTGATTGAGTCAATCGCACGATTGAGTAATAAGACTGACTCAGTCGTATGAATGAATCAATCGTACGACTCAGTTGTACGACTAAGCCATACGCATGGCTCAGTCGTACGAATGAGAGCTGTAACCAATAAATACCACTTAATTCGTGGAAAAACGGAAGACTTTGAGCATTATCAACCCTAACCGTTCCCGTTCGTCCAGAGAGTCCCTTCCAACTTCATAGAACGTTTCTGATCTATTCTAATCATTTCTTAACGTATTCTCATCGTTGGTTTTGATTGGATTAACGTTCTCCCTGATTGGATCGCCAATTAAATAGGATTCCGCTCTATTTGATCTGGTTTCACGTGGAATCAGTTAGTACTCCGTCCGTACACGGTCCTAACAAGTGGTATCAGAGCCTTGGCTCTTGATTCTTCGCGGATTCAATCACGTTTTTGCAAAAGTCAACGTTTTTATTCAAAAGATCCGTTCTTTCTGCATAAAAATCCAGGTTTTACGAGTGCATGTGTTCAAAAGTTAGTCTTTTTCGAGTTTCAGCCTACTAGGGTTTTCAAAATTGTGTTTTTGGGTAGAATTGTGTGAAAAGTTTGAAAATTTTCGAAGTCAGCAGTCTCAGTCGCACAATTGCACGACTGAACTCCATTCGCTCAGCTCAATCGCACGATTGTCCCAGTTGCTTGCTTAATCGTACGACTGGTCCAGTCGGTTTGTTCACTCGCACCACTGTCCTAGTCGTCTGCTCAGTCGCACGACTAAAATCAATCACCCAGTTGAGTCTCAGTCGTACCCTAGTCGCATCCCCAGTCGTATACACAGTTCGTTTTAAATTTCTAAGACTAATTCACTATGGACACACAGAACTTTGCACTCTCTGCAGGGAAGGACTCAAGGATCCAGAATCTATTGCTCTTGGAGAATGAGACCAGGAATCATAACAAACCACCAAAGCTTCTTTCTCTTGACGATTATCCTCAATGGAAGCAACGGTTTGAAATTCATATGAATGGAGTAGACACAAACCTCTGGAACACTATTGAGACTGGCTACACTTTGCCCGTTGGAGCTGATGGTGTTCTACTGACACTAAGTGGTTTGACCGAGGCACAAAAGACTGCGTACAATACTGAGAAGAAGCCAATTGTTGACACAGTCCATTCCTAAAGACATCTTCCATCAGTTCTCAGAACACAAACAGTGCAAAAAGTTATGGGAGGCTCTTGAGAAGCGATATGAATGTAATGCAACACTTAAGTCACTGAAGACGAAAGCGTTGAAGAAAGAATTTGAAAACTTCTCGTCTATTAGGAATGAAAGTTTGGATGATGTGATCGACCGCTTCTATCACTTGATGAGTGAACTGCACACTCATGGGGTTAAAACGTCTATGGAAGACAAGGTGGCAAGTTTGGCTGATGGGTTACCTGATAAGTGGGATTCATTTGTTTCCACTTTGAGACATAATGTTGTGTTGGAGACTTTGGACACAAACGACTTTATTCTGAAGTTGAGGGAAGAAGAGGTTCGAAATAAGTACAAGTCCAAGAAGGGTAACTACACTCAGAATCCTTCTCTCTACAATGTGACACCTACTATAGCATCTTCGAGTGAACCTCTGCAGACTGCTTTCGTGTCTAACACATCTGCAAGCATTCCAAGTACTTCTTCAAGTTGTCAATCAGGTGGATCATCAAATGTCCAATTAAATGCTCCAGAAATTCAATCGACGAAGTTAAATACAGAGAATTTGAGCAACGTAACTGTTGAAGTTGCTAAGGAGCATATGGATCTACTTGCAGCTATGGTACATTCGTATGATGGGTTAGTTGCAGGAAAGATCGGTAACTGCTACTTGGTCGACGAAGATTATGAACAGGTTGATGAAACAGAGCTTGAACAGATGGATATCATGTGGGCTCTCGCTAGTGCTATGCATAGAGCAAAGAAGTTCGTTAAAAAGATGGGACAGAATCTAGTGGCTACTAAAGATACAACGTTTGGATTCAATAAGTCAAAAGTCACCTGTTTCAACTGCGGTGAAAAAGGCCATTTCAAGCGGGAGTGTGTCAAACCGAAGAAGACAGGCAATGGCAACCCGTTTTCATCATTTAACAGGCCGGATAAAGACAAGACTCCAAAGTCAACATCAACCAGTCATGATTCAAAAGCAATGGTAGCACAGGGTGATGAAGGACAAGACTGGTCCTTCCGTTTCTTATCTGATGGTGAGGCTAACATTGCATCAGTTAATGATCTGAATGAAGACTCAGCGAGTGAGGGGGAGAACTCAGTTGAGGTTGATGCTGCTGATATAGATGAGACTTTGGCTGCTGTGGATCAACTAGTGGAAGATGAACTAAATGCAGAATCTACAGCACACCAGGAACCCCAGGCTACTTTCATGGCTGGTACTTCTACATCTGCACAGGTAGAATCAACAGATGATCTCTTTGACAAACATGCGTGTGCTGAATATGATAAGTTTAGGGAAAGCATTGATCTAAAATTTGCTAGGTTATTAGAACATAATGATAACTTAGTAAATGACTTAAAATTGTGCACTGAAGCTAATCGTGTATTAAAGCAAAATGAAAGCAGTTTTAAGGAGAAAGTTGACTTGCTCATAAAACAATTAAAAGAGACTGAAGTTGTTGCTTTTAACCAAGAAAATGACATAAAGTTTTACTTAAAAACAATTGAGGAAACTAAAAAGGACAGAGCTGTTTTACAAGTTGAAAATGAGTCCTTAAAACAAAAACTACATAGTTTAGCTAGTTCCTTCACATTTTGAAAAACTTGGTTAAAGAAAGAAACAACGGGGAAGGGTTGGGTTATAAAGGTGTGCCTCCACCATATGAAATCCTCCTGAACACCAAACAAAGACCTGTTAATAATAATCCCATCAAGGACCATGTGGTGACTACTCCTCTGGTCAGTGATCCGGACACTGCAGTTAAGTCTGCTCCTCCTGTTGCTGATCAGAAGACATCAACTTCAGGCACAATGGATAAAACCATCATTGTGAACCAGGTGGAAGAGAATGTTCAAGCATCTCTTGGGTTGGGTTCAAAATCTGCTGTCACACAACCCAAGATTTCAAAACCCACTCAGTCTAAACCGGTTACGCAAGATACCAATCATCTTAAAAGACAAAGTAATCATAATGTTAAACAAGTAAAATTGTCAAAGAAGGTGAAAATCAAAAGGTTGAGACCAAAAAGCCCATACCTGAAGTGTGCTCCCCTCCCCACAAGAGATCTCCTAGTCCTGTTGAGAGGAGATCATGCTATACTTGTGGACAAAGAGGTCACATCTCTTCAAACTGTCCTCGCTATTAGAAACCTAGGATTAAAGTTGAACTAGATCAAGATGTCAAACAGATTTCTTCAAAGCAGAGATCTAAAACTCCTGTTAGGTCTAAAACACTTGCTATGTCTTTTACCCCTCCCCAACACCACAGACAACACAGACAAGTCACTGTCAAGTCTGTGATGCCTGAGGTTAAACCTGTTTTTGAAAACAAACCTAAAGTTCAAACAGTAAATCAGTCATCGGTTTACTACAAACAATCCTTACACAAGGATGGTCTGTGGAAAGCTAAAACTTCTGATGTGTCTGATAGTGTTGATAAGCTGAAGGATGAGGTCTCTCCAACTGCTAAAGGTTAGTGGGTTGAGTTTGTGATATGTGATGCCTCTGGGAAACCCAATCCAGTCAAGGCATGGGTCCCCCTCCTTAACTATTATCTTCTATTATGTGCACGTTGTCCGCTATAGTGCTTCTACCAACACATGGATAGTAGATAGCGGAGCATCCAGGCACGTGACGGGAAATCAGTCTCTCCTTTTCAACGTCAAATAAACTAAAGGGGGACACGTTTCTTTCGCTGGAAACAAAGGAGGATACATTACCGCACAAGGAGAAGTAGGTAATGGACAGGTAAAGTCTGATAAAGTGAATTACGTTCAACAATTAGAAAACAATTTACTTTCAGTTTCTCAGATATGTGACAAGGGCTTCAAAGTGATGTTTGACAATCGGAAATGTTATATTCCGAAGAAGGAGATGGAGATTCCTAAGGAGTAGGTCTTAATGTCAGCATCAAGGTACAACGATCTGTATGTCTTGGACATGTCAAATGCTTCTACTACTGAGTCTACTGTTCGATGCTTTCTATCAAAAGCAACAGAGAAGGAGTCCATCTTATGGCACATGAGAATGGGACACATAAATCATAGGAAGATGAATCATCTGATTCATAACAACCTAGTTAAGGGAGTTACTGTAAAGAACTTCAAACTTCCAGATTTCTGTGTCTCGTGCAAGAAGGGAAAGCAGACCAGCAAGTCTCACAAGACCAAGCATGTTAATTCTATCGAGATACCACTGGAGCTACTGCATATGGATATATTCGGTCCTGTCAGCACGAAGAGTATCGCTAGAGACTGGTACTGCTTTGTAGTCACGGATGACTACTTACGTTTCTCTTGGGTGATGTTTCTAAAAGCTAAGTCAGAAACCTTTGAGTCGTTCAAGGTGCTCGTCATAACACTGGAGTCACTCTACAATCTGAAGGTGCGGAAAGTACGTTCAGACAATGGAACTAAGTTCAAGAATCAGTGGATGGATGCTTTCTGCAAGGAAAAGGGAATTGTTCATCAGTTCACCTCTGCATACACGCCACAGATGAATGGAGTTGTTGAACAGAAGAATAGGAGCTTGATCGAGACTGCAAGGACGATGTTGGCAGATTCAAAACTGCCAGTACATTTCTGGAATGAAGTTGTTGCCAATGCGTGCTATACACTTAATCTGTGTTAGTAGTTAAGTGGCATGGGAAGACTTGCTATGAGTTACTTCAGAAGCGCAAACCAAATTTGGAGTATCTGGAACCATCCGGAGCTCCATGCACGTTACTGAAGAAAACTCCGGAGGGCAAGTTCAGCGAGAAAGCAGATCAGGGATCTTTCTTGGATACAGCATACCAGACAAACGAGTTTATAACAACTCAATAGGTCAGGTAGAAGTATGGTACAATGTCGATGTGCAACGATACACAATCCCCCTGCTGGAAAAGGTCCGTCGTCTTTCTTCGACTATGATGGCTTTTTCAAATGATTCAACCTTCCTTAGATAGATTCAGATGTAGAGATTGCTGCCCAGATGATGTATGATGTCCAAAATACACCGAATCTGGATACCAGCAATGTGACACCTGCTAGTGGTGCTTCGAAATCTTCAACAGCTACTCAGGACGAGAGTGATGAGTCATCAGATGATGAAGAAGCAGCTGAGACAGGCATTGAGCATAATGTTAATCAAGAGGGAAGCTCATCAGCTGCTGAACATGCATCAGGGAATCCGGATACTGAACCTGTCATCACAGATCTTGATACTGAAGTTGTCGTACCTTCGATACCTATGACTAGGATCAGTGTGAATCATCCCCCGGAGGCTATCATTGGGGATCTTCTCCGGCGTGCAGACAAAAAATCAGTTATATTCTGCTGATTACGCTACAATTATGGAACAGGGCTACGTGAATGACGGGGATTCCAAATGTTTTGTTTCTCAAGTCGAGCCCAAACACGTAAGCGATGCCCTGAAGGATGAGGCCCGGGTCAATGCTATGTAGGAAGGGCTGCTACAGTTCAAGAAGCTTGGAGTGTGGACACTCGTTGACCGGCCCAAAGGAGTTAAAGTGATTGGCACTAAATGGGTGCTACGCTGCAAGAAGGATGACCAAGGTGTTATTATCAGAAACAAGGCACGTTTGGTTGTTCAAGGCTTCAGACAAGTCGAGGGAGTCGACTATAATGAAGTGTTTGCACCAGTGGCTAGAATGGAAGCAATCCGCATCTTCCTAGCCTACGCATCTTACATGAAGGTCAAACTCTATCAACTAGATGTAAAGAGTGCATTCCTTCATGGGGAAATCCGTGAAGAAGTCTATGTCAATCAACCCGAGGGATTCGAAGATCCTTATCATCAGGACAGAGTCTACAAGTTGGAAAAGGCTCTGTACGGGCTACATCAGGCCCCTCGAGCTTTGTATGAGAAGCTCTCCACTCACCTGTTAAAACACGGGTTTCGCAGGGGTGTGATTGACTGCACGTTGTTTATCAAAGAGATTGATGGAGATGTACTAATGGTGCAAATTTATGCGGATGACATTTTCTTTGGTTTACGAAATGAAGATCTATGTAAAGAATTTGAATCTCTGATGAAGGTAGAATTTGAAATGAGTGCCATGGGAGAAATGAAGTTCTTCCTTGGATTACAGGTGGATCAAACACCTACCGGTATTTTTCTGCATCAGACTAAGTATGTCGGAGACATTCTTAGTCGATTTGATATGAAAAATGTCACTGTTGCCGGTACCCCGCCACAAATCATGATGTGGCACCTGATGAGAATAGGGATTTGTTTGATGCCACTATGTATCGTGGGATGATCGGATCTCTTATGTATCTCACTGCCTCGCGTCCAGATATCATGTACGCCACATGTCTGTGCTCAAGATATCAAGCCAAACCGAAAGTGAATCATCTGATCGGGGTGAAAAGGATTTTTTATTATCTGAAGGGTACTCCAACACTAGGGTTGTGGTATCCTCATGATGATGACTTTGAGCTAACGGAGTATAGTGATTCAGACTGCGGCGGCTGCAAGATGAACTTCAAGTCTACATCAGCAGGGTGCCAGTTCATTGGAAGGCGTTTAGTCACCTGGCAATGCAAGAAGCAGACCTCGGTTGCCTTATCAACATGTGAAGCTGAATACGTTGCTGCTGCAAGTTGCTGCTCTCTGATCATCTGGATCCAACAGCAAATGCGGGACTACGGTTTGCAATTTTCTATTTGTTTTAATTTCCGTGTCATATAAAATACAAAAACATAAAAATATTTTTTGTTTTAGAATTTTAGGGGGAGATTAGTTTACTTTCAGTATTTATTTGCTTAAAAAAGGGGGGGAGGGCAGATAAGCTAAAAAGGCAAAAACAACAAATATAAGAATGTGATTCAACACTATGGAAAGTGATAGTACACAGTTGTCGAGTTCCTTGGAACAAAAAAAAGATTTTCAATTTTTGCAATTTTAGTTTAAATTAAATCACAGAAAATTGTTACTTAGAGAATTCTAAGTCTAACAAATTGGGAAAATGATAGTACGCTTGTTTGTAATTGTAATTACACGGAGAAAGTCGATCTAGGGAGGTGTTAGTTCATTATATGATGTGTCGGTAGATTCAATATAATAGACTAGTTGACATCATTGGTGAACTCAATTTAAACTAATCTATTCAACTAATTGTGGGTTCCCATCTTATCACTGGTTAACACAATCAGTTATTTCCAATAAGGGATGACGAGCAAATAAACGCCACTAAAGGTGTGCGGATGACCATAAAAAGAGCAAAGCACGAAAAAATGAAAATAAATGCAATCAAGCTGATAACCTAGGTTGTTGATGCTTTATGTGCAAAAGAAAATTTTAAAGATGCTCTATCAAGAAGATAGGTTGTGTGCCTTTCTGCTGTGCGATGGCACTGACCTGAGGATAAGCATAACCTTGATATTCTAGAATTCACTGTTGTTTACCGCCTCTCTGTTGTGCGATGGCGCTGACCTGAGGCTTGGCTTCTCTTTGAAAGATCTATGAATAGTCTCTTCTTGTCAAAATACCCTTAGACCGCTCAAAAGTCTCCTGAGGAATGTTGATTACCATATAAGCTTAGGATCCACAAATGTTGGTTGAAATAATATAACCAAATACATCACCAATATATGTCAAAAGTCTGTGTATGGATTTAAGTGGACAAGTATACTGACAATCGTCATGGCAGCACCGCCTGATGTTTAAAATCAATGTGTGTTACATATCTGATCAAGCATGATTCCCAGTTATAACTTAGAAATCTCAGATGAATGAGAAACTATGATATGAAAATATGTTAGTTTCCTTTTCAATATATATAAAAGTTCCAAGAAATAGTGTTTATGCCTGTCTGATTCCATATGAATCTATCTTAGAAATGATGTTAATGCTAATAAGCTACTCTACCCTACCCTAACAAAATCACAAAAACATGTTTATTTTGTTACTCAGTTTAGTCTTTCAAGTTATTTGCAAATTGTGTCAGTGTCGGACTTCGCTATGTTATTCATCTCTGTGAATGTCACATAATGAACTTAACGTTAATCTTAAAAAATTGTTTCTGAAAAGGTAAAAGGATCATGTCTGAGATGATCAACTGATCAAAATGTTTTATCTATTGTTATAAGGGGCTAAGTGTTCAAGGGTCAAAAAGGGCAAAATTTCACAAGTATGACCCATTCGCACGACTGGACCATGAATATAGAACAGTCGTACGATTGAACCATACGAATGAACCCATTCGCACGAGTGGACCATAAGTATGGACCAGTCGTACGAAGTGTTCATGTCTGAGATGATCAACTGATCAAAATGTTTTATCTATTGTTATAAGGGGCTAAGTGTTCAAGGGTCAAAAAGGGCAAAATTTCACAAGTATGACCCATTCGCACGACTGGACCATGAATATAGAACAGTCGTACGATTGAACCATACGAATGAACCCATTCGCACGAGTGGACCATAAGTATGGACCAGTCGTACGAATGGATCATACGAATGAGCCCAATCGCACGATTGGAGGTGACCGACTGTGACAGTCGCATGAATTAACCTCAATCGAACGATTGGAGATGACCGAATTGGCGAATCGTACGACTGAAGCTCAGTCGAACGAATCAATCATGCGACTAGGTTCAGTCGCACGACTGAAGGTTGCCCTAGTATAAATAGAGGGGGAGCAGTCTCAGTCGATTCATTCTCCCAAATCGCATTTCAGACGCACGATACACCCTCATACTGCCGAAATTTCAGTTGATCTTCTTAGATCTATTCTTGACTATCTCTGACTGTTTGTTACGACACTATAGGTGCGGGACAATATGTGAACGATTAATCGGTTACTACAACGTCAAAAGGATCGGAAAAATGACCTAATGTAAACCGAACCAAAGATGACAAATAAACCACTAAAACTAAGCTTTTTGAACAAATTAAAGTTATTAGAGTTTTAGTCGGTCTTATGTGAACCAAATGAGCCAATCCTCAACGTCTAACATCAAGTATTGCTCAACAATCAAATTTGAATGAACAAACTGTCGGACATGCGATTGGACACACTGATGAACTTCAATCGCATGACTGAGCGAGGCGAATGGCTCAGTAAGAATGACTGAGACGGACGAATGGTTCAATCGCACGACTGAACCATGCTTCTGAGCTCAATCGCACGACTGAGGTAAACGCATGTGAGAACATACGACTAAGTCCAGTCGCATGACTCAGTCGTACGTATGAGCTCAATCGCATGACTAGATCTCAGTAGCACTGTTCAGTCGCACGACTTGATCTCAGTCGCTTAGCTCAGTCGCATGACTGATCAAAATTTTCAAGTTCATGAAACAAGTTCGGTATTCTTTGACACATACTAATGTTTATTTACTTTATGTTACAGATGGCTAGTCGGTAGCCAATGAGCACTAAGCACAGCATATGTGCTCATCTCGATCTCTCTTCCCACAACGCTGCGGAGTTTGCTGGCATCATCACATTCTTACGACGCTCGAGGATTTTCCGAGCGATCTCTACGCCATGCACACCTTACAGATCCATACAGCAAGCTTTTTGGGAAGGCCCTACTGTAGATAGGCCCACCGAGCCCCATACTATCAGGAGTTCTATATTCGGGGAGGCCATCCAGATTACAGAGGAGGATATCAGGATAGTACTGGAGTTAGGGGATGATTCCGACCGTCCCACCCGATTACATCCCCTCACTGTTCGCGGATTCTTTATGAGGGCTAAGTATTCTGGGTTAACGCAAGTATGCTCAACAAGAGCAACTTGTGCCCCCAGTTCAAATACTTAGCCCATGTACTTCTGAGATGCATCGCATCAAGGAAGGGTGGATTTGATGAGCTCTCAGACCAGATGCAGAACGTATATACTGCACTGGTGCTGAATCATCCATTCAGCTTCTCTATGAGAATCTTCACCTATCTGGTGAAGAACATCAAAGCGAAGGGGAAGGAAAGCTTCTGTATGTATCCACGATTTATACAGATGATCATAGATCAGAAGCTCCCCTCGCTGCCGAAGGAGAAAGAGGATGCTGTGGTCCTAGAGGTCATGGATGACACTACTCTGGGATGGATGAGGGCATACCGAGGGAAGCAGGTGAAGCCCCCGATGAGGAGATTATTTGGACATCTGGCCCATGAGGACTACGTGGCGCCAACGAAGAGTAAGTGGCACCACGACGATAGTGATTCAGATACTAAGCTAATAGCAGTTCCTGATGATGACACAGATGATGATGATAGTAGTGATGGTGGAGATACAGGTCCATCTCACACCCAGACCACTACTGCTCATGTTACATCTCCACCATCTCCACGCGGTGATCTACAGACAGCTGTTTTCCATCAGGACTTCCAGCCTGATGAGGAGGAAGAGTCTGATGAGGAGCCACTAACCAAGACGGTGGGTAGCCGGGTGGTTGCCACCGAGAGGGGGATCAGGACGGTTGGTGGACGTCCGGGCGGGTCTGGGGAGACTACAACATATCCATCATACACCCCAGACCAGCCCAGCAGGCAAGGGGAAGCCTCCGGGTCTAGGGACTCGAAGGAAGAGGATGGCTCAGCCACATGGGCTGAAGCCAAAGAGACGGAGGATCACGTTGATCACTACCTCCACCACCACCTCTACCACTACACCACCTACCACCTCTACACCACCTACCACCACTACACCACCTACCACCACCTACCACAGCCACCCATCATACCACTCCACCCATTCATACTCCACCACCCATATTCACCTCAGCCACCGCTACCACCGCCAGCCACCATGCTGGCCCTTCCACATTCCCCATCGGATCATTCCTCCCTCCTATTAGAGTGGAGGAACAGCTTGCAGCACTTAACAGGATGGTGTTGAAGCTGTTAGCAGTCGATGAGGAGAAATCTGCTAAGCTACGTCACCTGGAGGAGCTAAATGCTTCTCAAGCTCAGCAGATTTCTCAGCAGGCTGAGCAGATCGCCCAACTCCATGAGCACAAAGAGGAATCGGTGAAGAGATTGGAGGAATTAGAGGCTGCTAACAAGAATATCATGCTCAACCTTAAAGGATCACAATATGAGCCTCTGAAAATCGGCGAAGGAGATAACGATGGTGATGATGATGAGGATGATGATGATGAAAAGGATGACAGGAATGATGATGATGAGGAGGATGACGGTGAGGCAAGAGGTAAGGAGGATGACGATGATGACGATGAAGGAGATGCAGCTGCATCTGCCTCTGCTCCTGGTCAAGAGCAAAGGACAAAGAAGAAACAAGACCAATGAGCCTTATCGTCTGCCCCGCCTACCTCACCGTCAGCTGAAGATGCAGAGAGGATTCAAGGCAAAAGTAAAGATTAGATGTTTTATTTTGTTCAGTTTTTGTACTTGAAATCATCAATTGATGTTATGAAATTAATGTATATATTTATTATTTAGTGTTTGATTATCTTGATTACATACTAACTATTGATGTGTTAGATGTTTCAATCAAGCAAATCCAGCATTTCAGCAAGATGAGTACGATGTTGCTCCCTTACAACAGATCAAGTCTCAACTGACCATGATACTTGATCTACAAGGGATCGTCAGGAGGTCCGTGAGTTATACTCCTAAAGAAGGAGAAATAATTCACGACCTCACTGATGAGCAACTTACTAAAAAGTTCCAGCTGAATCCAGATGAGATAGTGAAGGATGCTCCTACCTTCGATGTGGATAGTGATGAGGAGCTGAAGGATATAGACGAGATCTGAAGGTGTCAGGGAAGATCATATCTTGGGCATATTTTGAGGATCTCAATGTTTACGCAGTAAAGAGGGAGAGGGGAATCGAGTACTTTAGATTCCCACATGATCTAAAGACTCTCCTTGGTTTTGAGCTCAACCAGCTGGAAAGACTGAAGCTGCTGTATGCTGACACGAAGAAAATGTCAGGCTGGTTTGAGGCTACGCTGAAACGTGAGCATCTTACCAGATGGGTGAATTTCAAACCTCAACAGGCTACGAGGTACATCAGAAGATCTGAGGTGAACCCTATTACTGGAAGACCAAAGATAGTCCTGAAATGGCACCCTCCGCGTACAATGTCACGTATTCCATTGAGGGAGATGCCATAAGATTTTGCACCCCATTTCAAATGGTGGTATTATGACTGGCGCACTGGAGAGGCCGTCATAGTTTTGGATAGGGAAGGGAAGGTAGAGACGATAAGAGTATTTGACCCTATGTGGCTAACAAACTTATCCGCTTCTGATGTCTACATATTGTACAAGTGGTCATTATTTTTTGATACGCAGTATATAGTGCAAGCACTTCAGATCCAACATGTCATACGTTTATGCTTTGCACTTAATATCCATGCTGGGGTATCTAAAGAAGAACGAGCTAAGAGGTTTGAATAGTTTAAAAGGGAAGTCAAAGATTAGATAGAACTAGGTCCAAGGGGGAGTTTGTTGGTACACATGTCCCTGGTTCTAGTTCTAGTGAGCTCAAATGTATTTGACTTTCATTTTGTAACACTTATGTAATGTTTGATATACGAAATGAAAAAGTCTTCTTTGAATGTTTATTGGTTGTTGAATGTTATATCTATTAATATGATTTATTGTTACACGCTTAGATGAACATGTTATATAGGTTTACAGTTGTTAGACATAGTTCTATATCATTAAAGGTTCATGAATATGTTTAACTAAGTATCATGATTCAGTCGCACGACTGGACCATGCGAATGGGCCAGTCGCACGACTGAACCAGGTGATTCAGTCAATCACCTTATTGAGTCATAAGACTGACTCAGTCGTATGAATGAATCGGTCGTACGACTCAGTCGCACAACTCAGTCGCACGACTGAGCCATACACATGGCTCTATCATACGAATGAGAGCTGTAACCTATAAATACCACTTAATTTGTGGAAAAACGGAAGACTTCGAGCATTATCAACCCTAGCCATTCCTGTTCGTCCAGAGAGTCCCTTCCAACTTCATAGAAAGTTTCTGATCAATTCTAATCAATTCTTAACGTATTCTCATCGTTGGTTTTGATCGGATTAACGTTCTCCCTGATTGGATCGCCAATCAAATAGGATTCCGCACTATTTGATCTGGTTTCACGTTGAATCAGTTAGTACTCCGTCCGTACACGCTCCTAACAGTAAAGAACAGTTTAACGAAAGAAAAGTATGTTTTATTTATAAAACTAGAACTCACTCAGCATCGCTGACTTTTGTATGCATGATAGTTGGCAGGTATTTTATTGATGCTGAGGAGTTGCAGGCATGGATGCATAAGCTACTGGGAGCATTTTGAGGCTGGCATCCATATTTTGACATGTCATTGTATTTTGAGATGAAAACGAATGTTGTAATGTAATGAAATGACATGTTTTTAGTTATTAATGAAAGTTTTAAATTCCACTGCAAAGTGAATATACGTTTTAAAAGGTTTTATGCGCGATGAATGACTAACTGTGAGGTTCCCAGGAACGGGGACTTACAAGTTGGTATCAGAGCTAAAGTTTATGTGAATTGGGTAATTATTTTCAAAACCTAATCTTAAACTGAGAATGGGACGAAAAGAAAAGGATGCCAGTCCTAGTAGCTACGTGCCTGCAGGTAAAGGTTTTATGTAAACAATTTATGTAAGTTAATGTTAACCGGTATTACGTGCGCATGTTATGTGGCTAGTGTGCTTTTGTATAGAGTTAGATACTAATGTAGTCAGGATAGGAGATGCTTGGTGTGTGAAGAGTAAAGTAAGTGGCTAATCACAACTGGCCACTGTAATTAGGGACTTACTATTACTTGACATAGTCTGAGCTATTCCTTGAATGACCGTGTTAGTGTTTGAATCTTATAGTGGTTAGAGAATGGCTGGAGGTAGATCATCTAAGACCTCTAGGGGTGGAGCACAAGGAGGACATGGTACTGAACCGTGTGTTATGAGGAATAGGGCTAGGGCTACTGAGAGGACACGTGAGGAGCCTGAGATGCATCACCAGGACGGTGGAGATGAGAGCATGAACTTGAGAGCCTCGGTGAAAGAGGCAGTAGTAGAAGAGGTCCATCAAGTTATGCAGACAATTCTGCCATCTGTAGTGACCGAAGTGATTAAAGCTGTTTAGAAAGGCAAAAGGAGGGAGAGGAACAGGTCCTCGGGAAGGAGAGAGCAACCGGAGAGCGAGACGGTTATCCCTACTGATGAGGAAGAGGAGGAAGAAGAGCTTGTTTCCTGAGGCAGCACGAGGCTATAATTATAGGGCATTCCAAAGGTGCAAGCCCTCTACCTTTGATGGTAATGGCACTGCTGTTGCTGCTGACCGATGGGTGAAGGAGATGGAGGTTGTCCTTGAGATTAGCGAGTGCCGAGAGGACCAGAAGGTGAAGTTTGCCACTCATTTGTTTGTGGACTCCACCTTGTGCTGGTGGGACAACATTGTCCAGGCTGAGGGTACCAGGGCAATCGGGAGAATGAGGTGGAGTGAACTGAAGAAGCTGGTAATCGAGGAGTTTTGTCCTCACCATGAATTGGACAAGATCGAGAGAGAGTTCTTGCAACTGGAGGCGGGAACGATGACGTACCAATAATACACCACTAAGTTTAACGAGATGGCAAGGCTGGTGCCAGATCAGGTGACGCCTATGTCACGAAAGATCAAGAGGTACATTCAAGGACTACCGACAGACATCCGCAGACATTTGATCGCTGCCCGACCAGGTACATTCAGATCGGTGGTCGACTTAGCTGGGAGATTGTACAACGAGCGAGATGTGAGGACGATAACGGACGAAGAGGAGGAGCGGGACTACGTTAAGAATGCGAATGGAAGGCGAGATAGTAATGGTAGACTTGTGGTTGAAGGTAAGGCGATGAGGGTCGATGATCAGAAGAGGATAACAAGGAAGGACGAGTTACGCAAGAAGTGTGGTAGAGGCCACGAAGGAGAGTGCAAGTGGGGACTAAACATCTGCTTCCAGTGTGGAAAGGAGGGCCACAGGGCAAAAGATTGTCAAATGGCTAAATGCTACGACTGTGGCGAGACTGGACTGTTGAAAATTATATAAGGCTCGGCAAAACAATGAAAGCTAGATAAAGATGTTGATGATGAAGATGCGAAAATGAAGAAGTCAAGAGAAAGACTGAAGTCACGCGAGAAGAAGGAGTCGCGCGAAAGGTTGATCTGCGCGAAAAGCATGTGTCACGCGAGAATTTTTGTTTTAGTATAAATATGTATTTTTCGCTTTTGTAGTTTGAGTTTTTCCAGAGTTCTGATAATTCAATTTTCTTTGTATTCGTTCTGTGCAATTCGCACAAGATTGTAATCTCATTGATTATCAATTGAAGTCATTTTGATCTATCATTTCTCTTCTTCCAATCTCAATTACATTCCGCATTCTTGAGATTGAGATCTTGGTTGTTGTTCTTGGGAATTGACTGAGTTTTACAATTGGTATCAGAGCGTTTGGCTCTAGAACCAAGATTAGAAGACGTTTTTTGTTGATTTAACGCACTCTTCATCTTGCTTATTCATTTGGTTAATTGAGAGTTTGATGTGGAGAGGTTATGCTGCTGAAAATTCGAGAAAAGTGATCATTTGGACTGAATTTGATTGAGTTTGGACTTAAAATTGAAAGAAAACTGATTAATTTGAACTAAAATGAATCAAATTGGAACTAATCAGTTAATTTGAGGTGAAAAGTTGGTAAAATTCGCAAATTGGAAAACTAATTGTGTGAAAACGTTCAGGACTTTTCGCGTGCGAAAACTGCATTTTCGCACAGGCAGTTATTCTGCTTTTCACGCGAATTCGCTTGGTGGACTAGTGGGGAATTTCGCACGATTTGGAATCTCGCGCGAAAGTTGCTCTCGCGCGAAAGTAGTTGTCGCACGAAGTTGCTTCTCGCACGAAAAGTCTGGTTTTTGATTTTCTGATCAACATGTCTTCATCAATACCTAATTTGAAGCATCTTATGGCATCTCTTCATCTTGATATTGAAATCGGCACTGGGAATAAGCCACCTAGACTTATCAGCGAAGATGATTATGCTGATTGGGCTTATAGGTTCGAGAATCATGTTATATATACTGAACCTAAGATGTGGAGGTCGATCAAGTATGGTTCTTATATCCCCTTGTATAAGAATGATAAAAGGGGAAATGGTTAAGAAACCTGAACACTTGTGGGATGAGGACGACATGAAGAGATTCGAGGTTGATGACAAGGCATATGCTGCTATTACTATGGCCTTGACCATTGAAATTTCTCACAAGTTTAAAGAGTTCAGAGGAGCGAAGGTGTTATGGGATGCATTGGAAACTCAGATCATGGGAAACAAAGACATGAGGGAAGGCAAGAAGGATATGCTGAATCAAGAGTTTAACATGTTTAATCATGTTGTGGGTGAGTTGTTGCATGTTCAGATAGCCTGGTTTGTAAAACTGGTTACAAAAATGAAGAGTGCTAGAATAACACTGGAACCAGTTATGGTTAACAAGAAGCTGTTGAATTCACTTCCTTACAGTTGGAATCACGACAGTACACTGATCAAAAGAACTAAAGACTTGTATACTCTTCCTCTAACTGATTTAATATCCACTATCAAGTCTTATGAAATGGATGATAAGCAGAGAGCTGCTAATCATTTGAGTTCTTTGGGTGCTAAAGCAACTGCTCTTTATGCTAAAATGGCTAGTAATCCTAATTACTATGTCATTTATACTCAGATGTGTCAGCAACAGCAAACAGGAAGTTCAGCATCTCCAGATATACAACCAGTAATGAACCCTCAAGTTCTAATTCCAGCTGCTCAACATTATTCCCCCATCATCCATCAACAAATTCCTCAAACTCCAGCTCCACAGAGCATTCAACAAGCTTATGTCGCTACCACTGATCCTTCAAAACAGACTGTTCAGATTGCTGAGGAACATCTTGCATTATTCACTACTTTCATGTCAAGCTATGAAGCTTTCGTGGCTGGTAGACTCACTGCTCCAAATGTTTTGGTTGATGATCTACAACAAGTAAACCCTGATGATGTGGAAGAAAATGATATCAAGTATCAAATGGCAATGGTGGTTTACATGGCTAAAAATTTTGCTAGAAGAACTGGAAGAAAGATGTTTGGAGTAAACAACTCTAGCAAAATTGGTTTTGACAAGTCCAACCTGAGATGTTACAACTATGATAAACCAGGTCATTTTGCTAGAGAATGTACTGAACCCAAGTCTGGTCAAGTTGAAGGACCCAAAAGAATGGTCACTGTGGAGGTTGAAATGAAAAAAGATAAAGCAAGTACTTCTGGAGGTAACAAAGCATTGGTTTCACAAACTAATGCTGAATATGATTGGTCAGACCAGATGGAAGCTCTTGATCTGAAGTTGTCTACAGCTTTGATTGCTAAGATTGTTACTGAACCAGAAGAGGAGGAAAATTTGTTTGCTGAGTTGGTATCTGACGATCTGTTGGATGGTTTGTTTGGTGAGAAGAAAGCAGAGAAGGAAGAAGTTAAAGGTGAGGAAAGTGCGGAGAAGGAAGAGAAAGAAAAGAAGGTTGTTGAGAAGAAGAAAGAAGTTGAAGAGCACACTGCTGAGCCTCCAGTCAAATACAAGTTTGAATATTCTAAGATTATTGATGTTGCTCCAGTGGAAGAACATGTAGATGCTTTGAAAGCATTCATGGTAAAGAAGGTTGAAGAGTCTGAAGGAGAAAGCTCAGAATCGAAGGTATATGATGATTTATGCACAAATATATGTATTGAGAAAGTTTAAAGGTACAGAGTTCATAATGAGAACTTGATAATCGAAGTTGAAAAACTTCAATATCAAGCTCGAAAACACAAGTCAAATGAAAAGATTTTTAAAGAAAAACTTGATGGTTTAAATAAAACGGTGTACAACTTACAATTAAATCTTCATGATAAAGAATGTACAAATAATTTTTTGACTAACAGAAGTAATGAACTCGCTTTCGAAATCAATCGACTCAACAGTGAACTAGCCTCGGCTAAATTGACTGTTGAAAAGTTTGAACTTTCCTCAAACATGGTTGAAGGTATTATCAAATCTCAAATGACACAGAAGATAAAAGGAGGAAAATGTGGTGTTGGATTTTCAAACATCGCTCCTCCAATTAATCATGATTATTCATGTTTGCCTTTGACTGATGTCATTTCTGATTGTGATATGAGTTATGGGATAGGTTTTTCACCTTCCTCAGACTTAAAACCTTCAGTCAAAATAAATTTCACTGTTGATCCTATCACAATAACAAAAACTAAACAATCAACTGAAAATTTTTGTGCAGATAATGTGAAGGTGGGTGGTTTGGTTTAAGAGTGGGAAAGTGATTGTGTGAGTGAGAATGAAAGAGAGAGTTTGAAAAATAAGAATGTAAAAGATTTCAAATCTGATTGTAATCAAACTTCACTGAGGAATGAAAAGAATGTTGATTTAAATGAAACAAAATCAAATATCTACTGTAATTTGAATAAAATTCAAAGGGCTAATCATAAGGTGAATCTTGAAAAAGATTTTAAAAATAGATTTGTTTCTAAAGGTTTAATTGAAGATGAAGATTATATTTTTAAAGAAACGAATTTTCGATTCTTTAAAAATAAACTTCATCAGAATGCTAACCCTGTGAAACAAGATATGTGCAGCCCAGATGTGCAAAAGACTGCTCCTTCCTCATCAATTCTAAAAATTCAAAAGCCTGGTCCTTCTCTAGCATCCATTTGAATAACAAAGCCTGGTCCTTCTCCAGTACATTCTAAGAATGGTCAAATTCTAGCATCATTCGTTCCAAAAGTCACAGCAGATAAACCTCACATTACAAGTGGTCAAAAATCACCCATTCCTTGAATCTATCTAAGATGAACAAGCAATTATCAAATGAAGCAATGATTCGAGAGACTGTGCAGAAAGTTAAACAAAAACGTCAATCTGACTTTGGTTTTTATGACAATTTTCATAATTGTCATCCACAGTTTGTTTTCCACACACAACAAAGGAAATGTTATCAGTGTGGAAACATAAATCATCTTGCAAATAATTGTCCTTTTCGACAAAAATCACTAAGCAAACAACGATTTCATATTTCTATTGCTCACAATAGAAAAATGTTTTTCACTCGTAAAAAGTTTTCAAAACCAATGAAATCAAAAGTTGAATATGCTTATGATGTCGAAAAGAACAAGAATTTGAAAAATAATTTAAAAGATAACATCAAATTAAGAAGTGTTAAAGAAAAGACTGATGTGCAAAACAAATATAACAATCTCAAATCATTTTGTCTAACTGCAACAAAGAATGTGCTCAAGTCTTGTTTGACTTGGGTACCAAAGACTAAGTAATTCTTTTACTTATACAGGGACAACCGCAAAAGATTATTGAAAGCTTATGGCATGTAGACAGTGGTTGTTCAAGACATATGACTAGAAATTTATCATTACTTCAAGATGTTCAGTCATATAATGATGGAAGAGTAATTTTTGCAGGTGATAAAGGAGGACGTATTACTAAACGTGGTACAGTTACAAATGGTGTCCTAAGTTTCGAAAATGTCAATTTTGTTGAGGAATTAAAACATAACCTGCTAAGTGTGTCTCAAATTTGTGACAAACAGTATTCTACACACTTTACTAACAAAGAATGTTTAATCATAAAACCGGGTTTTGTAATTCCTGATGAATGGGTTTTGATGAGGACTCCGAGAGACAATGATACATATCTTCTTGATATGCATTGTTCTAATTCTTTGGTAACCGCTTCTGGCTTATTATCCAAAGCCTCGGAGAATGATTCCATATTATGGCATCGTCGGTTGGGACATGTAAATCTTAAAAACATGAATAAACTGGTACGTGGAAATCATGTCATTGGTTTACCCGAAAAAGAATTTCAATTAAATGAACATTGTCTGTCATGTTCAAAGGGTAAACAACATAAACTTCCTCACAAACCAATTGCACACAACTCAATCGAATCAATCTTACAACTCTTACATATGGATCTATTTGGTCCAATGAGTGTTTTAAGTTTGGGTCAACGTTCTTATTGTTTGGTTGTTACTGATGACTTTTCAAGATTTACTTGGGTGTTTTTCTTAGCATCTAAGGATGAGACTCCACTTCTTTGATCAAGTTCATTAATTTAGTGGAGAATCAGACTGATAAGAAGGTAAAATGCATCAGAACTGACAATGGAACAGAATTCTGTAATCAAACGTTGAATGAGTTTTGTGAATCCAAAGGCATTGCTAGACAATTCAGTGCTGCAGGTACTCCAAAACAAAATGGAGTTGCAGAACGAAGGAATAGAACACTCATTGAAGCTGCTAGAACTATGATATCAGCTGCCAAATTACCTTTGTTCTTTTGGACTGAGGCAGTAAACACTACATGTTATGTTCAGAATCGTGTTCTAATCAATAAAAGATTACAAATGACTCCTTATGAAATATTTTATAAACACAAACCCAAAGTCAAATATTTTAAAGCCTTTGGTTGCTGTTGTACTTTGTTACACACAACCGAATCAACCTCAAAATTTTCTGAAAAGGCTGATGAATGTTACTTTGTGGGATATGCAGCTAATAAGGTTGCATATCGGGTTTATAATAAAAGAACAAGACAAATAATTGAGTCATTTAATATTGATTGGCACGAGCTTAACATAACTGATGCAGGCTCAGCTCCATCATGGGTTTATGATTATGAATCATTGTTCATAAATTTTAAAATTTCTAAACCTTCGTCTGCAGATACTAATTCTCAAGCATTATTTTTGGAGAACAAAATCATTGAGGAAATTCCATCTCTTATATCTGATGATTCTGCTATTCCATCATCATCCAAGAGTATTCCTACTGCTTCTGTGCATGTGTCTGAATGTTCTGGTTTACCAGACGATCTTTCAGAACAGATCCACAATCAGGAGCTGGAAGAACCACTGAACTCACCATTGTCTACATCTTCTTCAGAGACTATTGATACTCCAATAGAAGACATTCAAGTTCCATTTGAAGAATCTCCAATTGTGTCTACTGCTTCTGAAAATCACACTTCAGATGACACTTTTGAAGAAAATATTGTGTATCAGTCCCAAAACTCTGAAGAATTGAATGCAAATGTTGAACACATCACTAACTTGGAAGATGAGATTGTTGCAGATGATATTCCTTAACTGAGAATCCATAAAACTCATCCAACCGAAGCAATCATTGGTCTATTGAATGAAGGTGTAATTACCAGAAGTCATTCAGGAGCAATCAACACATGTCTGTGTGCTTGCTTTCTATCACAGATAGTGCCAAAGAATGTTGAAATGGCACTCAAGGAAAGCAGTTGGATAGAAGCAATGCAAGATGAGTTTATGCAATTTAAGAAGCTGAATGTTTGGCATCTTGTAGAACTTCCAAAGGATAAGCTTCCAATTGGAACAAAGTGGATATTTAGGAACAAAACGGATGAAAAAGGTGTTATAGTTCAGAATAAAGCACGTCTTGTGGTGCAGGGATTTTATCAAATTGAAGGATTGGATTATGAATAAGTGTATGCTCCAGTTGCAAGACTTAAAGCAATATGCATTTTCTTAGCCTTTGCTTCATACATGAATATCAAGGTGTATCAGATGGATGTCAAAACTGCTTTCTTCTACGGGGAAATGAAGGAAGAAACCTATGTCTGTCAACCTCCTGGATTTGAAGATCCAGATCATCCTGATTATGTCTACAAATTAGATAAGGCGTTGTATGGTTTACATCAAGCACCACGTGCTTGGTATGCAACTCTGACTGAACATTTGCTTGCAAATGGTTATTCATGAGGAGCAATTGATCAAACCTTATTTATTCGTAAATCAGGCGATGACATCATTCTGGTCCAAATCTATGTCGATGATATCATTTTTGGGTCTACAAATGATAGTTTGTGCACGGAGTTTGAAAAGTGATGAAGAAGAAATTCGAGATGAGCTCTCTTGGTAAAATTTCATTTTTCTTGGGTATCCAAGTTAATCAATCTGAAACTGGCATTCTCAATCAACAAGAAAAATATGTTCAGGTTATATTAGAGAAATACAAGTTTTAAGATTCTAAAGTAGCTCCAACTCCTATGTCTTCTCGTCATACTCTCACTCCAGATCCATTAGGAGAATCAGTTGATCAACATCTGTACAGATCAATGATTGGTTCTCTCATGTATCTTACTGCAAACAGGCCGGGTATCATGTTCCCTGTTTGTCAGTGTGCCCGATATCAAAGTGATCCAAAAGAATCACACATGAAAGCTGTCAAGCGGATTTTCAAGTATCTCAAGGGTAAACCAAAACTTGGTCTTTGGTATCCTCGAACTTTCGATTTCAATATATTTGCTTATACTGACAGTGATTATGGTGGGTGCAATTTAGACAGGAAGTCGACTACAGGAGGATGTCAATTTTTTGGTAACCGACTCATTCCCTGGCAGTGTAAAAGGCAAAACACTGTTTCCACATCCACTGCCGAAGCTGAATATGTGGCTGCATCGAGCTGTTGTTCCCAGCTTGTCTAGATTCAACAACAACTTCTCGATTATGGTCTCAACATATATGACACACCAATTTGGTGTGACAACACGGCAGTACTGAACATCGTTAAAAATCCCATTCAACATTCCAAAACTAAACACATTGACATCCGAATCCATTTTATCCGTGACTGTTTTGATCGAAAACTTATTCATTTAAAACAAGTGCCGTCAACTGAAAACATCGCTGATTTATTTACCAAGGCATTTGATCATTCTCGATTTGATTTTCTTATACAATCATTAGGAATGATTGACTTTGGATAAATTGATTTCTTGAATCTTCACAAAAAGATTTTTCATTTTTTAATAAGGAATAAAATTGTAATTGTTTTATTTTTCTTTAAAAGAACAATCAAAATTTTAGGGGGAGAAATTAGAAAAACAAGTTCTGAAAAATATTTTTGGTTTTAGGGGGAGTCAAGATTAAAGAATTGTTAAAAAGAAATTTTCATGATTAAATGAGAAATGATATTACAAAGTTCAAAAAAAATGATATTACAAAGTTCAAAACAAGTCTAAGTACTTTCAAAGGCTTACATATAAAAAGACTTGGATAATGTTTGATGTGTCAATAGGCTTTGTTTTCAAGAATGAAAAGATCATAAATGAGTAAGTAAACGTGAAGTAAAGTGATATGATTTAGTGGGCAACATATCAGGATTCTGTGACAATACTAAAAATGTTCTAAAACAGACTGAGAGTTATATTCTTGTCATACTCAAGCCTGTTATTGTTTGATTCAGTGATCATCATATATAAATATGTATATATATATATAAGAAAATACAAAAAGACATGCAACAAGAAATAAAAAGACATAAATAAAATAAATGAGCAAAAAGATGCCAAAAGGCCATATAGAATATAAGATGCAAAAGTGCACAAATCAAAAGATATATCTAAAGACATACATACTATATGGTATATTTTTTCTACTTTGAGAATATTTTCTGATCACGAAAGGCAAAATCAAAAGATGGGGCATGTAAGTCCGAATGGCTTTTAAGTCCTAAACATCTTGAGGGGCAGACGTAAGTCCGGATGGCGGTTTGTAAGTCCTTAAACTTGTTAATATTCCATGTTAAAATATTTCTCATGCTAGTTATGCTCAAATAGATATATTTTAGGAATAAACAAATGGTATCACTGATCAACAATGCATGGTTTAATTCAATTTGGGATGACTTGAAATCTCGATAGTGTCTTGAAAACGAATAAGTATTTTACAGAAGTTCTGATTGTGGAATCCACTGAATTTATATAAAGTCATACAAAATATGATAAGTATCACTCCTTATGTTTCTATGTAAAACCTGAAGTATAAGTTTAAAAAAGGACAAAATATATTGACAATCAACTTAACCAGTTTATTTTAAATAAAGCTGGATAGAGTCTTGACTTGACAAAGGACTATATGATCTCATTATGAAAATTCTTACAAGACAATTTTGATCAATAAACAATTCAGATCTTGATTTTTTATATGTTTTCATTATTTTGTTATTTTGTTTGTTTTGTTTTGTTTTCATTTTGTTTTGTTTTTGTTTTGTTTAGGTTTAAGACAAATAGATCACAAATAAATTTTTGAAAATTGAAGATTCATTAAATTAATTGGTCACTTGGTAAATAAAACATTCTGTTGATATACATAATTGATAATAAAAAGTTTTTGAAAAATGAGAAAAATTGAAAAGTTGAAAAATTGAAAAATTTTTGAAAGTGTCAAACACTCTCGCGCGAAAGGGGGAGTCGTGTGACATGTCAGGCATATAAATAACACAGTGTTGAACGAAAAGTCATTTTTCGCATTCCTTATCATCCGAAAACACTTTTCGCACTTATTCATCTTTTCACTTTCTAATCGTATTTCGTCCATCTCATACACTATGAAACATTCATTGGTTCACATTTACTCTATTCTGATAGTTAAAGGTAGTTTCTGATTGTTATGGTTACTAAAGAAATCATATTCTAAAATGAACTTAACAACTTTAACTAAAAATCTAATAAATGGACTTAAATGTTAAAATTGAAAGATTTGTAGGACTTAATGGACTTAGGCGAAGGTTAGGAAATGACTTGATTGGTTTAAAGTAGTGATTTTGAAAGTTAATTTTGAAAACTGTACTGCGCGAATCACAAGTAATGAACAGGCGCGAAAAGGGTGTTTTCGCGTGAATAGTGTTGTCGCGTGGATACTATTTTCACATGATATTTGACTTTCGCTTGAAATTAGATTTTTCGCACTAAAAGCTGTTTTCGCATGATATTGTATTTCGCTTAAAAGGTTGTTTTCGTATGATAAATATTTTCGCACGAATTGATTTTTTCGCATGAACATAGTTTTCGTGCGATAGAAACCTTTATTTGCTGAAATTTTTCTAAGTGTGGAAATAGTTCTTTTCGCGCGATTGAAACACTTTAATGGTGAAATTTTCTAAGTGTAAAAATGTTATATTCGCGCTACTGAAAACTTGAATGACGAAATTTTTTCTAAGTGCTAAAACTTTTCTTGTTTGTGATTAAATTATGTTGATTGTACTTATCTTGTTTGTTTGTGTAATTGCAGATGGCACAAATGATTTTCAATAAAAATCATAACTGTGTGGCCTACTTGGATAATGTCCCAGAGGGAAAGGAACTTTTTGCTTCTATGATTGAAGGACTGAAGAATTCCCGTATTGTCTATGCTATCTCTGCTGATCCAACCATCTACTCTGAGTTAATCGACTTATTCTGGAGCACTGCTGCTCTAGAAGAGGATCAGGAAGGCAAACCCATTATTACTGCAACCGTTAAAGACAAGAGGGTGATTAATTCCCAAGCTATTCTGAACCGAGTTCTTTTATTTGATGACCAAGAGGATGCTCCAACAAGATTGGATGATGAAGTTGTATTAGACTGTCTTACACGGATGGGATATGAGTACATATATCCTAGTCTAGAGAAGAAGTGGTTGCCACCATATTGGAAGTATCTATTTCATGTGGTTATCCATTGTCTGAGTAATTTGAAGGCGGGGATGGACAGTCTAAGCGTTGTATTTGGATCTCTATTAGTTTCTCTTATGGATGATATACCCTTTAGTATATCTAGAGCTATCTTTCAGGAGATGCAGAAGAATGCCACTGCTAATCCTGGAAAGAAGTTCATTATGTATCTGTGGTTTATTCAGTTGGTGATAAACGATGCTTATCCAGAGTTTGCAACACTTAGATCTTCTGAGTATGTTGTTCAAACGATCAAGAAAGAGATATTTACACACTTGACTGGAGCGAGAGGGAATAAATGCTCTGGTGAAAGTTTTGCCAAGATTGGTCGGTTTTCAGAGATTGATGACAGTGTTAGAGACTTAGAAGGAGATGTACCCACTGAGGAAGCATAGACTGGTACTTCTACCTCTGTTGCTAGAGATGATATAAATGAGGAGATTGAGAGACTGTTTGAGGATGATCCAACTAATGAAGAAAGAGTGGAAGGTGAAGTTCACTCAGCCTCCAGTTCGGATACTGTTAGTGATCAAATGGGGAATGTACCTTATGTTCTTCAAACTGATCAGACTCCGTCTACACCAACTTCCTCTAGGAAAAGATCTGCTGATGATAGAGACACTGATTACATTCCTGTGGAATCTCCGAGTACTTCTATGAGGCTTAAACGAATGGCAAAGCGGAAAGACTTCCCTGCAAGGAAAAGAGGGAGAAGTGGTATTCCTAAACGACCACGAACTCATGTGATCATCACAGAAGCTGAAAAGACTACTATTTTGATATTCAGAGATCACCAGAAAGAGTGGTTACTGAGGAAGAAACTCATGTTGATACCACTGCCACTGTTACTGAGACAGAAATTGTTCCTGTTTCTGAATCAGCAAATGTTTCTGGGTCTAGTTTTTCGACTCCACCTCGACAAGAAAATTTGGAGTTCGATGTTGATACATTTCTGAACACTCCACCAGAGTTCAGAGGTAGAGAAGAATCATCAAGTGCTCCTTAATCTACATCTATCACATTGGAAGAAAGAGTAAAGAATCTTGAAAAGGAAAGCTATGAGAATATGAAGATTATTTCTGAGTTAAGAAAGGAAAATGAGGAGAAAACGAAACTGATTACTATGATTCATTTGGATTCAACCATTAAGGATTCAAGAATCGCATCTCTTGAGCTACAAATGAAAAATGTGATTGATTACTTCGCGGGTTTGGAGAGACAGCTACATGAGCTGAGAGAGTTTATCTCTCAAACTTCTTTCCATCAATAGCAGGTTGTACGTTCTACAACTATGGTTGGTGAGACGAGCAGGCGTTCACCGAGTCCATCTCCTGCAGCTGATTTACAAGAAGTTAAGAAAGTCACCAAAGCTCAAACTACAGAGACACAAACAAGTGTTAGTGTTACTGAAGGTGTTCCAACTACATCTAAAGTACCTATCACTGAAGTTGTTACACCTACAGCTTTTTTTGATCCCGAACACATGATGCCTATCCCTGCTGCTAACGAAGAAGAAGATGAAGATTTGATTGATTATGGTGATTCAGATGATAATTCAGATGATGATTTAGATGATGATGAAGATAATGATGATGATGATGATGATAATGATGGTGGAAATGATGGTGATAATAATGATGATGATAATGCTAATGATGATGATAATGATGGAGGTGATATTGGAGGCTTATCATCTAATCCAACTGGTGATACTGGCACTGAAAATGTCTCTGGACCAAGTGCTAGTGATCCAGAATGATATGAACCATTGGATCCTACCACAGAAGATTTGTACGAGAAAGAGTTATACTCATTTCAGCAGTCTACCTAAACTGAAGTTACAGAAGAAGATTTTGGCTTATTCGATGATGTAGATGAGCCCAATGAGTATACTGATATTTTTGGGAACAACTTACATGACTTATTTAAAGATATTGATCTAGAAGAAGGAGAAATTCCTACAAGTCTGTAAGTGATCCAACTCCAACTGATACAACTCAAAAGGATTCTACTGGTCAAATTGCTTTATATACCAAAGGAGGATTACAGTTTCGAGCACCACCACCACCTACAGAGACTCACTTTCTGTTTGTATCTAAGCTAAAAGATAAATATGGTGAGATATCACATGTGATTAGCTGGGCTTTTGATGGTGAGAAAAAGATGTATGTTATAAAGAGAAGGAATGGAGAGATAGATTACCTGAAAAGCACTCAAGACTTTCACACATTACGAGCTGCTGATCTATATGCAATGGGTAAAGCTCCATTTTTTAATGAAAGCAATTACGGAGAAGCTGAACTGATGAGGTCAAAGATTAGAAGAGAAATGAGAACTAATTTCAAAGACTTCAGAACTACAAAGTCAAAGGTGATTGATGACTCTTCAAGAATTGATGAAAATACCAAAGCTCTAATGAAAATCAGAGTCTATCAACATCCTAAATATATAAAGAAAGTCCTAGTTCATGCTCCCGTTCCTCCAAATTCTTTGAAGCAATTTATATCTTGGAGTTGTGAAAAGGATTCAGGTCATGCTGTGATCAAATGTATTGATAGATCATACAGAATCATTGATCCAGCTGACTTTTAATGAAGTTTGGCAAAGACGACTTGAATAAGCTACTACATTGCCCTATCTCAGCTGATGAGTCTGTTTACTTTTTATCTTACCAGTATGTTTGGATGACTGATCGGATCCTATGGAATAAATGGTATGCATATTCTGGTACATACAAGAAAGCTAACGTTGATTTAGACTAGGAGTGTTTCACCGAGCCTAGGGGAAGATTGTAGAAGACTATATAAGGCTCGGCAAAAAAACGAAAGCTAAATGAAGATGTTGATGATCAAGATGCGAAAATGAAGAAGTCAAGCGAAAGACTGAAGTTACGCGAGAAGAAGGAGTCGCGTGAAAGGTTGATCCGCGCGAAAAGCATGTGTCGCGCGAGAACTTTTGTTTTAGTATAAATATGTATTTTTCGCTTTTGTAGTTTGAGTTTTTCCAGAGTTCTGATAATTCAATTTTCTTTGTATTCGTTCTGTGCAATTCGCACAAGATTGTAATCTCATTGATTATCAATTGAAGTCATTTTGATTTATCATTTCTCTTCTTCGAATCTCAATTACATTCAGTATTCTTGAGATTGAGATCTTGGTTGTTGTTCTTGGGAATTGACTGAGTTTTACATGGACATATGAGCAAAGACTGCAAGAAGTCAAGAGCAGGAAGCTCTAGTGCGAGGAAAGAGAAAAGAGTGTGAAGGCTAAAGCCTTTGCTATGACCAGGAGGAGGTTAGCTCAGACTTAGAGGTAACATCAGGTATGTTTTTGAAAATTTAAATTTGTGCATATATGCTTTGATTGTGGTGTTAGAAGTAGTTTCGTTCCTGCTGCCTTCTGTGATAAGTTTCATGTTAGGAGTAGGAAGATTGATGTCATTCGACATAGGAACTACTATGGGTAAGTCTACTAGATTACCCAGTGCACTGAAGGACCACGCCATTGAATTGAGAGAGCACTTATTTTTTGTTAGACCATCCCTAATACACGTAGGTGGATAGACGTACACCTCCAGGTGAATTGAATAGTAACTTATGAGGCGAACACTGAGTGCTGCAAAAAGATGGATTAATTGATGGTGCCTGATAAGAGTTCGGTGTCGATCTACGACAATGGATTATGAAGAAGTCTTCGCCAGGAAAGTGGATCGTTCGATTCAGAAATCGTGTAAAGCTAATACTAGAGTATAGAGGGTCATTTACAGTTGCTGCTCAGGTAGGAGAAATGACACATCGACTGGAGCTACCCAATGAGTTAAGTGGACTTTGACTGACGTTCCATGTATCTCGTCAAAGAAAGTGCTCAACCGATGAGGATATGATCATGCCACTAGAGAACACTAAGATGGACAAGGTATCCAACTACAAGAAGCAACTGGTGGCCATTACTAATAAGAAGAAGAGAATGGGCTAAGGAGGATGATGGTTTCACTTGTGCGGGTGCAGTGAAGCCTAAAGGGATCTAAGTCTAAGTGCAGGATCAAGGAAGAGGTGAGACAGTGTTACCCGTAACTATTTGAGAAGCGACAGGTTTTGGGGACGAAACCTCTTTAAGGGGGGGTAGACTTGTAACACCCTAAATTTTTATTTAAACAAAAGGAAAAGAAAAGTAAATAGAAAGAATAGATAGTGGGCACAAGTGGAGGGGGATAAAGTGTACGAGCTACAAAACCTTATTATTTTAAGGTTTAAAGGGGCATGGCCACCCATCCCTTCTTCACCATCCCCATTCGGCTGTAAGGAAGAAAGAAGAGAGAGAGAAAGAGAGAGAAGGCTCTCGGTTCTAGAGAGAGAAAGAGGAAGAAGCAGCTGCAAAGGTGAGTTTTCTTTTATATGAGCTCGGTTTCAGCTGGGTTTCGAGTTATTGACCAAAGTTCTTGGTGTTTAGTGTTTGTTTTTGGGATTTAAGAGCAGAATTTGAAGGTGGGTCTCGAACTTGAAGTGTGTTGCTCAAAGGCTGCTCAAGTAAGTTTCTAGAACCCCTCGTTTACTGATTTTAAAGTGTTTGGGGCTATTATGCATACTAAGTAAAATTTTTAAAAGAAACCATGGCTTTATAGCTGTATGTTCGAAAATAATATGTGTATGTATGTTTTAGAGTTTGATTAGGGCCAAGAATTGATGTTAGAATGTTTTAAGAGCCCTAGTATGTTAGATCTATGTTTGGGTAGTGTTAGAATGATAATCGGGTGTTGTATGTAGCATAGAAAATATTTTCAAAATGATCCCATGCGTCTAAGTGTCCTCATGCGCCCAAGGACATGCGTCCAAACACTATCCATACGCCTGAACTGTGGCCCATGCGCTCAACATGTTGTCCATGCACCCAAGAGTGGGCCATGCGCCTAAACAGTGATCCCATGCGCCCAGGATTTGCTCAGGAGCCCGTGTTGGGCCATGCGCCCAAATAGTGCCCATGCGCCGAAACCCCATGCGCCTAAGTGTAAGCTCAGACGCCCAAACAGTGACAAAGCGCCCAAACAGTGGCAAAGTGCCCAAACAGGGCAGAAACGCCCAAATAGTTCCCCGACACCTAAGTGTTAAAACGGCTAAGTGTTGATGCGCCTGAACAGGCGCCATGCGCCTGCATAGTGGCGAAGCGCCCAAACGGGGCAGAAACGCCCAAATAGTGCCCATGCGCCCAGAAGCTTTTACACTTAGAATTTTCTGCTGATGCACCTAAGGTATTCCATACGCCTAGTTAGAGACTTAGGATTTTCTAAGGGGTCTTATGAGAAGAAAATGATTGAGATAGGATTTGTTATGATGGCTTATGCTTGATGTGTGCATAATGATGTGATGGAGACTATGATGTGTATGTGTGTGAGTGATATGTTATCTTCCTTCGTTAAAGAGTTTTCAAAAAATACGTATTATATTTTGTAATACATTATGTATGACTTTACGTGGTGTGATGTACGAACGAATAAATTAATAAACATAAAGTATTATATAACGAAGTGAAAGATAATGATAAGGTACAAATGAACGAATATGATAAAGTACGAAATGAACAAATACATGAAATAATGAATGGTGAGTAGGGAAGTGACAGATGACGAGATCCGTGTCGCGTACCCCGGTACTGTATCAGTCTTCGGACATGAGTCGGGGGTTTGATTACAGGCCCCGGCACAGTATCAGTCTTCGGACATGAGTCGGGGGTATTGCATGAGACAAAATAGAGAGATGAGATCTTTGTCGCGTACTCCGATACTGTGTCAGTCTTCGGACATGAGTCGGGGGTTTATTTATAGGCCCCGACACAGCATCAGCTTTCGAGCATGAGTCGGGGATATTGCATGAGACAAGATTCAAGTAATGAAAAGTAATGAGCGAAGAAATGAATGAATGAATGAAATATAATAATAAAGTACGAAACAGGATCCTTGTCATTCGACCTCAGCAATCGTGGTTGCGTGCCATGAAGAGGGTAAAGCTTGATAGGATCTAGATAGAAGTGAAAGATAATAAATGATGTATGAAAAGTGTGATATGCATGAAATGAATGAATGTATGAATTGAACATTAACGAAATATCATAATAAAGAACGAAACGGGGTCCTTGTCATTCGACCTCAGTAATCATGGCTATGTGCCATGAGGAGGGTAAAGCTTGACGGGATCTAGATGAGAAATGAATAATAACGATGTACGTTGAATGAACGAAAGTTAACGAACGAAATGAAAAATAATAATGATATTATCTATATGTACGTATGATGTGTGATCATGTACGAAAGTTTAGTATGATTTGAAAGAAAGTAAAGAACGGTAACGAAAGAAAAGTATGCTTTATTTATAAAACTAGAACTCACTCAGCATCGCTGAATTTTGTATGCATGATAGTTGGTAGGTATTTTGTTGATGCTGAGGAGTTGCAGACATGGATGCATAAGCTACTAGGAGCGTTTTGAGGCTGGCATCCATATTTTGACATGTCATTGTATTTTGAGATGAACACGGATGTTGTAATGTAATGAAATGACATGTTTTTAGTTATTAATGAAAGTTTTAAATTCCGCTGCAAAGTGAACGTACATTTTAAAATGTTTTATGCGCGATGAATGACCAACTGTGAGATGCCCGGAAACGGGCCTTACACCTTGATGGTTTCTTGGTTCCCGCCACCACCCAATCTCATCATGTATGGACTTTCCTGGTGACAAAGGTAGGGAGGTGTCACATTGCTGACTATCGCCGGCGATTGATTTAGGGTGGTTTTTCCCCTAGTGTTGTTGATGTTAACAGTAGTGTGGTGCTTGTGGAGTTGTTATTTCTGTCCGGAAGCCCCTAGGTTTTCGAGGGTATGCGATGGTGTTCCTGCCAACGGAGGCGGCGGTCGTCCACTAGGGTTTCCTGATCTTATGGTCCTGAAGGCTACAATGCCATCGCCGGTTGTTATTCTCCGAAAGGTGCATATCCTGGCTTGCCAATTTTGTTTTATTTGGGCGTCTTTACCCCTTACCATTATCACCGGTGGTAGCTCGCCACCCCCGTGAGGTTGATGGTGGGGCGGTGATGTTACTGATGGTGATCTGGTCGGTTTAACAGGTGTCAATGATGATGAGGTTTGTCTAATCCGAGGCTAATTCTAGTTAGATATATTGAGTTGCCAATGACAACGAGTTGTTCCTCATCCGAGACTAACTATGTTTGGGTATGTTGTTTTGGAGGTTTTTTGTAGTCGTGACTATGATTGGAATACAACACCCATGTTGGTTGCAATGGCTTGACTGTCGTTTACGGTACGCAGCCACAACCAAACGGTTGTTCTAAGCCCGATTCTGGTTGTTTCATAACCGTTGAGATTGACTTCTTGTATAAATATGGGTGATAACCTGATAGGCAATGACGAAAAACGAATGGCCTTTGACATTGTTTTTTTGGCGTTCTAAACGATAAGTTTGCAGCCACAACAAACTGACGTTTTCAAGCCTTTTATCGAGTTATCTAGCTAAGTGTTGATTCAACACCGCCACGAAGCGGGGGGCAACTAGTTATATAAATTAAACAAATTTATGAAAATGATTTGAAAAGAAGTGTTTGTGGTAGGAAAATACGCCAAAGATATGCTATAGTGGTGTGTTTTTGTTTCTTTTTATTTCCCAACTTGCTTTTATTTTATAATTTTAGTAAATAAATAAATTTTATTAAATTAATTACATTAACTACTTCACCAATTGTTATTAAGGAGAATTAAAAAATTATCATACTTTCTTTATATTTTAATTTAAAAACAACACTATAATATGTAAAACAGATAATTTCTAACCAACTGTACAAATATAAATAAACTGAAAATAAATATTGTACTTGCCTTTTGTTCAATATAACCCTTTCTTACCAAACATATTGATTTTTTTGCATAAAATTTTGATCCTTAAATTCTCTAGCATATTCTGCCCTTGCCAATGACCATAACTGGTTGCTCTAGAGTTCAAACAAACTTCCAGTTCAACAAGACTGAGCCACTACAATGACAGGAATAAAGACAAGAAACTTAATTTGACCAACCCCATTAAGATATAAAAAAAACTAACTTGTATAATCAATTATATCTTAAGGAAATGACCAAATATTGCAAATATTCCTTAAGTACAACTATTATTTCTGGATCCATGATAGTTTGTCTGTTGTCCTGATTAATATTTAAAAGTAACATCTCACTTCCTGGACCTAGGGAAAACCCCTTTTGATATTTTTACAATAATATTATTAAGAACTTTATGTTAGCTAGCTGTTGACTGAGGAATCTTTGTACACTCGGATTATTAAAATACAAGCATGCTTTTATATATATAGAAGTACTTTAAAGATCAAGTTGTTTAGACCTCTAGTCTAAAGTCGGGTTGGCTTGATTAACCGCCAAGAGATACAACTATTGTATTATAAAGCAGAGGCTCTAGGAACCATACAAAATGTTGACATTATTGTTTAGAAAGAAGATAGCTGTTAGTGGGAATGAACATGTGAATGTGTACTTTAAGCTTACTCTAATAGTAACCCTTGAGTTCATGAAAGGCAAATAGGCCTTTCAGTATCAAATGAATGGCCTTTGATTCAGTATATATACAATATTGTATTTCTGCCACTTGTGATTTTGAAAGATGTTACAGCCTTAAAGATCCAATCATCTTGGAGCTGCAAATTCTTTTTAGTTTTAATTGGTGAAATGCAAGGGAATCTTTACTGGTGAAAAGTAGGATCTAAAATATTTCTAATTGTTTTAACATGAAGTTTAGAAACTTTTATTTCAATCTCGATATTTCTTTGCAAAATATAGGTCTACAAGTATGTTAACAAAACCATATATAGGTTCTTTTGAATCACTTGTTGATGCCTATGAAACTTATTAATAAGCCTAGAATATAAATCCGTATCGTTGTAACAAAGAACTCGCTAGCCGGTTTAGAATCTTACTCGCCCTTGCATGCATGCGTACAATGTCCAAAAGCTGAGAAGATAAAACACCACCATCAGTCTCACCACAAGGGTTATGGCTCGTGACCAAACTATTGTATGAGAGTAAGTAGGAGATCATGTTCAAACAGAAAAAGATTGAGGGAGTAACTAGTGACTTTTTGATGTTTTAGGGGTAGTAACCAAATTTTACGGTTTCTAGTAAGAAAATACATTGCTTTTGGTTTCCAAGTGATTTGCTCACCAGTACAAGAACAAGTATTTTATAGTGGTTATTTTTATTATTTAAAGAGGTTAACTAAACGTTGTTTTGTATGCATTGCAAAAGATGTCACTTTATATATATATATATATATATATATATATATATATATATATATATATATATATATATATATATATATATATATATATATATCCTATATAATACATATTGGATGGCTAGGAGGGTAATTTCACACCTCCTGTAAGACGCGCCCGTTGAACGCCCACTACTCCTCCACCGGCTGTTACACCTTCATCGGACGGTCTTTGATTCACCGGTCGGTCGACCGCCAGGCTTCTGTAACCGAAGAACATTCATTGTTTTGTCTTCAGTTGAAGGAATTATGCGTCTTCCCGCTATATACCGAAATCCCAAACTCCCTAATCCCTCCCGATTCGCCGTCGAATTCAAGGTGATGTTCCTATTCCGTACTTTTGTTCCTTGTTTTCCAGCATTCATCATCCTTATACATCCAATGATTTCGCAGGTTTTATGTATCCAGACTGATTTCCTTCGCTTCATATTCGCACAGGTGATTTAGGTTTCTCTGTTTTCTTTGTTCATGTGAACTGAATCTTCTAATTTTTGTATACGAAAGTGTGTATTTTGTACATGTTTGATTTGAATGAACTTTTGTTTTGGATCAGCTACATGTTTCTTTACATTTCTTTTGTTGAAGGTGATGTTGCTTTTTCCTTGTCTTTGGTTTCATTAATTTAACATCTTTAAGATTTTCCCCTTTATGTGTGATTGTTGTTGTTTGATGTTTGATTTGATTGTTAATTTGTAGGTTAACGTATATTAAGTGAGGTAGATGAATGTGATGGCTGGTGGAAAGGACGAACAACATACTTTTGATTTGATTAAAGAGGTTGGATTCACTTCGTGTTCATCAATTTCTGATAGTAGCTGTGATGCTAACACTCCGAGATCTCACTGCAGTCGTGGGTAAGCTTCAAAAGTCAATTTTGACCAAGATTTAATGAGTTATTGACTTGACTTTGACCATGGTTATGGTTTTCTTAAGTTCATATGTGTGTGGGATAAGGATGGTTTTAGTTAATTTTGACTGTAAAGTTTGTAAATTCTTCTACACCTATCATTTTATCATCATTTAGTTAGCAAAGATTGTGTTGTGATATATGTGTTGTGATATATGATTGGGTGTGTTGTGATATATGTGTTGTAGCTCTAATTTGTGAAAGTTTCCATTTTGTTTCCCGATTGATTTCTCAAGATTATTGACCGTGTGGTTGTTGAGCAGATGGGAGATGAGGGGTTTGGGTATACAGTGGATGAAGCTTTGTGTGCAATTGGGTTTGGGAGATTTCAAGTTATTGTGCTTGCATATGCTAGGTTGGGTTGGGTAGCAGAGGCGATGGAGATGATGCTTCTGTCGTTTGTCGGGCCTGCGATTCGGCCCGGATGGGGGCTTTCTTGTGTGTTTGTGATCATGGCTAGCAATTCGTACCCGGGGCCCTTATTTAGCTTGGAGCCATTATCATTTGAAATTAATTTGATGCTATGGTTGTTGGCTTCAGATCACAAAGGTCCCTAATTTTGCCTTTTCTTTATCAAAAGCAAATGAGGAATCTGACAACTCTTTATTTGGATTATTGTTTCTTTAATTCATCTTTTGAATTTGCAGGGATTGCTATTGTTATAATGGGAGTCAGTGGTGCTGGAAAATCGTGAGTTTCATCTTGTTTTTTTGATCTTTTCTGTTAGCAGAATGCTTTTGTTACATTGTAATATTTAAAAAGAAGCAGCAATTGAAAAAAAATCATAGCAGTGGTTTTAATTTGTCATTAAGCATGTTGAATTGAGATAGATATTAGATAGTAAGTAACAAAAATTCATCGCTAGACAAGCATTTGCTGTCGATTTCAAGGTAAAGTTGCAATTTTAGTGTTAGATTTCTTTTTATTAGTATATATTATTGATTTCCCCTCTTCTTCCTTTAATGTGTAGATTGTGGTTTGAAATTGGCCAGCCTCTTTAGTTAAGGTACCATTGATGTTGAAATACTATATGTTCTTTTTGATTTTATGAGTTAACTATTGTATGAAATCCTATTCACATGTTATATATTTACTAGCACATATTTGGTGTTTAAAGCTTGAACGTGCTGTCACGTCTTAGGTGAATCCCATAGTTTTGTCGATAGGAGAGATGTTGGGTCATAAGAAACATTATTTTTTAGAGCGCGTTGATGTGGATAAGATGTGGATAAGAGAACTCAAGGTTTAGTGTGACTGGGTGGGGTTAGGTGGGAATAATCTAGGCCTATAATTTTATCTCATTTGCAGAACAAGTTAAACATAACAAAAACCGTTCGCCAGTATTCAATGAATAGGCATTTTCACTCTAATGGCCGTGAGTTTCATACTGCACCAGTTACTGATGCTATTAAACATGATGAAAACGTTGATGAGACATATGGTGAAGGATCTGTAACACTAAATTCACGTAATTTTGATACAATCACTCATGAGTAAGTGAAGTAACCAATTCTAAACTCAACCAATTCTCCCTCATGAAAAAATCTCTTAGTGAATGATCATTTAATGTTCAGAATATTAATTTTTTGTCCATTGCAGGCATCCGATTGTGGTGGTAAATTTTTTTGCCCCCTGGGGCCACTGGAGTAACCTTCTGGTATGCTCACTCCTGAATAATCATTCTTGGAAAGATTTGTGGTTTGACATATTGAATCCTATACTTTGTCATTAAAAAGAAGCTTATGGTCATTGTTTGTTGCACATTTTGAATGGCTTGTTTATGATGTTATAAACATTCAAAGCTGTAAAGACATAAATATTAGGCAACTTGTATAGTCTGCCTTTTTTAGCACTATGTACGAAATCTTTCTTCACTTGTAAAAATTTAAAGTTTAAGCAGTTATTGATTATAAATCAACATTATGAACTTGTCTGAAACTTGTTTCCTGTACTAATCATGTGTCTCAGAGCCCAGCTTGGGAGAAAGCAGCCAAAGTTATGAGACAGAGGTTTACTTTCACCTTCACCAAACCTCAAGTCAGTGAATGACATGTACTTCTCTTTGTTAGCAACTGACATGCAATTGCGTTACCAGATATATCCCGGAGTATGATGGTCGTATTATTGTTGGAAGTGTTGACCGCACTAAAGAAACTGACTTGTGTAAAAAGTAATAATCTTATCCTAAGTGCAGGTTATCAATTATTTAGTCTATTCTACTGTCAAAATGTTCAAATTGACTAGGGAAATTGATGTAGCTTTGCTTGTGAAAATTAGGTTGTGAATGAGATTATTAGATTAATTTTTCATTCATTTAATGCTAGGCCTTAGTTTATCATACACACCATGTTTTATACACAACAAATTGACATGGGTCATCTGGATACCATGTTCAAAAAATTATTGAACTTAGTTACGCAAACCAACTTTTCTAGCAGCTTGGTTTGTATGCCTTCTAGATCATGAAGCAATATGAGTTGATTAGAGGGTTCACTTTGTATATATTCAGTTTTATGAAGCTATGCAAACTCATATTTTCTATAAAGCCTAATATTATGTTGAGGCCACAAGCATGTTATTTGGACGGTTCAGCCACGGTGACACTAATCCAAAATGTATTAATGTTTTTCAACTTCCTTTATAGTGCATTATATTATGATCGAAATGTCTCTACAAGTCTCTCTTTTAACCAAGCTCTGATTCCTTCTTTTAAAGTTCTTTACTTCTCTTCATGGGTTTTTGTAGTATGCATTCTACTTTCTTGTGGTAGGAGCTGAAATATGTCCATGTTCATTGATAGGTCTTAAATTTCTCTTATTAATCTAGGGTTTTATTCTTAAAAAATTGTAAAGGAAAGAAATTAGGATAGGTTTGCATGTTTTTGGGAGAAATGTCATGTTGGATATATACAGGAGAGAGACATTAAACAAAACATAAGGATCACATACCTACAAGCAGCATTAAGTCAAGATATTTAGTTTTTGGTACTGAAGTTAGAATTTCAGATGTTGTTTCTGCTATTAAGATTGATGTTGTTATCATTGAAGATGCCATTAGTGACCTATTAACCTCCGATCGCAGCACCCGTAAAAGCAGCACTACCTTGTAGTAGAACACACAAATTCATACCAAAATGTACCTATGTTAGTGTTTATAGATTTTAGTCGTTGTTTACTAATTCACTAAAATGGACCTGTGTTTTGTTGTTTTAGACAGTCATACTAAAACAATTCTAATCTAGGTTTGATATATTGGCTTTGAACTATGTGAAATCACGTATTTTAGGACTGATAATAAATTTATTGGAGGTAGCATTCCATCATCACTTCCTGTTACCATCACAACTAGGTAAGATTCGGACTTGTGTTGTGTAATAAATTATTTTTTAAACCATTCCCCCCCCCTGTTTTCTCTGATGGCTGCCGATGCTTAACATATGATAGTCGTTATTTTTGCAGGTTTTTGCAGATAATAACTTCACTGGAAGCTTAACGGACACTTTATCCTCTCTAACATACTTACCAGCCTTGTAAGCTTTCATCATTATATATTTGCTTATATTAAAGGTTTTCATTTTGTCATGTATACATATATTACTACGTCAATTTTAATTATGTTTTATTTCAAACGGGTCAAGTCAAAAGGTTAGTTAAGTGGGAATGGGTTAAATGGGTCTATGAGTTTGCATTTTGAAAGTCTTCCATAGTCTTTTTGGTTAACGAGTCGGGGGTCTCTTCGGAAGCGGTCTCTCTATCTTTTTAGATAGAGGAAAGACTTGCCACCATATACCCCTCCCAGACCCTGCTCTCCAGCGGGATACACTGGGTATGTTTGTTTGTTTGTTTGTTTCCATAGTCTTTTACTATTAACAAGCGTTGATATGTTATGTTTCTTGCAATTTAGGTCACTAAATACAACAATTTGCCTGGAGAAATATCCAATTTCTTTGAAGGCCTAGCCAACTGCTTTGGTCAATTTGTAAGATCCATAATCTTAAACAATCGCTCTTTTTTTCCTTTTTTATTTAGTTCATATTTTGATGCTCTTTTAATTTTGTTTTGTTTTTTTATATTTTACTTTGGCAGATATTTGTTCAATAATAGTTTAGTACTCATCTTATCAAGAAAAAAGCTTTCATAACTCTTGCAATGGTAACTGATATTTATTACGGCGGAAAAAATAATCGTTCAGGTTGTATATCATGTCAAATTGGCTTCTAATCAAACAACTAACTTCTTGTAGGGGTCAGGTTGAGCCCACCTGAAATGCTTTTCCAAATAATTAGTATCTCAAAGATGTTTATAATAATAATTATACCATTTATCTTTATGAGTAAAACTAACATGTGTGTGTGCAGTCATTTGTAAAATAAATAAACTTTCAGGAACTTCGATCAACCCCAGGATGTTAAATCAACACAATTATATGAAAGCTTCGGTCAGACCTCTTCTTCGGTACGAGGCAAGCAACCATAACTCGGTTTGCGATAGTAGGCCGTATTGCAAAACAATTACATGTAAATGCTTAGTTCTATTCATGTCAATTTGACCATATAACATTCTGACCAGCACGTTTAATACAAAGCCAGATTTAAACTGAAAATTAAAAAAACTACATAAGCATTTATACGTAACGCATGCTACGCACAATAGGAGAGAAAGTCCTATGTATCATAATTAAAAGAATATGTATATGTGTTTGTGATTTGTCCTGTACTTATAATAATTAATTGTGCTAACTATTCATGATTTGTCCCGCGGCAACGCGCGGGTCTCATGCTAGTATATATATATATATATATATATATATATATATATATATATATATATATATATATATATATATACACCCCTCAAATTCCGGGTCTGGAATTTATCACGGAGGGGTGAGCAAACAGGATCGAACACATTAGTCGCACATGAGATGCAGTTATCTATATGATGAATTTTAGATAACCATTCCATTATTATTCAGAGTATTAAATATCATGCGTAGTGGAAATAAAAGATAGATTGTTCATAACAATACATCTAATCATATCTCAGATAATAAGCAAAATGTATTTTGAGCTCTTATATGATCCTACGTGTAAGTCCATAAGCTCCTAGTAGATACCTGAGAATACATGTAAAATCAAGTGTCAACACAGGGTTGATGAGTTCATAGGTGAGTAAAACATATTTGATAAATCATTCATTATCATTCAAAGAAGGGTTTACTGTAAAAGTGTGAGTATAAACTACTCACTAGTATCACTTTGTATATGAATAGCCTGTCGGAACCCTTTTATAAGGTGAAGCCGCTATCCCACATACTTACTAAGTACAAGCCAACAAATCCTTCATATAGGATTTGCCCATGTATCATAGTTTATTTGTATATGAATAGCCTGTCGGAACCCTTTTATAAGGTGAACCCGCTATCTTATATACTAACTAAGTACAAGCCAACAAACCTTTAAATAGGAATTGTCCATGTAACATAGTTAATTTCCCTTTTCCTTTTTATGTGTATACTATGCTAGTTATAATATTTCAAATCAGAGGGCGCGAATCCTCTCTTTACATTTATCCTCATATGTGTTGTAAGTGGAACTATAATGACAAACTTTATATAGCGCACATCTGCCTTCTCAACCCAGAACAGTCATCCCGAATGACAATAAGATCTTTGTGCATCTTGGTAAGGACCACATGTCCAAACCTTTGTGGGGGTAAGTCACTCCCCGATAGTACTATCCAAAAGATCCCTGTTTGTTTATAGTCCAGTTTACAAAGAAGGATTTTCATTGTAACCATATGTAATCATAAATGTGATTCAATTATTATTTAACATAATACACAAAAATAATTTGTAATTTTAATTACAACATGTATCCTCCCCAAAATATTTAAATGATTAAAAGGGGGAATAGTTAAGTATGAACTCACCTCAGTTCTTGTGTGGTGTTGACAAGCTAGTAAATTCCTCCTAAGAAATTATAATTCACATAAGCAAATAGATACAAATCCATAACCTAAATAAGTTAGATCTTGAACCTGGTGTTCAATTGATCTAGGGTTCGGTTTTCTGGGATTTGTTATAAACATATAATTAAATCATTTAATTATTTTTGTTAATTCTTTAATAACTAAAGAATTGCATTTCATAATATTTGATAAATTTAATAATGATTTTAACATATCATTATGTTCTAAATAAATTTTAGACATTATTTAAATATGTAAGTTTGTATTTAATTTGGTAAGATTTTATAATTAAATTTATAAAATCTAATTTGTATTTATCTTGTCAAATAAGTAATTATTTATTATCTGAAAATAATTAAATATGTTTAGGTAGTCTTTATATTTATTTATTTATTAAATCCGTAAATAAATAAATATATATTAATTAATTATATGTTAGGAGAATAATATTTTACACAAAAAATGTTAAGATGTTTATTAAATAAATTTCCAGAAATTCATTTTATAACTTTTAAAATAAAGGAAATTTACAAAAGTTATTTTTGTAATTTTTAGACATTTTTATATATTTTTTATATAAAATTATTAAGGTGTTAAGGAAATGATTTTACAGAAATTCACTAGATAGATTTTAAAATAAAAGAAGTCAATAGAAGTTATTTTTATAATTTTTGGGAATTTTTATATATTTTTAAAAGTTGAAAAAGGCTTTAAAAAATTAAGTGAGGTTGCCCGGGGTCGAACCCGAGACCTCCTGCTTGGAATGTGCTCGGGGAACCAGTGAACCAAAGGCCTCAGCCGCGATGGTTCTTGGTTCCCAAATCTTTTAAACCTTATTAACTGAATATCCCCAATCCAACAAGAACCCTAATTCTGTTTCGATCAAATTGAAGCCCGAATTGATGTTGTCACCTATCGAATTCATGGGGCTTTTAATCCCCATCTAAAATCGAGCAAGTAGGTGTGTTCAATTACCTGTTTTGAAGCTCTAAATGTGATGTTCGATTAGTTGCAGGTCCACGACAGAGGGTTCGATCGATTTGTGTGTGTGTGTGTGTTCTTAGAAGGGTTTGCGAGTTGTAATAGGGTGATACCACTTATATACTTGTTTAGGTTGAATTAATTTTGATTATAATTATGATTAAGTGGGCGATCGTGGCTGAACTTTCGGCCGAGTGGGTTTGGTGGATAGATCGCACTCAATTCGATTCTAATATTCAATTTCAGTGGGGCACGAGTTCGAGTCATACACGCGAAGGTGTCGGGGTGGTTTGATTGAGTTGAAATCAATTAAATTTGGTTGTTTGGGGGTCGCCGGAGGCTTGCCGGATTGCTGGCTGGAGGGGAATCGGCGGGGACGAACGGGGGTTTGGGATTTTTAAGAAATTTACAGAAATGGTCCCTCAACTTTTCAACTTTATTATTTTATGTGAAAACTTTATGTTTAAAGTTTCTAAATTGTCACAAATACCCCCTGGACTTTTTAAATCCAATTTATTTTTAAAATTTGTTTATTTTCTTAATAATCTTTAAAAATTACAAATAACAATATTATTATTATTATTATTATTTACATTGTTATTATTAATATTATTATTAATAATAGTGATAATAATATCATTATTATTATTATAATACCAAATATATATATATATATATATATATATATATATATTTAAGTTAACGAAATTTTTCCGGGTTGTCACAATATGTATATATACATATGTGTATACATATGTATATATATATGTATACATATATATACATATTTATACATATATGTATATGTATGTATATAAATGTACACATAGATATACATATATATACATATACATATATATAGATACATATATATATATATATACATATATATACATGTATATATATATATAGATACATATACACGTATATATATTGTACATATATATATGTATACATATATATATACATATATGTATATATACGTATATATATATATATATATATTTATGTATATATATACATATATTTCTATATATACATACATATATATATACATATATATACACACATATATATATATACACACACACACATATATATATACACATAGATATACATATATCTATACATATACATCTATATATATACATATACATATACATATATATACATATATATATATGTATATATATACATATATGTATATATATATGTATACATATATATGTACAATATATATACATGTATATATAGATATATACATGTATATATATATATGTATATATATCTATATATATATATGTATCTATATATATGTATATGTATAACAATCTAAAATTTTTCTGTCTTAATACAACCCATAGTGTGCTCAAGTCATGTTTGACTTGGGTACCAAAATGTAAGGCCCACCTTTCTCAGGGAAGCCTCACAGTTGGTCATTCACAGCAAAACATCGATTTAAAACAGTCATTTACTCATATGTGTATAAATATATATATATTGCAGCGGAAAATACTGAAAATTTCAATCCATTACAATTGAAATATAAACATTGTCTTTAATTCTTAAAAACTAATTAAAGTCCTCTTAATCTTTGCTTCGTCAGGGATGTCAGTCTTCTAGTGCCAAGAAGCTTCAGTCCCATGCTTCTATCCCATAGCTCTAACTCTCACCTGTCAACTGATATGCATACAAAAGTCAGCTTCGCTGAGTGAATTCTAAGTTTACTTTACTAAATAACTTTTGTAAAATATATTAGCTTTATCAGTTGAAGATAATCATTGTCTATCAAAATATAAATTCACACAGGCTATCACTTTATCACTACTTTATCGTTTATTGTTATTTGTTACTCTTCTTTATCCGTCAATTCTCTGTCACTGTCGGCGCCTAGGCTCGCCTAGGACTTTAACGACATGCCGATTAAGGACTTACTGTCGTACCTGATCTGGCCATTATTGTCATGCCAATTAAGGACTTACTGACCTGCCTGTTCGAGCATACTTTATCACTTTATCACTGGTGAGGGCACAACGAATGCAACCCTCCTTTATCAATTGCTTGCAAGGCTTTACTTTATCACTTTATAAAGGTACATGTTATGGGCCTCATAACCTTTATTTACGTTCCACTTTCTGGTTTAAGTTATACATAATATAACACAACGCGTTACAAAGCAATTCATCACTATAAAGATTCTATCCCTATAAGGAAAACACGTCATCAATGCCTTAGAAGAACCCTATTCCGTATAATATAGAGTATAAAACTTTACTTAAAAAAGAACTGTTAATAAAGATATGTATTTAGTATGCACACCGCCCCAAAACATTTAAAACATGTATAAAATAGAGGATCTAGAACTCACCTGAACTTGTCCAATAGCTTAAATTCTAAGCCACTTAAGCTATAGCCTGTACACTCTAACTGCATGAAAGCTAATATGCAAAAACGTCATTTTCTTCATAGTTTCGCCCATAGTTTCGCTGTAGCGAAACTGCAGTTTCGCTGCCAGTTTCACTGGGCAGCACTTCTGCTAGTTTCGCTAGACAGATTCGCTACCTTGAGCGCCCAACTTTCGTTGGAATTTCCTAGTTTCGCAATGTCTAAGGCCAGCCTAAGTACTTAGCGAAGCTATCAGCGAAACTGTAGTTTCGCTAGGATTCTCCTAGTTTCGCTGGATAAGTGCATAGTTTCGCTGGATGAATACTTAAATTCGCTAGATCGGGGCCCAGTTTCGCTGGATGAACAGAAACTCAGATCCAGCCCGTTTTTAACCCAAAACCTTAACTTTTTACGTCCAAATCCTTAGTTTACCTTCCATGAAACCAAATCTAAGCTTTTTACACATTTTCATACGTAAAAATTCGACCTTTATGTGTTTCTTTAAACTTTTCAAAACCCCAAAACCCTAGAATCCGGGTTTGATCTACAGAGGGCCTTAGAGGTCGATTCTTACCTTGTTTTGTTGCTCTTTCCTTGTGTTTTGATGCTCCAATCCACCAGAACTTCAATCCTTCCAACCTTCAAGCTCCAAATCTTGAATTTCTTCACTTTCTCTCTCTACTTTCTCTCTCTACGAATTTGGTGGCTAGGGTTGTAATGTGACGGAATGGGACTGATTATGCATGTTTAAGGGCTGATTAGGGCCCTTAAACCCACCAAGTCTAGCCCATTAAGGCTAATTTGATCCATAGCCCACTAATTTAGCCCTTTATTTCTTAAATTAACCCTTAAAAGCCCATTATTATTAAATGGCTCGTTTCGGGAAATTTCGGGGCGTTACAAGTCTCCCCCCCTTATTTAGGTTTCGTCCTCGAAACCTGACTCGTCATTAAACAGATCGGGGTATTGGCGCATCATTTCCTCCTCGGATTCCCAGGTGGCATCCGACCCCTTTCGGTGTTTCCATTGCACCTTGACTTGTTTGACTACTTTATTTCTCAATTGTTTCTCCTTCCGGTCCAGTATAGCCACTGGTTGTTCTACATAGTTCAGCTTCTCGTCCACCTCGATGTCATCTAGAGGCACGACTGCCTCATTCGGTGCTAAACATTTTCTTAAGTGCGACATATGAAAGGTAGGGTGAATCCCACTTAACTCTCCGGGAAGGTCTAGCCTGTAAGCTACATCCCCAACTCGTGCTAGTACCTCGAATGGTCCGATGAACCTAGGACTCAGTTTCCCCCTCTTCCTAAATCGGATGATTCCCTTCCATGGTGACGCTTTTAACATTACCCTGTCACCCACGTTGCACTCTATCGGTCTCCTTCTTCTGTCGGCGTATGACTTTTGTCTATCCTTGGCAGCCTTCATATACGTCTTGATTTTCTACAACTTTTCCGTTGTGGCTTCCACGACTTCTAAGCTTCCTAGCTCCTTCTGTCTGACATCACCCCAACAAATAGGAGTTCTGCACCGTCGACCGTACAATAACTCATACGGGGGCATCTTAATACTGGCGTGGTAGCTGTTGTTATAGGAAAACTCTGTTAGTGGCAAATGATCATCCCAGTTTCCGCCAAATTCGATAACGCATGCCTGAAGCATATCCTCCAGTGTCTGGATCGTTCTCTCCGTTTGCCCATCGGTCTGCGGGTGGTATGCGGTACTAACATGCAACCTCGCACCCATCTCTTCATTGAACTTTTTTCAAAACTTTGAGGTGAACCGCGTATCCCTATCTGAAACAATCGATACGGGCATACCATGTCGCGCCACAATTTCTCGGATAAATAGTTCAGCAAGCTTTTCTGAACTAATTGCTTCCTTGATTGGCAGGAAATGCGCACTTTTAGTCAGTCTATCCACAACCACCCATATCGCGTCATGGCCTTTCGTCGTGCGGGGTAGTTTGGTGATAAAGTCCATGGTAACATGTTCCCACTTCCACTCTGGCACTTCTAATGGCTGAACATAACCATAAGATCTTTGGTGCTCAGCCTTCACCTGTAGGCACGTGAGACATTTATTTACATACGCAACCACATCTCTCTTCATCCCAGGCCACCAATAATCTTTCTTCAAGTCGTGGTACATCTTATTTGCGCCTGGATGTATTGAGTAGCGGGTCTTGTGCGCTTCATCCATAATCTTTTCCCGCAAGTCACCATGCTTCGGAACCCATATCCTGCCATGGAAGGTCTTAACACCCAAGGTGTTCTCTATCAATTCATCTACTTTTCCCACCATCCTTTCCTTATTGATTTGCTGCTCTTTTAAAGCGTCCATTTGAGCTTTGCTTATCATCCTCATAACATCTGGGGTCACTACTAGTTGGCACGCCTTCACCGGGATCGGTTCATATCCTTCCTTTCGGCTCAGGGCATCGGCTACCACGTTCGCCTTACCCGGGTGATAATGGATTTCACAGTCGTAATCCTTTATCAACTCCAACCACCTCCTCTGTCTCATATTTAGGTCCTTCTGTTCAAAGAAATATTTCAGACTTTTGTGGTTGGTAAATATGGCGCACTTTGTTCCATACAAATAGTGTCTCCAGATCTTCAATGCGAACACTACTGCGGCAAGTTCCAAATCGTGCACCGGGTAATTAACCTCCGTGTCCTTTAGCTGTCTGGATGCGTAAGCTATAACCTTTCCTCTTTGCATCAACACACAGCCTAGCCCGCAGTAAGAAGCATCGGAGTATACCGTTAGGTCTTCATCTCCCTCCGGTAGGGTTAGTATAGGAGCTTTGGTCAGTCTATCCTTCAATTCCAGAAACGCATCTTCCTGTTCTTTTCCCCAGTCGAATACCACGTTCTTCCTCGTTAACCTTGTTAATGGGGAAGCTATCTTTGAGAAATCCTTGATGAACCTCCTATAGTAGCCAGCTAATCCCAAGAAACTACGGATTTTGGATGGCGTCTTTGGGGAATTCCATTGTGTAACTGGCTCGACCTTTGCTGGATCAACCATGACTCCTTCGGAATTTATAATGTGTCCTAAAAACTGCACCTCCCGTAGCCAGAAGGCACATTTAGAGAACTTCGCATACAGTTTCTCCTTTCGTAAAGTCTCTAACACCTCCTTAATATGACAAGCGTGGTCTCCTTCATTCTTTGAGTATATCAAAATATCGTCAATGAAGACTATCACTGATCGGTCCAACATCGGCCGACACACGCGATTCATTAAGTCCATGAATGCCGCAGGAGCATTGGTTAGCCCGAAAGACATAACCAGAAACTCATAGTGGCCATAGCGCGTTCGGAAGGCCGTCTTTGGGATATCTTGCTCCCTTACCTTTAGTTGATGATATCCGGATCGGAGATCTATTCGGGAGAACCAGCTTGCCCCTTGCAATTGATCAAACAGATCATCTATTCAGGGTAGCGGGTATCGATTCTTCATGGTTAGCTTGTTCAACTCCCTGTAATCTATACACATCCTCATGCTGCCATCCTTCTTTTTCACAAACAGCACGGGGGCACCCCATGGGGAAATGCTGGGCCTAATGAATCCCTTGTCAAGGAGTTCCTGTAGTTGTGACATGAGCTCCTTCATCTCGGACGGAGCTAGGCGGTAGGGTGCTTTGGCAATGGGTTGGGCTCCTGACAGTAAGTCAATCTGAAACTCTATCTCTCTATCCGGTGGTACTCCAGGCAGATCCTCCGGGAATACGTCAGGAAAGTCCCGCACCACTGGTACATCGGACATCTCTTTCGCCTTATCTTTAACATCCTTGACATACGCTAGATAAGCTCCGCACCCTCGCCTCATACATTTCTCCGCCTTGATCATGGAAATGATCCTTGGAACCTTACAATCATTATCACCGTAGATCGTAATCGGACTACCATCTGGAGCCGTTAATCGGATCATCTTTTGTTGACATACTATGTTAGCATCGTGGGCAGCTAACCAATCCATCCCTAGTACGACATCAAAACCTCCTAAGGGCATGGCAAACAATTGTGCGAGAAAATAATGACCTCCTAGTTTAATGTGGCAATCCTCTATCACTCTGACTATTCTAATGGACTTACCATCGGCTGTTTCTACTTCGAAGGCATCATCTATTTCCTTAGTTTGGGCATCTAGTGTAGCACAGAAGGATACAGATACAAAACTCGTACTGGCACCACTATCAAATAATATGGAGGCACATACATCTTGTTCATGGTAAAAGCCCTTGCCTTGACCTTAGGCTTTCCATCATCTCCCTTGTCCTCATCCCTGCTTGTTCCCAAGCCTCCCGGCTTAGCTTTCTTGCAATCACTGCTACGGTGCCCCGACTCGTGGCAGTTGAAGCACTTGTCCACTTTCGGGCACTCTCTCGCCATGTGTCCAGTTCTCCCACACCGGTAGCACCCAGGGCTACCCATTCGGCATTCTTCGGGATGCCTCCTCCCGCACTTCCCACATTCCTTAACTTCTTCTACCCCCTTCACGATCGCTTGTTTTGCATCCACTCTCGTTTTCTTGTTTCCCGGCTGGTAGGTACCACTTCCATGCCTCTTCCCATTATTATTCCACACTTTCCTCGTCTCACCCACTGTCACAGGCCTGCGATGATCATTCAACCTTCCGCTGAGGTCCACTGCTGACCTAAAAGTACTAGGTCGGGCAGTGACCATATCCCTACGAATGTCCAGAGGCAACCCTTGGATATACCTCTTGATCCTCTTGGATTCGGGAGTCACCAAGTCAGGCACTAGGAGAGCCATTTCATTGAATTTTGTAGTGTACTCCTGGTGAGTCATATTTCCAGCCTCCAAACTCACAAACTCTTGTTCAATCTTGTCAAGCTCTCTTTCTGGGCAGTACTCCTCTATCACCAACCTTTTCATCTCCGGCCATTTCATCCTCTCAATAGCCTCCTCTCTGTAAGACTCAGCAATGTTATCCCACCAACACAGTGCTGGATCCAAGAGGGAATGGGAAGTAAACTTCACCTTTTGGTTTTCACGGCACTCACTGATCTTCAGTACGGCCTCCATTTCCCTGATCCAACGCTGGGCAGTGGCAGCGTTACCAGTGCCATCAAATGTTGGGGGCTTACACCTCTGAAAATCCCCGTAGCTGCACCCCTTCGCCCTCTCTTCCAGTTCAGGGCCATCATGGTTACCCAGACGATCTCCCTCGTCGCTCAACTCCTCAGTCTTGACTGCCCCTTTCTTATCAACTTTTTCTGAAGCCGTACTCTTCTTACTGTCGCCCTTAACCTGCTCCATAAATTCTGCAAGCAGAGCGGGCATCACTCCAGACAGGACCTGATGCACCTCTTGGGCAATAGCTTCCTTTACTGTCTCTTTCAGTTTGGCCTGATCAGGGGTAGACCCCTCGGCTCCCGTTTCTAACTCAACCTCCTCTGCCTTAATCGGTTCCTCAACCGGCTTTCTGGTTGACCTTTTTGTTGGCTTCACAGTTGCACTTGTAGTTTCCTTTGCCTTAGTCGGGGGCCTTCCCCAAATACTTCTCCGGGTGACCATGGTTGGAACTTCTTTCTTAGGTGCCATTCGTTCTACTTCCTATAAGATTCAGAATGTTAATATGGTCTTTCAAGGCAAGTTCAGTTCACGACAAGTTTTGTAAATTTTTAATAACAGTGGCCAGTTATGATTAACTACTTATAGAACTTCCCGTGCCATAAACTTTCCTATCCTGAACCACACCAACACCAGAACCTACTATACCTAGTCTATGCACGTATAAGTCACATAATTCAGATAGGCATCAAAGATAACATTATCATACTCTACCTCGACTCTTACTTAAATAAGAAGGCACTACCCCTCGGAATAATACCTACAACATACTTGTTACCTCTTGGCATGGAGCTTCTTGGACTGGCATCCTTGACACTTGGTCCCATTATCTGTTTAAGTTTAGGTTTATAAAATGGTTTTCCCAAATCCCTTAAACATTGGCTCTGATACCAACTTGTAAGGCCCACCTTTCTCAAGGAAGCCTCACAGTTGGTCATTCACAGCAAAACATCGATTTAAAACAGTCATTTACTCATATGTGTATAATATATATATTGCAGCGGAAAATACTGAAAATTTCAATCCATTACAATTGAAATATAAACATTGTCTTTAATTCTTAAAAACTATTTAAAGTCCTCTTAATCTTTGCTTCGTCAGGGATGCCAGTCTTCTAGTGCCAAGAAGCTTCAGTCCCATGCTTCTATCCCATAGCTCTAACTCTCACCTGTCAACTGATATGCATACAAAAGTCAGCTTCGCTGAGTGAATTCTAGGTTTACTTTACTAAATAACTTTTGTAAAATATATTAGTTTTATCAGTTGAAGATAATCATTGTCTATCAAAATATAAATTCACACAGGCTATCACTTTATCACTACTTTATCATTTATTGTTATTTGTTAATCTTCTTTATCCGTCAATTCTCTGTCACTGTCGGCGCCTAGGCTCGCCTAGGACTTTAACGACATGTCGATTAAGGACTTACTGTCGTACCCGATCAGGCCATTATTGTCATGCCAATTAAGGACTTACTGACCTGCCTGTTCGAGCATACTTTATCACTTTATCACTGGTGAGGGCACAACGAATGCAACCCTCCTTTATCAATTGCTTGCAAGGCTTTACTTTATCACTTTATCAAGGTACATGTTATGGGCCTCATAACCTTTATTAACGTTCCACTTTCTGGTTTAAGTTATACATAATATAACACAACGCGTTACAAAGCAATTCATCACTATAAAGATTATATCCCTATAAGGAAAACACGTCATCAATGCCTTAGAAGAACCCTATTCCATATAATATAGAGTATAAAACTTTACCTAAAAAAGAACTGTTAATAAAGATATGTATTTAGTATGCACACCGCCCCAAAACATTTAAAACATGTATAAAATAGGGGATCTAGAACTCACCTGAACTTGTCCAATAGCTTAAATTCTAAGCCACTTAAGCTATAGTCTGTGTTGGATCATGATAAGGCTGGTGCAACCAAATTCACTTCATAGTCACTTTTGGTACTACATTAAAGGGCTTCCGAAGCCAAGCAAGAGATCTTCCGAGAGTCTAAGGAACAACAGCTGAAGACATCTTCGAAGGCAAAAGCTGAAGTCAACTACTGAAGCCAACAGCTGAAGATACTTCCGAAGACAAAGTCTGATGAAAGAGCTGAAGACAAAGTCTGAAAGCTTCCGAAGACAAAGTCTGATGAAAGAGCTGAAGACAAAGTCTGAAAGCTTCCGAAGACAAAGTCTGATGAAAGAGCTGAAGACAAAGTCTGCTTCCGAAGACAAAGAAGACTCCAAGCTTCGGAAGAAGCAGTCTTCCGAAGTATAAGTGCCTTCGGAAGAAGTTATTCTTCCGAAGCACTTTATCCTTCGGAAGACAATGCTATGTCCAGCAGATAAAAGTATGGTCCCTGACAGTCCGCTGCAGACCTCTGATACAGCATGGCATCTTCCTAAAGAGCCATGTTGTTGACCATACTTCATTCTACTGTTCACCTTTTTATGATAGTACATGTTACCAACTTTAGTTGGAGACAAAAGGTAAGTCAGGGACATGTCCTGACTACCAACTCTCAGGCAAAATGTCTGAAAGACCTCACCTAGAGTCTTGTAGTATAGATGTAAGGTTAGAGGTGTCCAGCTGGTATCAAAGTATATCCGGCTGTAGGTAGTATTATATATATCTTCTCCCTGTAACTCTTTAGACAAGCGATTTGAGTCCAAGTGTCTTGTAATCCTTTGAGTTGAGAAGCAATATATAAAAGTACCTTGAAAATTTACTTGCTGTGTTAAATTTTCCTACTGCTTGTTACTTGTTATATTGTGATCAACTCTTCTTAAAGACTGCTTGCTGAGTGTTGATTCACAGTGAGTTGAGAGAAAAACCACCCGAAATCCGATCCTGCAATTGGTATCAGAGCACCAGGCTCTTGATTGTGAGATCTTACCATCCTAATCAACCTGTTTTTCACTCCTCACCACAATCCACTCACTCAAATGGCTGCTCTCTCCAAGGCTGATATGGAAACTGGTACCTTGACCAAGTCCCCTATGATCACCCCTGAAGACTTTGACACATGGTGTATCAGGATGGAAGGCTTTATCAAGTGTCAAGACTCAAGGATGTGGGACTCCATTGTCAATGGTCCTTTCATACCAAGCACTACATCTGCCACTGGTAATCGCATCATTCCAAAAGATGTTGATGATTACTCAGAGGAAGACAGGAAGAGAATTGAGCTAGATCAAAGGGCTATGACTTGTCTCCAAACTGCTCTCCCCAACTCCGTCTACAGACGCTTCAAGAAGTGCAAGACTGCTAAAGATTTATGGGAAGCTTTGAAGCTGATGTATGAGGGATCCAAGGAAACTCAAGAGAACAAGAAAGATCTCTTGAGGCAGCAGTTTGAGAACTTTACTTTCAAGGTACATTGGAGTAGCTCTTGAGAACAGAGACATAGTTAGGAAGTTCATGTCTTCGCTTCCTAAACTATGGACTCACTACTGTGTTGTCATCAAGAGAACTTCGGACCTTAAGACTCTTTCTCTCACAGAGTTGTATGGTATCCTAAGTGCATTTCAGATGGAGATGAATATGCAGAACTCCTCTGATCACTCCAATAACCAACAGAGTTCAGCCTTTCATGTGGTTGAAAGGGAAAGCATAGAACCACAGCATCAGTTGCTATGCTATCCTGACAACTCATATACTGGACCCTTCATTACTCTACCTGAGACTCCAAAGTCTCAAAAGGTTCAACACAACTCCTTTCAGGACGGTTGTGCCTTTGTCTCTGGAAATGGACACTCTGGTGATTTTCAATACTGCTTTGATGATCTTGAGTGCTTCAGTCCAGATGATGTGGAGTATATGGACATTTTCCAGCAGATGGCTCTTTTAACTTACAGAGCGAAAAAGTTCTTCAAGAGAACTGGAAGGCAATTCCCTCAAAACCCAGTCAACAGCAAGTTTGGGTTTGATAAGAGCAAAGCAAGGTGTTACAACTGCAACCAACTTGGTCACTTTGCTAGGGAATGCAAGGCTCCCAAGAACAACCCGGGAACCCCACAGGCCTCCACACATCCCACTGCTCCCAAGCATGAAGAAAAGTCAACTGAAACAGCTGCTGTTGCTCAGGAAGTTGACTGGAGCTTCATGGTACAGGATGTGACTCCCGCTCAAGCACTCATGGCCGGAACAGATGATGATCAGGTATATGAACATCTTTGTACTGCTGCCTGTATTGCTAAAGTTAAATTGTATAAGGATTACATTTCGAAAATCAGATCTGAGGTTGAGTCTTTAAATGTGCTAAAATCTGACTTTAAAAGAGCTGAATCTGACTATCAAAGGAAAATTGATGAGTTAGAGAAAACTGTGTCTCTTTTAGAACATGAAAAGACTAACTATAAGACTCAAATCAAAGATTTGATCTCCAAACTTTCTGAAGTTCAAGCCCAGTTAGTCACAGCTGAGGCTCAGGCCAGGAAGCAAGCTATTGCTGAGCAAAGCTTCCAAACTTTTCTTACATCAACCTCTTATTCCAAAATGTTTTATCAAAACAAAGAAGGGTTGGGAACCAGTGAAATAGCTCCACCACACTCTTATGAGTCTATTAGACTACCTAGATGTGGTACTGAAGAGCAAGAGGTTCCAACTGCTGACCCTTCTCCATTGGAACTAGAGGATGAAGCAAAAATAGTGGCCTCCACAGGGGAGAAACAGGAGGATACACCCATCTCCACCTGTGATGATCAAATCCTGACCACCAAGGCAAGAAGAAGCAGAGCTAAAGCTGCTAGAAGGACTGCCAAGAAGGTTGCAGAGTCCAAGCTTAAGTTTGACCCTAAGCAAAAGGGTGTCTTCATTTCTGCCGGATTTCAAGTGGTAGGTACTCCTGATTCAGGAAAGGAGTGTAGTACCAGCACTCCTGTCCTACTGAAGGATCAGAAGTTGAAAGGGAAAGTTGCTGATGACGAGAAGAAACCCAAGAAACAGCAACCTGGAAGTTCCCAGAAGACTAACATTGCATGCATAATGTGTGGTCTGCATAACCACATGGCTAAAGATTGTTACTACAATCCAGCAAGCACACATTATGCAAATAATGTTAGAAAAGAAGTAGTCAGAGAAGGTTTCTCAGTTGGACCACTTCAAAAGGTCCAAATGATGAAAAAGGGAAAGTTGGTCTCGGAAGGCAAGTTGCTTTCGGAAGAAACTGCTTCTTCCGAAGGGAAAATGGCTTCGGAAGTCAAACCTTCTAAGGTTCGGAAGAACAAGAAGGCTCCCTTGAAACCATCTCAGAAGAAGACTACTTCGGAAGAAAAGGTGGTGAAGGCTTCTTCCGAAAAGAGAGAAGCTTCGGAAGAAGACCATGCTGCAAAAGCTTCAACAAGCTCATCCTCAAAGATCAACCAAAGGATGGATTGGAAGATCAAGGAAGATGCTGCAGCCCAAACCTCTTCTTCAACAATGACCTCTATTGAACCCCATTGCATATCTTTTGGTTCAATTATGTCACTATCTTTGGAAGAGCCCGAGACCTGCAATGCTTGGGCTTCCAAACAAAACTAACCATCTCATCTTGTGTGCAGGGACATCCATTTGACAAGAACAACAATATCTGGATTGTAGATAGTGGATGCTCCAGGCACATGACAGGGAACAGATCTCTCCTTCAACAATTTCAGAACTTTGATGGAGGGCCTGTCCAATTTGGAGGTGAGGCCGGAGGATATATTTCTGGCAGAGGAAGTATATCCAATGGCAGAATAAACATTGACAAAGTTCACTTTGTCAAACAGCTTGAACACAATCTGTTAAGTGTTTCTCAGTTCTATGACCAGAAGCATCAGATGCTTTTCACAGAACATGAGTGCATTATCCTCAAACCAGGGATGACAATTCCTCCGGAATTGGTGCTTCTCAGATCTCCCAGGAAAGGGGATATGTACAAGCTGGATATGAACAATGCTTCTCCTATGGGTGAAGTATCATGCTTTCTTTCCAAAGCTGATAGTGATGAGTCAACACTATGGCATAAACGCATGTGTCATGTGAATTTTAAAACAATGAATAAATTGGCTAAAAATAATTTGGTACATGGTTTGCCTAAAAAGGAATTTTTCTGCAAAGATAACTGTGTTGCATGCCTGAAAGGGAAACAACACAGATCATCTCATAAATCCAAATGTGTTAACTCTATCACTACTCCATTACACTTATTGCACATGGATCTATTTGGACCCACAAGTATAATGAGCATTGGAAGGAAATCATACTGCCTTGTGATCGTTGATGATTTTACAAGATTTACATGGGTATTCTTTTTAAGAAGTAAAGATAAAACTGCTGAAACTTTAAAATCTTTTATTCTTAAAATAGAAAATCAAATTGATCACAAGGTTAAGATTATTAGAAGTGATCAAGGGACTGAGTTTAAGAACTTCGTTCTTGACTTATTCTGTGACTCAAAAGGGATTGCCAGACAATATAGTGCTCCCAGAACTCCTCAACAAAACGGTGTTGCTGAGAGGAGGAACAAGACACTTATTGAGGCTGCTCGGACCATGTTAGCTGATTCAAAGCTGCCTCTAACATTCTGGGCAGAGGCAGTCAGCACTGCATGCTATGTGCAGAACAGGGTTCTTGTAGTGAAGCCCCATGGAAAAACCCCTTATGAGTTATGGAACAAGAGGCCACCGTTCATTGGCTTTCTAAGGTCCTTTGGCTGCAGGTGTACCATACTTAACACAAAGGACAACTTGGCAAAGTTTGCTGAGAAGTCGGATGATGCTATCTTTATTGGATACTCTTCTAGCTCTAAAGCTTATAGAGTATACAATATCAAGAATCAACTTTTGGAAACAATTTGAGGAGTCATCCAACATAGTTGTTAATGAGCACACTCCTTGTGTTAGGGGGAATGGACCTGAGTATATCTTTGATTTAGAATTGTTTCCAAACTATTCTAAACCATCTTGTGAGAATGTTTCAGCTAGAACAGGTGCTCAAAGTGACGCTGATGCTGATGCAGGTCAACTATATGAGCTTCCCAGACCTATTCCAAATTCTCCAAGAGCTGAAGGGCAACAAGCTTCAACTATTCACAGATCTGACAGTGTAACTATCTCCAGAAATAGTGAAGCTTCAACAAGTGAATCACTTGATCAACCTCAAAGTTCCTCAGGTGATCCACTACAACACCAGGTTGAGGGAAGTGGTATTCTGAAGGAACAGGCAACTGTTAATACTACTTCACAACCAACCATTGATGATGTTTCTCAATCATTCAATCAGTCCTCATTGAATGACTCTGAAACAGCAGTTGGACAGAGTGATCCAGTTCCTGATCAGAATATGTCTAACCTAGACCTATCTCTGCAACTGGAAGTGATTCCTCGTCTTAGGATTCACAACACTCATCCAACTGAGAACATCATAGGGAATGTCTCTGAGGGTGTGAGAACAAGAGGACAAACTCATCATGTGAATGTCTGCTTGTACTCATGCTTCCTGTCTCAGATGGAACCAAAGAAGGTAGAAGATGCCTTAAAGGATAGTAGTTGGGTTGAATCGATGCAGGAGGAGCTGCTTCAATTCAGAAGACAAAAGGTCTGGAATCTATGCCCACTACCATCTGGTCAAGTACCCATAGGCACAAAATGGGTATTCAGGAACAAGAAAGATGATAGAGGCTTGATTATCAAGAACAAGGCAAGGCTAGTAGTTAAAGGATACACCCAGGAGGAAGGAATTGATTATACTGATGTCTTTGCACCTGTTGCAAGACTTGAGGCAGTTAGGATCTTCCTTGCTTATGCTGCATCCAAGAACTTCACAGTCTACCAACTTGATGTCAAGTGTGCTTTTCTATATGGGGATATAGATAGGGAAATCTATGTGTGTCAACCTCCAGGATTTGAAGACCCACAGCACCCCAACTATGTGTGCAAGCTGGATAAAGCTCTATATGGGCTGCACCAAGCACCTAGGCTGTGGTATGAGACCTTGTCTCAGTTTCTCCTGAAGAATGGATACACTAGAGGTACCATTGACAAGACTCTTTTCATCAGAAAGAGTGGAGAAGACATTTTGCTTGTACAAGTCTATGTTGATGACATCATATTTGGTTCTTCAAACGACCAAATGTGCAAAGACTTTGAAAGCATTATGAAGCAGAAGTTTGAGATGAGTTCCACGGGAAAAATGGACTTTTTCCTTGGAATCCAGGTGAAACAGATGAAGGAAGGGTTCTTCATAAGTCAATCTAAGTATGTCTCAGACATCTTAGAAAGATTTGAAATGAAGAACTGTAAACCAGCCAAGACACCCATACCCAGAAACCATAATCTTTGCCCTGACCTTGAGGGGGAGGATACTGATCAACATCAGTATAGAGCAATTATTGGTTCTCTGATGTATCTCACTGCAAGTAGACCAGATATCATGTTTGCCACATGCATTTGTGCAAGATATCAGGCTGCTCCAAAGGTGTCTCACCTAGCTGCTGCAAAGAGAATCCTCAGATACCTTAAAGGAGCACCTAAACTAGCTCTCTGGTATCCAAGAAATAGTGATTTCAATCTCTATGGATACTCTGACAGTGACTATGGTGGCTACAACATTGACAAGAAATCAACATCAGGAGGATGTCAATTTCTTGGTGGAAGGATTATCTCATGGCAATGCAAGAAACAATCCTGTGTCTCTACATCAACTGCTGAAGCTGAATACATTGCTGCTGCTAGCTGCTGTGCTCAACTGCTATGGATTCAAAATCAGATGTTAGACTATGGATTCAACTTCATGACTACTCCTATCCATATTGACAACAACAGTGCTATCTCCATTACTGAGAATCCGGTGAAGCACTCCAAGACAAAACACATTGATATCAGGTATCATTTCATTAGAGATATTCATGAGAAACAGCTGATAAAGTTAATCAAAGTTGACTCAAATGAACAATATGCTGATTTGTTCACAAAGGCATTTGATGAACAAAGATTTAAGTATCTCATATCAGCAATTGGGATGATAAACGTTGAATAACTACCTCTTTTGAAGACCTTTTTAAATGAGTAATGTCTTGTGTCAATACAATTTAAGCCCTGTTACAAAAGATCTTTAAATTATTCCAAGTGTAAATTCCTTCCGAAGAGGAATTAACTCTCGGAAGATATTTTTGAATATCTTCCGAAGCCAAAATTCCTCATTGGAAATTTTCTTCTCGGAAGAGTTTTTGGTCTCGGAAGAAGCGATTGATTTTATATCAGATCTACTTCCGAAACTTATACAACTCTCCATTCGGAAAGACAACTTTACCTTCGGAAGCAATGCCTTGCTTTGGAAGATAGAGTGCTTTCAAAGGACAATTTTACCTTCGGAAGCAATATCAAGCTTCGGAAGATAAATTGCCTTCGGAAGAAAATTACCTTCGGAAATGTTTTACCCTCGGAAGTAAAGGTTTTTATATGTAACGGATATCTTTTGGGCCCCACTCTGTAAAAAGTAAAGATTTTGTTGATAATGACAGATTATTTAAAATTATCCTTGCCACCAACATCATTTCTCCGCCGTAAACCACCATACCACCCATAGTAACCCCAAAACAGTTACCCTATTACCACCACTACCACTATTCACCCCTTTTTAAATAATGCTGACTCATCAATTTCATCTTCTTTTACCACTTTACAGCCCTAACTGTTCCCTTCACTGTCAAAACCTCAATTTCACTCAAAATTTCAAGCTTACCTTTTCTCCAATGGCGCTAAACCCTCAGCACAACCAAGTCGCATTACTTGACTCGTCAAGGGATGCCGACTTCACCCAAATCATCACCTATCTCACCGAATCCACCTACCTCACTGCACTCACAGTTAACCCAACCATATACTCCAACCATATGTCAGAATTTTGGAGCAACGGTGAAACTACAGTGATGAATGGGGTTCAAGTCCTGAGAACCAGAGTTTGTGGCCAAGAGTTGGTCATCAGTGAACAGCTCATCAGGGAGCATCTCGAGCTTCACGATGATGGGGCTCCTACTGAGTTCCCCAAGGAAGACTTGGAAGGCACCTATATCCTCATGGGATATGGAGGCGATGTCAGCAGGTCTATAGTATACAAGTTCAACTTCTCTTACCATTGGAAGTTCCTGCTGCACATTGTTCTACATTGCCTCTCCAACAAATCAGGGGGTTGGGATCAAATCCCATATGAACTAGGATGCCTAGTTCATGGGTTGGTGAGAGGCCTCAGATTCAACTACTGACGATTTGTGTTGAACAACCTAATCGCCAATCTGAGCAGGGATACATTCTTCATGTATCCCCGATTTCTTCAACACATAATCAACTGCGAGATGGAACCAAGCAAGCTTGTCTGCGCAGCTGCTCTTCCTGTTCCACACATGAGGCCTACCATCTTCAAGACACTGAAGAAGATGTCCACCAACTTCACTAGACGGTACACTCCATTACCTCCAGAGATGACTGAGCGCATAGCTCCTGGTGACATCCCTGTTAACCCCACAGGTGATGAACCCACACCAGCAATATCCACCACAATACCAAAACCTTCTTTACCCATCAAAGCCACATGTCAGAGACGCCCCAAACGAACCCTTGTTAAATCTACTCTGATTGAACAAGCTCCTTCTGTTCACACCCAAAGGACTAGAGTGGAATCATGGGCTCCCACTCAGTCCGAGGTCACACCATCCTTCACAATTGACCTCAATGTGGGTTTTGAGCCTCCTCAGTCTCAAACCCCTGAGCCCAAACCCCAAGCCTTTAGCCCACAGGGTGAGTCTCTACACTCCCCTGTGCAGCCTTCTAGGGACAGCCCCACCATAGGCTCAATGCCTGTAGACATTGATCAAGGTCCCGGGTCAGTAGGACTAACCACCCTCTCTTTCACTTACCTTTTACTCCAAACTGATGAAGAGATTACATCTCTCCATGGCCATGAAGTTGATCTACAACACCCACTGAGAGATCAACAGAGCTAAGAGGGATACCTTGTCTCTAGCCCCCATCAGAAGCCAGCTACTGAGGTGAGTCCCACTGATGTGGAGGGGACTCATGTAGACTCAGCTGACACTACTCAGAGTCTCTCATTGAGCTCTCAGGACAGTGGTAACATCATTAGGACTGAGTCTACGGCAACTTTGCCCATTGACATCTCTGAAAGAGATGACTCTGAGCAAAGGAAACCAGGGTGCCAAGAAACCACATCTGGTGGTGAGAGTGAGCATACTTGGTATGTTATCTCATCTCCCCGTGATTCTTCTTATGAAGATGAGGGAAGTATGCAACTAACACTTCAGTACTTGCTTTCTAAGGTCTCCAACCTGGAATCACAGGTGAAGATCTTAGAATCAAGGACTGCCACTCAGCAACTTGAGATTAACTCTCTCAAGGCTAAACTAGCTGAGAAACAGACGGAGAGGTCTGTTAGGCATGTACTAATCCAGGTCTCAAGGACTTCTTCCTCTAGCTCATCTAGCTCTCAAGATGATGCTACCAAAAAGGGGGAGAAAGTTCAGAGACAAACACCACAGGAACCACAGACCCAACTCATTTCTTCCTAAATCATTACACCACCTGAGTCATCTCAATCCTTTCTGGAGATTGACTCAAGGATGCTTCAAGATCTCTACAGACTTTTCACAAAGTTTGTATTGAGATCATCCCTAGAACAGCCTAGCCCTGACACCACACTTGCATACTTTGGGGCTGAGGAGCATCAAAGACTGACCGCACCTTCTACCACTGTGGAGGAAGTTGGTCAACCTAAGGTCTTCATGGAACTTGAGATTAGCTTCGAAGGGGAAATGGGGACTGATGGCCCAGCAACTGAAACAGTTGGGACAGAATCTGCAGCAGTCTCATCTTCTGAAGCTCTAGCTGAAGCTTCCGAAGCTTACATGGAAGCCTCGGAAGAACAAGACAAGTCTTCCGAGGCCGAAATAGAAGCTGCGGAAGGCTTATTTCAGATGTCCAAGGAACTGACCATCACAGATTTCATTGCTAAAATAGCATCTGAGGTGAGCAGGGAGGACACTTCTGACATTCCTCCAATCCAAGCACCAGCTGAACTTCTCTTTCAATCACAACCCTCCATCCAAGAACCACCACAGTCAAGCACCATCAAAGACAAAGGCAAAAGGAAATTGACTGCGGAAGAGCTTCAGGAGGAGGAGAGGATTGAGAAGGCTAAAAAGAAAGGTAGGTTTCCTACTAAAAAGGTGCTAGCTGCTAGTTCTAAGGCAGCCGCAGCCAATCAGGAAGAAATCAACCAGAAGAGAAGAACAGCACTCATTGACCAGCTCATCAGTCTGGGAGCTATCAATGAGGAGATACTCCTGCTACCACTAGAGGAGTTGGTGACTTTGGAGAGGTCAACCAGGCTACAACAAGAAAGGGAAGCCAGGTTGGCCTTGGAGAAGGAAGAACAAGAGCAAAGGGAGGCAGCCCTGAAGCTGAGAGAGGCTAGGATCAAGTTCCTACTCTCAAGAGGCTTCAGTCTTCTTGAACTGTCTCCACATGATGATGACATGATCCTGCTGCTCCACAACAAAGAGCAGGACCAAATGGAGAAGGAAAGGAAGAAGGCTGCTAGGGAGAAGTTGAAGGTGAAGAGGAAGAGGGAGGAAGAGAAGGAGGTCACTGCTGCCAAGAAGTCAACTGACAAAGCCTGGATGAAGGACTATCTCCGGGCTCATGGCTTCTCTGGTAGGCAGGTGGGACCTATATCCGAAAGGACACTCCAGCGGATAGTCAGTGAAATTAAAGCTGACATCCGTTTGGGGAAAAGGAAGGAGATGTACAAGAGGATGAAAGGAATGGTCTTAACCCCAGCCACTCAACCACAACCACAACCCACACCAGAACCAACTCCTTTTCCCATTAAACCCGAACCCACTGATGAAACCTTCACCCCTCAACCCACAACTCTACCCAAACCTACCACATCACCTCAACCACCCAAACTACCCATCCTAAAACCCAAGACTCAACCCAAAACCACTAAACCTAAGCCTACCCAATAACAACCAAGACCATCCCCTCAGCCTCCTAAACATCTCTCCTTTGAGGAAATAAAGGAGTTCAAGACGAGGCTCATTAACTGCACTACCTTGAGCAGCATCTCCTATGAGGGAGAAGTTATCAACATCACCTATGTTGATAACTCTTCAAGCTCCCTCACCCTAGGCCAATTTCTTGAATTGCCTAGAGACACCTTGGGCCAGGCTACAAGACTTCTTGGTCTCAACTCCGATACCCTCAATGCTGAGGAGAAGAGGCTAAGAAGAAGACTGGTGACTCTGCTGGATACCAGGAAAGAGGACAGGATTTCTGGTCAATCTCGTGGACCTAGAAATGCCATAATCCAGTGGAGGTTCGATGAACCTTCTCACAACTTTGTTGTGGAAAGGGAGAATGGTGAAACCAACAGGCTAAATGCCACTTCTCTATTGCATCTCAGCAGATTCGATCTTGCTGAGCTTGCAGAGAAGCCATTTGTAGAAGACTAATCAAGGCTCGGCAAAACATCATATGCGAAAGTCTGATCTGTGCGAAAAGCAGAAGCTACGCGAGATGCAGTTCCCACTCGAGAAGCAGATCTCACGCGAGAAAGGAATCCACGCGAGAGATTGAAGCCGTACGAAAGCTTGTTCCACGCGAAAAGCGTGTCGCGCGAGAACTCATGTTTTGTATAAATAGCTTGTTTTCGTTTTTGTAATAAAAGCTTTTCATTCAATATCATACTGTACTATGCGAAAACTGCACAAGACCTTTTATAGGTTGTTCAATTCAATCGAAGAAGCATTTTATGTTCAATCCAATCTTCTTTTCTATCCAATCACGTTTACATTCCGCATTCACGTGATTGAGATCGTGTGTTATTGATTTCTGGGAGATTTCAGAGGTTTTACAATTGGTATCAGAGCAAGGTGTTGCTCTTGATACAACGGATCATTATTCCGCGATCTTCCATTCGAGGACGTTAAACAAATTCAAAAGTTGTAGACCGCACACCAAGTGTTTGTGTAAATGCTCAAGAGACTTTGTTGCATGATTTTATGAAGATTTGAAGCTCAAAAGTTGCTGCATCAAAGTCAAATTTCCGAGTGTGCGAGAACCTTCGTTGAGAAAGGTTTATTCAATAGTTGTTTCATCTATCCGCTGATGCGAGAACCTTCATTAGAAAGGTTTAGTTGAAGATTGAAGTGATAAAAACGATATCATAATCCAAGGGGGAGATTGTAAGGGACTAAACAGTTGGATTACAATATCGTCGTTGGTCGCGTGACATCATTTCGCTCAACAACATGCATGCGAAAATTGTAAGGGACTAAACAGTTGGATTACAATATCGTCGTTGGTCGCGTGACATCATTTCGCTCAACAACGTGCATGCGAAAGAAGGCCAACTCGCATGCATGCGAAAATGTCATGCGAAAGAGGAAGAGCGAACTCCATGCGAAATCTGGATGTTTGGCAACACATGCATGCGAAATATTGCAAGGAAAATATGCATGCGAAATGTGCATGCATACATTACATGCATGCGACACATTCTGCAGATTTTACAACACTTATGTGAAAGATGCATGCATACAACTTGCATGCGAAAAGTCAGCAAGTATATATATGCATGTGTGTGCGAGAATAGTGGTGTGTGCCATTTCATTTAATATTCAACCGAGAGTTTCAATTAATTAGTTTGTAGTTTTTGCTCATTTTGAGCAGATCACATATGTGTGATTTCCACCTTCGGGTGAGATCGATCTAGTATCGATTTTCATTGTAATCATTCGACAATATACGTTTGATTTACAATGATTTGTGCTGAATGTTTTTGTTCTCTCGTTTGATACATTCAAACCGTGCACCCGTCTTCGTGTATTATCAAGTGCAACAATCTAACGAAGTGAGATCGATCGATTTTAAAGGACTTTACATTTGGTATCAGAGCATTAGGCTCTTGAACCACGATTTGGAGAAGATTTGGATTATTTTTCTACTCGTTTTTGAAGAATTCTACATTGATCACTTTAGATTCTGATGTGGCAATGTTATGCTGCTCGATTTTGGAGGTTTTGGACTGATTTGGACCAATTGAAACTGAATTAGTGGACTTTAGTTGAATTTTAATCAAAATTATACTTAAAATTGAACTAAATTCATTAAATTTGGACTAAAATGGGTTTAATCAAACCTAATCAGTGAATTGGAGGTGACATTCGCGTGAACAAACGGTTGGAAATTTGTTTCTGCACAAAATCGAAGTTTTCGCTTGATCTGCAAGTTCTCGCACGCGAAAAGTGGTGTTTTCGCTCAGTTAGATATTTCACCTTTTTGTGCGATTCGCGTGAAAAGGTAATTTTGTAAATTCGCACGAATTGCTCCTTTGCGCGAAAAATTGTGCCGCGCGAAATCACTTTTCGCACGAGATCTTATTTCGCACGAAATCTGAGTTTTGCCTTTCTGATCAATATGGCTTCAACAACACCGAATTTGAAGCATCTTACTGCTTCACTTCATCTAGACACGGAAATTGGTACTGGTAACAAACCACCGAGGCTTCTCTGTGAAGATGATTATTCTGATTGGGCTTTCCGATTTGAGAGATATGTTATTTACACGGAACCGAAGATGTGGAGATCAATCCAGTATGGTCCTTACATTCCGTTGTATAAAAATGATAAAGGAGAGATGGTTCAGAAACTTGAACATTTGTGGGATGAAGATGACATCAAGAGGTTGGAACTTGATGATAAAGCTTATGCTGCTATCACTATGGCACTTACTACTGAGATTTCATAAAAGTTTCAAGAGTTCAGGGGTGCTAAAGTGCTATGGGATGCTCTGGAGTCTCAGATAATAGGCAACAAAGACATGAGAGAGAGCAAGAAGGATATGTTGAATCAAGAATTCAACATGTTCAATCATATTGTTGGTGAGGAGTTGGAAGTTCAGATGGCCAGGTTTGTTAGACTGGTAACAAAGATGAAGAGTGCGGGTATTACTCTGGAACCCATCACTGTGAACAAGAAGTTGCTCAATTCACTTCCATACAGTTGGAATAACAACTGTACTTTGATAAAGAGAACCAAAGACTTGTATACTCTTCAGTTGACCGATCTCATTTCAACTATCAAGTCTTATGCTATGGACGATAAGCAGCGAGCTGCTAATCATCTCAGTTCTCTGGGTGCTGAAGGAACTGCTCTCTATGCAAAGATGGCTAGTAATCCAAATTACTATGTCAGTTATACACAAATGTGTCAGCAACAACAATCGGGAAGTGCAGCATCATCTTATATGCAACCAGCAGTAAACCACCAAGTTCATGTTCCAGCTGCTCAACACTATTCCCCCATCATCCATCAACAAGTCTCTCAATCTCAAGATTCTCAGAGTGGTCAACATGCTTATGTTGCTACCACTAGTCCATCAAAGCAAACTGTTTAGATTGCTGAGGAGCATCTTGCTCTTTTCACCAATTTCATGTCAAGTTATGAAGCTTTCATGGCCGGAAGACTTACTGCTCCAAATGTTCTGGTTGATGATCTTCAACAAGTTAATCCGGATGATGTTGAAGAGAATGACATCAAGTATCAGATGGCCATGGTAGTTTACAGGGCGAAGAATTTTGCTAGAAGAACTGGAAGGAAAATGTATGGAGTTAACAATTCTAGCAAAATCGGTTTCGACAAATCTAACCTGAGGTGTTACAACTGCAACTGTGACAAACCAGGTCATTTCGCCAGAGAGTGTACTGAACCAAAAACTGGTCAAAATGAAGGCCCAAAGAAGATGGAGACTGTGGAGATAGAGCCGAAGAAAGACAAAGCTAGTACTTCTGATGGTACTTAAGCATTAGTTTCTCAAACTAATGCTGAATATGATTGGTCTGATCAAATGGAAGCCCTTGATCTACATTTGTCTACTGCCTTTATCGCAAAGATTGTTCCAGAACCAGAAGAAGAAGAGAATCTGTTTGCTGAATTTGTGTCTGATGATCTGTTGGAGGGTTTGTTTGCTACAGTGGAAGAAGAGAGGGAGAAAGTTGAAGTGGAGAAAGTGAATACTGAAAGAGAAGTTAAGAAAATTGAAGAAAAGGAGACAGTTGTGAAGGAAGATCAGGTTGAGAAGGTTGCTGAAGAAGAAAGTGTGATTGATGAGTACACTGTCGAGCCTCCAGTCAAAAGCCCATGTGTTGATCAAAAGACTGTTGATGTTGCTCCAGTGGAAGAACCAACTGCTGAAATGAAAGCATTCATGGTTAAGAAGGTAGAGGAAACAGAAGGGGAAACTTCAGAACCCAAGGTATATGATAGCTTATGTAAAAATTCATGTGTTGAGAAAGTTCAAAGATACAAAGTTCACAATGAGAGCCTGATAATGGAAGTTGAAAAACTTCAGTATCAAGCTTGCAAACACAAGTCAAATGAAAAGATTTTTAAAGAAAAACTTGAAGGTTTAAACAAAACAATATATAATTTAAAATTAAATCTTCATGATAAAGAATGTACTAATAATGACTTGACAAATAGAAACAATGAACTCGCTCTAGAAATTAATAGACTCAACAGTGAATTAGCCACGGTTAAATTGACTGTTGAGAAATTTGAACTTTCATCAACAATGGTTGAAGGAATAATCAAGTCACAAATGACTCAGAAGATCAAAGGAGGAAAGTGTGGTGTTGGATTTTCTAACATTGCTCCTCCAATTAATCATGATTATTCATGTTTACCTTCATCTGATAACTTTTGTGATTCTGATATGGTCTATGGGATTGGTTTCTCTCCATCTCAAAATTTAAAACCTTCAGTCAAAATAAATTTATTTGTTGATCCTATCATAATACCCAAACCTAAACAATCACCTGAAAATCTTTTTGCAGATAAATTGAAGTTGGATGGGTTGGTTGAAGATTGGGAAAGTGAGAGTGAGGAAGAGAATGAGAATGAATGTTTGAAAAATAAGAATGTAAAAGTTTCACAATCTGGTTGTAAACAAAACTTGTCAGGAAATGAAAAGAATGTTGTTTTGAATGAGATGAAATCAAATAGTAAACATAATTTGAATGCAAATCAAAGGGCGAATCAGAAAGAAAGAATTGAAAAGGATTTTAAAAGTAGATTCATTTTTAAGGGTGTAATTGAAAATGAAGAACATATTTTTAAAGAAACGAATTCTTGATTCTTTAAAAATAAACTTCATTATAATGCTAACCTTGTGAATAAAGATATGTGTAGCCCAGATTTGCAAGTGAATGATTCTTCTGCATTCAATCTCAAAATTCAAAAGCCTGGTCCTTCTCCAGCACCAATCCGTATATCTAAGCCTGGTCCTTCTCCAGCACATTCAAAGTCTGGTCCTACTCCAGCAGAATCAACGACTGTTCCTATTCCAACACCACCAATTCCAAAAGTCAAAACTGCCAAATCTCCAATTCAAAGTGGTCATAATTCCTTTATTTCCTCGAATCTGCAAAAGATGAATTTGCAATTGTCAAACGAGACAAAGATTTGAGAGACTGTGGAGAAAGTTAAACCTAGTCAATCTGACTTTGGTTTTTATGACAATTTTCATAATTGTCATCCACAGTTTGTTTTCCACACACAACAAAAGAGATGCTTTCAGTGTGGAAACACAAATCATTTGGCAAATAAGTGTCCTTTTAGACAAAAATCATTAAGTAAACAAAGATTTCATAATTCTATTTCTCATAATAGAAAAATGTTTTTCACTCGTGGAAAATTTTCAAATAATATGAAATCAAAGGTTGTTAATGGTTTTAATGTCAAACGGGATAAGAATTTGACTAATGATGTAAGAGAAAATGTCAAGATTAAAAGCATAAATGAAAAGAATGATGTGCAAACCAAATATAATAATATCAAATCATTTTGTCTTGCTGCAACACAAAATGTGCTCAAGTCTTGTTTGACTTGGGTACCAAAATCTAAGTAATTTTGTTACGAATGCAGGGACAACCGCAAAAGACTACTGAAAGTCTATGGCATGTAGATAGCGGTTGTTCAAGACATATGACGGGTAACTTATCATTACTACAAGATGTGCAATCTTACAATGGAGGGAGAGTGATATTCGCAGGAGATAGAAGAGGACGAATTACAAAACATGGTACAGTTACAAATGGCGTCCTTAGTTTTGAGAATGTTAATTTTGTTGAGGAATTAAATCATAACCTGCTAAGTGTGTCTCAAATATGTGACAAACAATATTCTACACACTTTACTAATAACAAATGCTTAATATTAAAACCAGGTTTTGTTGTTCCTGATGAATGGATTTTGATGAGGACTCCGAGAGACAATGATACATATCTTCTTGATATGCATTGTTCTAATTCTTTGGTAACAGCTTCTTGCTTACTATCCAAAGCCTCGGAGAATGATTCCATGTTATGGCATCGTCGATTAGGACATGTCAATCTTAAAAATATGAATAAACTTGTACGTGGAAATCATGTAATTGGTTTACCTGAAAAAGAATATCAATTAACTGAACATTGTTTGTCATGTTCAAAAGGTAAACAACATAAACTTCCTCACAAACCAGTTGCACACAACTCAGTCGAATCAATCTTACAACTCTTACACATGGATCTTTTTGGTCCAGTAAGTGTTTTAAGTTTGGGTCGAAGATCTTACTGTCTGGTTGTTACTGATGACTTTTCTAGATTTACTTGGGTGTTTTTCTTAGCATCTAAGGATGAAACTCCACACCTTTTGATCAAGTTCATTACTTTGGTGGAGAATCAGACAGAGAAAAAGGTAAAATGCATCAGAAGTGACAATGGGACAGAGTTTTGCAATCAAACTCTGAATGAGTTTTATGAATCCAAGGGAATTGCCAGACAATTCAATGCTGCTGGCACTCCACAACAGAATGGAGTTGCAGAAAGAAGGAATAGAACATTGATTGAAGCTGCTAGAACAATGATATCTGCTGCCAAATTACCTTTGTTCTTTTGGGCAGAAGCAGTAAATACTGCATGTTATGTTCAGAATCGTGTTTTAATCAACAAACGATTAAATAAGACTCCATAAGAAATCTTTTATAATCACAAACCCAAAGTTAAATATTTTAAAGCTTTTGGTTGTTGTTGCACTTTGTTGCATACAACTGAATCATCTTCAAAATTTTTTGAAAAGGCTGATGAATGTTACTTTGTGGGATATGCTGCCAATAAGTTGCATATCGTGTTTATAATAAAAGAACTAGACAAATAGTCGAGTCATTTAACATTGATTGGCACGAGCTTAACATAACTGATGCAGGTTCAGCTCCTTCATGGGTTTATGATTATGAATCTTTGTTTATAAATTTTAAAATTTCTAAACCTTCATCTGCAGATTCTACTTCTCAAGCAATCTCCTTGGACAACAAAATCATTGAGGACCTTTCATCTTTGATATCTGATGATTCTGCTGTTGCTTCATCATCCAAAGATATTCCTACAGCTTCTGTACCTGTATCTACATGTTCTGAGTCATTAGATGTTTCTTCAGAACAAATTCCTACTCAGGAGCTGGAAGAATTTTTGAGTTCTCCATTATCTTCATCTTCTTCAGAGACTATACATACACCAATAGAAATCATTCAAGTTCCATTTGAAGAATCTCCAAATGTGTCTACTGCTTCTGAAACTCATGTTTCAGATGACACACTTGAAGAAACTATTGTGTACAACACTCTGAAGAAGCTCTTGATAATGTTGAACATATTACAAATTTGGAAGATGGAATGGTTGCAGATGAGATTCCTCAATTGAGAATACATAAAACTCATCCAACTAAAGCAATCATTGGTCCGTTGCACGAAGTTGTAATTACCAGAAGTCAATCAGGGGCAATCAACACATGTCTATATGCTTGCTTTCTATCACAAATAGTGCCCAAGAATGTGGAAATGGCACTCAAAGAAAACAGCTGGATAGAAGCAATGCAAGATGAGTTGATGCAATTCAAGAAACTCAATGTTTGGCATCTTGTTGAACTTCCAAAGGATAAGCTTCCGATTGGGACAAAGTGGATTTTTAGAAACAAGACGGATGAAAAAGGTGTTATAATTCGGAATAAAGCACGTCTTGTGGTGCAGGGATTTTACCAAGTTGAAGGATTGGATTATGAAGAAGTGTATGCTCCAGTTGCAAGACTAGAAGCAATACGCATCTTTTTAGCCTTTGCTTCATACATGCACATCAAGGTGTACCAGATGGATGTTAAGACTGCATTTTTATATGGAGAAATGAAGGAAGAAACCTATGTTTGTCAACCTCCTGGATTTGAAGACCCAGATCATCCTGATTATGTATACAAGTTGGATAAGGCGCTATATGGTTTACATCAAGCACCTCGTGCTTGGTATGCAACTCTGACTGAACATTTGCTTGCAAATGGTTATTCAAGAGGTGCAATTGATCAAACCTTATTCATACGAAAATCAGGCGATGATATCATTTTGGTTCAAATCTACGTCGATGATATTATTTTTGGCTCCACAAATGATAGTATGTGCACGGAGTTCGAAGAGGTGATGAAGAAGAAGTTTGAGATGAGTTCCCTTGGGGAAATTTCATTTTTCTTGGGTATTCAGGTTACTCAATCTGAGACGGGTATTCTCATTCATCAAGAAAAGTATGTTCAGACTATTCTTGAGAAATACAAGTTTCAAGATTCAAGTTACTCTTACTCGGGATCCATTAGGAGAATCAGTTGATCAACATCTTTACAGATCGATGATTGGTTCCCTCATGTATCTCACTGCAAGCAGGACGGATGTCATGTTCCCTGTTTGTCAGCGTGCCCGCTATCAAAGTGATCCAAAGGAATCACACATGAAAGCTGTCAAGCGGATTTTCAAGTATCTTAAGGGTCAACCTAAACTTGGTCTTTGGTATCCTCGAAATTCCGATTTCAATTTATTTGCTTATACTGACAGTGATTATGGTGGTTGTAACTTAGACAGGAAATCGACCACAGGAGGATGTCAATTCTTGGGTAACCGACTCATTTCTTGGCAGTGTAAGAAGTAGAACACTGTCTCCACATCCACTGCCGAAGCTGAATATGTGGCTGCTTCGAGCTGTTGTTCCCAGCTTGTCTGGATTCAGCAACAACTTCTCGATTATGGTCTCAACATTTATGACACACCAATTTGGTGTGATAACACGGCAGTACTAAACATCGTGAAAAATCCAATTCAACATTCTAAAACTAAACACATTGACATCCGCATCCATTTTATCCGCGACTGTTTTGATCGTAAACTTATTCATCTAAAACAAGTGCCGTCAACTGAAAATATCGCTGATTTATTTACCAAGGCGTTTGATCATTCTCGATTTGATTTCCTTGTGCAATCATTGGGAATGATTAACTTTGGATAAATTGGTTTAATGAATCTTCACAAAAGAGTTTTTCAGTTTTTAATAAAGAATAAAATTGCAATTGTTTCTTTTTCTTGAAAGAACAATCACAATTTTAGGGGGAGAAAATTAGAAAAACAAGTTCTGAAAAATATTTTTGGTCTTAGGGGGAGTTAAGATCAAAGGATTGCCAAAATCAAAAGAAGAAATTTTCATACTTAAAATGAGAAATGATATTACAAAGTTCAAAACGAGTATAAGTACTTTCAAAGGCTTAAATACGAATACACTTGGATTATGTTTGATATGTTGATAGGCTTTGCTTTCAGAAATGAAAAGATCATAATTGAGTGATTACACTTGAATTAAAGAAATATGATTAGTGGGGAACATATCAGGATTATGTACCAAAAATGTTCTAACACAGACTGAGAGATATAATCTTGTCATACTCAAGCCTGTATGTGATTGATTCAGTGATTATCATAACTATATATATATATATAAGATAAAATACAAAAAGAAACAAAAAGAAAAACACAAAAAGAAAATAATTGAGCAAAAAGATGCCAACTAAGGCCATATAGGATATAAGATGCCAAGAAGCACAACAAATCAAAAGATATGTCTAAAAGACATACATACTATATGGTATATATTTTCTGTTTTGAGAATAGTTTTTAACTTTGGAAGGCAAAATCGAAAGATAGGGCATGTAAGTCCGGATGGCTTGTAAGTCCTAAACATCTTGAGAGGGCAGACGTAAGTCCGGATGGCTGTCAGTAAGTCCTTAAACTTGTTAATATTCCGGGTTAAGAAATATTTCTCAGGCTAGTTATGCTCAAATAGTTATATTTAGGAATACAATAAATGGTATCACTGATCATCCATGCATGGTTTAAGTCAAATTGGGGTGACTTGAAAATCTCGATAGTGTCTTGAAGGATAATAATTACCTTACAGAAGTTCTGATTGTGGGATCCACTGAATTATATTAAATCAACACAAAAACATAATATATATCACTCATTATGTTTCTGAGTAAAACATGAAGTATAAGTTTAAAGAGGACAACAGATATTGACAATCAACTTAACCAGTTATTTTAAATAAAGCCGGACAGAGTCTTAACTTGACAAAAGAACTATATGATCTCATTATTAAAATTCTTACAAAACATGCAAATCCGATCTTGATTCTTTAATTGTTTTCATTCTTTTGTTATGTTGTATGTAAGTGTTTGTTTTTATTTCACTTTTATAGTGTTTTATTTTTAGGACAAATAAATAACAAGAAAATTTTTGAAAATTGAAGATTCATTAAATTAATTGGTCACTTGGTAACTAACATGTTATGTTGACTTAATTCATTGAAAATAAAAAGATTGAAAGTTGTGTAAAGGTTTGAAAAGATTTAAAAGTTGAAAAATTTGAAAACTTTAAAGTCATGCGACAAAGGAAAGTCACGCGACAAAGGGAAGTCACGCGAAAGAGGCTATTTCGCGAAAGGAGTTTTCGCGTGACTTGTCAGGGATTTAAATATCACACTGTTCGAGACGAAATCACATTTCGCTCAAACTCACACCCGAAAACCCTTTTCGCACATCATCCGAATTCCCTTTTCGCATACACCAAAACTGTCATCATCTCACTCTTGTTGTGATTGTGTTCCATATTTCGTTAGCATTACTCTCAGATTGTGACTTACAGGTATAACATGGTTGATTGGGTTACTGTAGCTTTGAAATGCTAAGGGAAACCTAACATCTTGATCCAAAAATCTTACAAAAGGACTTTAAAGTAGAAATTAAACGATGTAAGACACCTAATAGACTTAGGCGACAGCAATGATCTGGCTTTCATGGATTAAAAACACGTTTTGATATGTTAATTTGACTGTGTATTGTGCGAATCGCACAAAAGAAATGAACGGACGCGAAACAGGGGTTGCCGCGTGAATATGGTTATCGCGTGAGATTTGGTTTCGCGTGAAATGCAAGTTTTGCTTAAACCCAGTTTTCGCAAAGTGCTTTCGCATGAACAGAACTTTCGCACAAAACAGTTTTGTCGCGTGAACAATTTTGTCGCTTGAAGTACAACTTTCGCACACTGTTCAGTTTCGCATGAGTTGTTTTCGCTTGACAGAAAATTTTAAAATTTTTCTAAGTGTTGATTCTGTTGTTGTCGTAAATGGATTTATCACTTACAACTTATGGCTAAACATTGAGTGTTATACATGTATTCACAATTGACTAAACCTTTGAGATAATAAATTGTGTCCAAGTGATAAAATTTTCTAAGTGAAAAGTTTTTGTTTCACATGTTCTAAGTGTTGCAACTATTTTGGCATAATTAAGTTATATTCTAAGTGTTCTAATCCTGATTGTTGTGACAATGCAGATGGCACAAATGATTTTTAAAAATCATAATTGTGTTGCTTATCTAGACGAGGTTCCGGAAGGAAAGGAACTATTTGCTTCTATGATCGTGGGACTAAAGAATTCTCGGATTGTATATGCCATATCTGCTGATCCAGCAATATATTCTGAGCTTATTGATTCTTTCTGGAGCACAGCTGCTCTAGAAAAAGACCAAGCTGGTAATCAGATTATCACTGCCACAGTCAAGGAGAAAAGAGTGACTGTCTCACAGGCTATTCTAAACAGAGTGTTACTGTTTGATGATCAACATAATGCTCCAACTAGACTTGAGGATGATGTTGTGATAGATTGTTTGACTCGTATGGGATACGAGTATAGATATCCAAGTCTGGAAAAGAAGTGGTTACCACCATACTGGAAATACTTATTTAACGTGGTAATCCACTGTCTAAGTAATCTGAAGGCTGGGATGGACAGTCTTAGTGCTGTGTTTGGTTCTTTGTTGGTCTCTCTGGTGGATGATATTCCATTCAGTATTTCTGGCGTTATATTTCAAGAGATGCTGAAAAACGCTACAGCCAATCCAGGGAGAAAATTCATCATGTATCCCAGATTCATTCAGCTGGTTATCAACGATGCTTTTCCTGAGCTTGCCACTCAGAGATCTCCAAAATATGTTGTACAGACGATTAAGAAGGAGATTTTTACACACCTCACTGGAGCCAGAGGAAACAAATGCTCTGGTGAAAGTTTTGCGAAGATCGGAAAATTCTCTGAGATTGAAGAAAATGTTGATGAGATTGGTGAAGGTGCTCAGACTGATGAGGCACAAACTGGTGCTTCTACTTCTACTACTAGAGATAATTTGGATGAAGAGATTGAGAAGCTGTTTGAAGATGAGCTTATGCGTGAAGGAGGAATGGAAGGAGTTGTTCACTCTGCTTCCAGTTCTGAGACTGCTAGTGATCAAATAGGGAATGTTCCCTATGTGATCCAAACTGATCCAACCCCTTCTACTCCAACATCTTCTCGACCAAATGAGGAAGACAGGGATACTGATTATGTCCCTGAAGAGTCGCCAAGTACCTCCTCACGAAGAAAACGTATGGCAAGAAGGAGAGATTTTCCAGTTAGAAAGAGAGGTCATGGTATTATACCCAGAAGACCAAGAACACATGTGGTTGTCACTGAAACTGATCAAGATCAGACAACCAATGTGACTTCTTCTGCTCCTGAGACAGAATCAGTTCCTGTTTCTGGAGCAGCCAATGTTTCTGGATCAGGTTTTTCTACACCACCTCATCAAGAAAATTTAGAGTTTGATGTCGATACACTCTTGAATACTCCTCCTGAGTTTCAAAGGAGAGAGGAATCAACAGGCACTCCTGGTTCTATCACTTTAGAAGAACGAATAAAGAACTTGGAGAAAGAAAACTTTGACAATATGAAGTTGATTGCTGAATAAAAGAAAGGCAATGATGAAAAGACAAATCTGATCAACATGATTCATCTCGACTCAGCTATCAAAGATACAAGATTGGCCTCTCTTGAGCAACAAATGAAGAGCATGTTTGACTACACCTCTGGGTTGGAGAGACAACTGAACGAGCTCAGAGAGTTTATATCTCAGACATATTTTCATCAGCCACAGGTTATCAGGTCTACTACTGTGATTGGTGAATCTAGTAGACGCTCTCGAAGCCCTCCTCCTACTGAGACTGTTCCTGAGAAGGAAACGGTTAACGAAGCTCAAATCTCCACTGAACAGCCAAGTGTTAGCACTACTGAGGATGTTCCTATTTCATCTGAAGTACCTATCACCAAAGCTTACACGTCTACAGCTTTCGTTGAACCAGAGCACATGTTCACTTTACCTATTGTTCATGAAAAGGAGGATGAAGAGTTAGTTGATTATGCTGATTCTGATGATAATGAGGATGATGATGATGAGGATGACGATGAAAATGATGATGATGATGATGGTGGAGATGATGGAGGTAATGATGGTGATAATGATGATGGAGGTGATAATGATGGAGGTAATGCTACAGGTTCTTCTTCGAGTCCAACTGGAGATACTAACACTGATAATGTCGATCGACCAAGTGTTAGTGATCCAGAAGGATATGATCCACTGGACCCTGCCACAGAAAGTGTGTATGAAAAGGAACTGTATTCTTTTCAACAAACTTCATCTGGAGCTGTTGAAGAAGAACTTGATATGTTTGATGATCTGGAGGAGCAGACTGAATATACAGACATTTTTGGGAACAACCTTCAAGAGATATTTAAAGATATCAATCTTGAAGAAGGAGAAATCCCCAATGAGACTGTGAGTGGTGAAACTCCTACTGATTCTACAAAGACAGATACTACTGGTCAGATTGCCCTATACACTAGAGGAGGTTTACAGTTCAAAGCACCGCCACCACCTACTAAAGCTCATTTTCTGTTTATATCAAAGCCAAAACAGAAGTATGGTGAAATGTCTCATGTTATTAGCTGGGGTTATGATGGCGAGAAAAGGATGTATGTCATAAAGAGAAGGAATGGAGAAATTGATTATCTAAAGAGCACTCAAGACTTCCATACTCTACGTGCTGCTGATTTATACTCCATGGGCAAAGCTCCATTCTTCAATGAAAGTAATTACAGTGAAGCTGAATTGATAAGATCACTAATACGAAGGGAGATGCGCACAAACTTTAAGGATTTTAAGACTGCAAAATCAAAGTTGATTGATGACTCAACAAGAATTGATGAAAATACTAAAGCTCCTATGAAGATACGAGTCTATCATCATCCCAAATTTATCAGAAAAGTCCCTGTGCATGCTTCAGTTCCTCCCAACACTTTGAAGCAACTTATATCATGGAGATGTGAGAAGGATTCCGGTCACGCTGTGATCAGATGTATAGACAGGTCTTATCGAATCATTGATCCAGCAGACTTGATGAAGTTTGGCAAAGACGACTTACTCAAGCTGTTACACTGCCCTATTTCAGCTGATGAGTCTGTTTATTTTCTATCTTGCCAGTACGTGTGGATGATTGACCGGATCCTGAGAAAAAAATGGTATGCCTATGCAGGCTCATACAAGAAAGCGAATGTTGACTTTGATTGAATATGTTTCACCGAGCCTAGGGGGAGATTGTAGAAGACTAATCAAGGCTCGACAAAACATCATATGCGAAAGTCTGATCTGTGCGAAAAGCAGAAGCTACGCGAGATGCAGTTCCCACGCGAGAAGCAGATCTCACGCGAGAAAGGAATCCACGCGAGAGATTGAAGCCGTGCGAAAGCTTGTTCCACGTGAAAAGCGTGTCGCGCGAGAACTCATGTTTTGTATAAATAGCTTGTTTTCGGTTTTGTAATAAAAGCTTTTCATTCAATATCATATTGCACTGTGCGAAAACTGCACAAGACCTTTTATAGGTTGTTCAATTCAATCGAAGAAGCATTTTATGTTCAATCCAATCTTCTTTTCTATCCAATCATGTTTACATTCCGCATTCACGTGATTGAGATCGTGTGTTATTGATTTCTGGGAGATTTCAGAGGTTTTACACCATTCTCCAATCCCTCCAACTCTGAGACTGCTGCACACATCAGAAACCATATCAGTGGTCTCCACTTGGCTGAACGAAGCAGAAGAGCCAAGATTGAAGAAGAGTTGAAGCTGAAAAGAGTGGAAGACAAGGAAAGATCAACCACCAAAGGCACAGCCTTTCTACAGATGGTGGAAGGTCCTGAATTGGAACCAATAGTTCGATGGGAATATGACTATACTTCCCATCAACTAACTCTTTTCAGAGGGCCACAACAGAGGGTACATATAATCCAAGGTGACAGAGTAGAGGTGCTGTCCACCAAAGATTTGTACAAGATTCTCAGCACCACAGCAAGAAAGAATGAAGATACTGATAAACACCTGCTTTCCTTGGTGCTGAGAGCTTTGAGAAGAAGAGAGAAGTGAAGTTTTGGTAGCATCAGCCTAGGGGGAGTTTGTTGGATCATGATAAGGCTGGTGCAACAAAATTCACTTCATAGTCACTTTTGGTACTACATTAAAGGGCTTCCGAAGCCAAGCAAGAGATCTTCCGAGAGTCTAAGGAACAACAGCTGAAGACATCTTCCGAAGGCAAAAGCTAAAGTCAACTACTGAAGCCAACAGCTGAAGATATCTTCCGAAGACAAAGTCTGATGAAAGAGCTGAAGACAAAGTCTGAAAGCTTCCGAAGACAAAGTCTGATGAAAGAGCTGAAGACAAAGTCTGAAAGCTTCCGAAGACAAAGTCTGATGAAAGAGCTGAAGACAAAGTCTGCTTCCGAAGACAAAGAAGACTCCAAGCTTCGGAAGAAGCAGTCTTCCGAAGTATAAGTGCCTTCGGAAGAAGTTATTCTTCCGAAGCACTTTATCCTTCGGAAGACAATGCTATGTCCAGCAGATAAAAGTATGGTCCCTGACAGTCCGCTGCAGACCTCTGATACAGCATGGCATCTTCCTAAAGAGCCATGTTGTTGACCATACTTTATTCTACTGTTCACCTTTTTATGATAGTACATGTTACCAACTTTAGTTGGAGACAAAAGGTAAGTCAGGGACATGTCCTGACTACGAACTCTCAGGCAAAATGTCTGAAAGACCTCACCTAGAGTCTTGTAGTATAGATGTAAGGTTAGAGGTGTCCAGCTGGTATCAAAGTATATCCGGCTGTAGGTAGTATTATATATATCTTCTCCCTGTAACTCTTTAGACAAGCGATTTGAGTCCAAGTGCCTTGTAATCCTTTGAGTTGAGAAGCAATATATAAAAGTACCTTGAAAATTTACTTGCTGTGTTAAATTTTCCTACTGCTTGTTACTTGTTATATTGTGATCAACTCTTCTTAAAGACTGCTTGCTGAGTGTTGATTCACAGTGAGTTGAGAGAAAAACCACCCGAAATCCGATCCTGCAGTCTGTACACTCTAACTGCACGAAAGTTAATATGCAAAAACGTCATTTTCTTCATAGTTTCGCCCATAGTTTCGCTGTAGCGAAACTGCAGTTTCGCTGCCAGTTTTGCTGGGCAGCACTTCTGCTAGTTTCGCTAGACAGATTCGCTACCTTGAGCGCCCAACTTTCGTTGGAATTTCCTAGTTTCGCAATGTCTAAGGCCAGCCTAAGTACTTAGCGAAGCTATCAGCGAAACTGTAGTTTCGCTGTAGCGAAACTGTAGTTTCGCTATGATTCTCCTAGTTTCGCTGGATAAATGCACAGTTTCGCTGGATGAATACTTAAATTCGCTGGATCGGGGCCCAGTTTCGTTGGATGAACAGAAACTCAGATCCAGCCCGTTTTTAACCCAAAACCTTAACTTTTTACGTCCAAATCCTTAGTTTACCTTCCATGAAACCAAATCTAAGCTTTTTACACGTTTTCATACGTAAAAATTCGACCTTTATGTGTTTCTTTAAACTTTTCAAAACCCAAAACCCTAGAATCCGGGTTTGATCTACAGAGGGCCTTAGAGGTCGATTTTTACCTTGTTTTGTTGCTCTTTCCTTGTGTTTTGATGCTCCAATCCACCAGAACTTCAATCCTTCCAACCTTCAAGCTCCAAATCTTGAATTTCTTCACTTTCTCTCTCTACTTTCTCTCTCTACGAATTTGGTGGCTAGGGTTGTAATGTGATGGAATGGGACTGATTATGCATGTTTAAGGGCTGATTAGGGCCCTTAAACCCACCAAGTCTAGCCCATTAAGGCTAATTTGATCCATAGCCCACTAATTTAGCCCTTTATTTCTTAAATTAACCATTAAAAGCCCATTATTATTAAATGGCTCGTTTCGGGAAATTTCGGGGCGTTACACAAAAGTAGGGCTGTTCAAAAAGCTCGCGGCTCGTGGCTCGCTCGGAGCTCGCTCAGAAAAAGCTCGAAAAAAGCTCGCTCGAATCGGCTCGGTTTATAAACGAGCCGAGCCGAGCCGGCTCGAATTATAAACGAGTCGAGTCCGAGCCAAGGGCGGCTCACTCGTTGGCTCGCTCGTTGGCTCGCTCGTTGGCTCGCTCGTTGGCTCGCTCGTTGGCTCGCTCGTTGGCTCGTTTCCTGGCTCGACTAAATATGTAATATATATATATGTATGTATGTATATATATATATGTATATATATAATATTTATATATAATATTATTATAATATTATATATAATTTGAAAATGTAAGGCCGTTCTTGGTTATTCTTATGGAGCTTATGTATTTACCATAATTATTATCTAATTTCTTAGCTATTATAATATTATTATAATAGCACTAACCTAATCAAAATTCAAAACATCAAAAACTCAAATGTTGAAAACGTAAGTATATCCACATTCCATAGCCTGTTGAAATTAAAGTTTGAAAACCCTAACTCCACTCCCGTCTCCCACAGTCCCACTCTCCCTCGAGCAGCCAACCATCACTCCCACCCCACCAGCCACCGCCCAGCGCCTGGTCGGCTAGTCGCCCACGACAGTCACCACTCACCTACTCACCGGTCTCACGTGGTCACCGCTCAGCTACGCCCTCGGCCGCCGCTTGCTTGCCTAGCCCTCAATCGTCGACAAGTTAGCCGACGACGAGTCGACAAGTTCGGTGCTTGCCTACCTACGAATCTTCGATTTGGGTCAGATATATCTTGAGAGAGGTGTATTAAATTTTCTTTTAAAACCGAGCCAAACAAAACCGAGCCAAACAAAACCGAACCAAACAAAACCGAGCCGAGCCAGCTCGGTTTAAAACCAAGCCGAGTTCGAGCTCTACTTTTTAGCTCGGTTGTAAATCCGAGCTGAGCCGAGCTGGCTCGGTTTATAATTCGAGCCGAGTCCGAGCTAACCCTGGCTCGGCTCGGCTCGGCTCATGAACAGCCCTACACAAAAGCTAAGTAAGTTTGTTACTTATGCAGGGACAATCGCAAAAGACTATTGAAAGACTATGGCATGTAGACAGCGGTTGTTCAACATACATGACTGGGAATTTATCTTTACTTCAATATGTTCAGTCATATAATGGTGGAAAAGTGATTTTCGCAGGAGACAAAGGAGGACGTATAACTAAGCGTGGTACAGTTACTAATGGTGTCCTTAGCTTTGAAAATGTGAACTTTGTTGAGGAATTAAAACATAACATGTTAAGTGTGTCTTAAATTTGTGACAAACAATATTCTACACACTTCACTAACAAAGAATGCTTAATCATAAAACCGGGTTTTGTTATTCCTGATGAATGGGTTTTGATGAGGACTCCGAAAGACAATGATACATATCTTCTTGATATGCATTGTTCAAATTCTTTGGTAACTGCTTCTTGTTTATTGTCCAAAGCCTCGGAGAATGATTCCATGTTATGGCATCGTCGGTTAGGACATGTCAATCTTAAAAATATGAATAAACTGGTACGTGGAAATCATGTCATTGGTTTACCCGAAAAAGAATTTCAATTAAATGAACATTGTTTGTCATGTTCAAAGGGTAAACAACATAAACTTCCTCACAAACCAATTGCACACAACTCAATCGAATCAATCTTACAACTCTTACACATGGATCTTTTTGGTCCAGTGAGTGTTTTAAGTTTGGGTCGAAGATCTTACTGTTTGGTTGTTACTGATGACTTTTCTAGATTTACTTGGGTGTTTTTCTTAGCATCTAAGGATGAGACTCCACACCTTTTGATCAAATTCATTAATTTGATGGAGAATCAGACAGATAAAAAAGTAAAATGCATCCGAAGTGACAATGGAACAGAGTTTTGCAATCAAACGTTGAATGAGTTTTGTGAATCCAAGGGCATTGCTAGACAATTCAGTGCTGCAGGCACTCCTCAACAGAATGGGGTTGCAGAAAGAAGGAATAGAACATTAATTGAAGTTGCTAGAACAATGATATATGCTGCCAAATTACCTTTGTTCTATTGGGCTGAAGCAGTAAATAATGCATGTTATGTTCAGAATCGTGTTTTAATCAATAAAAGATTAAATATGACTCCGTATGAAATATTTTATAAACACAAACCCAAAGTTAAATATTTTAAAGCCTTTGGTTGTTGTTGCACTTTTTTGCATACAACTAAATCAACTTCAAAATTTTCTGAAAAGGCTGATGAATGTTACTTTGTGGGATATGCTGCCAATAAGGTTGCTTATCGAGTTTATAATAAAAGGACTAGACAAATAATTGAGTCATTTAACATTGATTGGCACGAGCTTAACATAACTGATGCAGGTTCAGCTCTTTCATGGGTTTATGATTATGAATCTTTGTTCATAAATTTTAAAATTTCTAAACCTTCATCTGCAGATTCTAATTCTCAAACAATATCTTTGGAGAACAAAATCATTGAGGAACTTCCATCTTTGATATCTGATGATTCTGCTATTGCTTCATCATCCAAGGCTATTCCTAAAGCTTCGGTGCAAGTATCTGAAATTTCTGAGTTATTAGATATTCCTTCAGAACAAATTCCCAATCAGGAGCTGGAAGAATCATTAAGTTCACCATTATCTTCGTCTTCTTCAGAAACAATGGATACACCTATTGAAGTAATTCAAGTTCCTTTTGAAGAATCTCCAAATGTGTCTAATGCTACTGAAACTCTTATTTTAGATGACACACTTGAAGAAAATATTGTGTATCAATCTAGACAATCTGAAGAAGTTCTTGACAATGTTGAACACATTACTAATTTGGAAGATGGGATGATTGCAGATAATATTCCTCAATTAAGAATACATAAAACTCATCCAACAGAAGCAATCATTGGTCCATTGCATGAAGGAGTCATTACTAGAAGTCAATCAGGAGCAATTAACACATGTCTTTATGCTTGCTTTCTATCGCAAATAGTGCCCAAGAATGTGGAAATGGCACTCAAGGAAAACAGCTGGATAGAAGTAATGCAAGATGAGTTGATGCAATTTAAAAAGCTGAATGTTTGGCATCGTGTTGAACTTCCAAAGGATAAGCTTCCGATTGGAACAAAGTGGATTTTCAGAAATAAGACGGATGAAAAAGGTGTTATAGTTCGGAACAAAGCACGTATTGTGGTGCAGGGATTCTATCAAGTTGAAGGATTGGATTATGAAGAAGTGTATGCTCCAGTTGCAAGACTTGAAGCAATACGCATATTCTTAGCCTTTGCTTCATACATGAATATCAAGTTATATCAGATGGATGTTAAAACTACATTTTTATATGGAGAAATGAAGGAAGAAACATATGTTTGTCAGCCTCCAGGATTTGAAGACCCAGATCATCCTGATTATGTTTACAAGTTGGATAAGGCATTATATGGTCTACATCAAGCACCTTGTGCTTGGTATGCAACTCTGACTGAACATTTGCTTGCAAATGGTTATGCACGGTGTTTGAAGAAGTGATGAAGATGAAATTTGTGATGAGTTCCCTTGGAGAAATTTCATTTTTCTTAGGTATTCAGGTTACTCAATCTGAAACTGGTATTCTCATCCATCAAGCAAAGTATGTTCAGACTATTCTTGAGAAATACAAGTTTCAAGATTCCAAAGTAGCTCCAACTCCAATGGCATCTCGTCCTACTCTTACTCCAGATCCATTAGGAGAATCAGTTGATCAACATCTGTACAGATCAATGATTGGTTCCCTTATGTATCTCACTGCAAGCAGGCCGGATATCATGTTTCCTGTTTGTCAGTGTGCCCGCTATCAAAGTAATCCAAAAGAATCACACATGAAAGCTGTCAAGCGAATTTTCAAGTATCTCAAGGGTCAACCCAAACTTGGTCTTTGGTATCCTCAAAATTCCGATTTCAATTTATTTGCTTATACTGACAGTGATTATGGTGGTTGTAATTTAGACAGGAAATCGACCACAGGAGGATATCAATTCCTGGGCAATCGACTCATTTCTTGGCAGTGTAAAAAGCAGAACACTGTATCCACATCCAATGCCGAAGCTGAATATGTGGCTGCATCGAGTTGTTGTTCCCAGCTTGTCTGGATTCAACAACAACTTCTCGATTATGGTCTCAATATCTATGACACACCCATTTGGTGTGACAATACGGCAGTTCTGAACATCGTTAAAAATCCCATTCAACACTCCAAAACTAAACACATTGACATCCGCATCCATTTTATCCGTGATTGTTTTGATCGAAAACTTATTCATTTAAAACAAGTGCCATCAACCGAAAACATTCCTGATTTATTTACCAAGGCATTTGATCATTCTCAATTTGATTTCCTTGTGCAATCATTGGGAATGATTAACTTTGGATAAGATTGGTTTAATGAATCTTCACAAAAAGATTTTTTATTTTTTTTAATAATAACAAATAAAATTGTAATTGTTTCTTTTTCTTTAAAAAGACAATCACAATTTTAGGGGGAGAAAATTAGAAAACAAGTTGTGAAAAATATTTTTGGTTTTAGGGGGAGTTAATATCAAAGGATTGAAAAATAACAAGAAAAAGAAAAAGAAAAGAAATTTTCATACTGAAATGAGAAATGATATTACAAAGTTCTAAATAAGTCGAAGTACTTTCAAAGGCTTAAATACAAATAGACTTGGATTATGATTGATATGTTGATAGGCTTTGCTTTCAGAAATGAAAAGTTCATAATTGAGTGATTACACTTGAATTAAAGAGATATGAATTAGTGGGGAACATATCAGGATTCTGTGATAATATCAAAAATGTTCTAACACAGACTGAGAGTTATAATCTTGTCATTCTCAAGCCTGCATTTGTTTGATTCAGTGATTATCATAACTATATATGTAAAAGATAAAATACAAAAAGACAGAAAGAAAGAAACAAACAAAAAGAAAATAATTGAGCAAAAAGATGCCAAAAGGCCATATAGGATATAAGATGCCAAGAAGCACAAATCAAAAGATATGTCTAAAGACATACATACTATATGGTATATATTTTCTATTTTGAGAATATTTTCTGACCATGGAAGGCAAAATCAAAAGATGGGGCATGTAAGTCCGGATGGCTTGTAAGTCCTAAACATCTTGAGAGGGCAGACGTAAGTCCGGATGGCTGTCAGTAAGTCCTTAAACTTGTTAATATTCCGTGTTAAGAGATATTTCTCAGGCTAGTTATGCTCAAATAGTTATATTTTAGAAATAAATAAATGGTATCACTGATCAACAATGCATGGTTTAAGTCAATTTGGGGTCACTTGAAATCTCAACAGTGTCTTGAAGGATAATAATTATTTTACAGAAGTTCTGATTGTGGGATCCACTGACTTATATTAAATAAACACAAAACATGATATATATCACTCATTATGTTTCTGAGTAAAATCTGAAGTATAAGTTTAAAAGGACAAAAGATATTGATAATCAACTTAACCAGTTGTTTTAAATAAAGCCGGAGAGAGTCTTAACTTGAAAAAGAACTATATGATCTCATTATGAAAATTCTTACAAAACAAACAAATCTGATCTTAATTCTTTAATTGTTTTCATTATTTTGTTATTTTGTGTGTGCTTTTTATTCTAGTTCTGTGTTGTTTCACTTTTTAAGACAAATAAATAACAGATAAATTTTGAAAATTGAAGATTCATTAAATTAATTGGTCACTTGGTAAATAAAACATTTTGTTGTCATAAATAATTGAGAATAAAAAGGTTTGAGAATTTTGAAAAATAAGAAAAATTTAAAAGTTAAAAATTTGAAAAAATTTCATCTCGCACGAATTGGATTAGTCACGCGAAATCTTGTCTCGCGAAAGGACTTGTCGCGTGATTTGTCTGGGGTTTAAATATCACAGTGACTTAAACGAAATCATTTTCGCACAAACCCCATCCGAAAAGCCATTTCGCTTCGCATCCGAAAACCCTTTTCGCTTCTCCTCTGAAAATCAAAATTCTGAGATCATTTCATTCTGGCTTGTTGATCTGATTCTCATTTTGTTCTCATTACATACATAGTGTGTTTTTAAAGGTATAACATGTTTGTTTTGGTTACTATAGCGATTAAATGTAAAGGGAACTTAACAACTTGAAACTAAAATCTTAAAAAATGGACTTAAAAGTTGAAATTGAAAGATGAAATAGACTTAATGGACTTAGGCGATAGTGAGGGAATGAATTTCATGGATTAAAATCATGGTTTGAACTGTTGATTTGAATGGGTTGTGCGAATCGCACAAGGGAAATGAACAGACTCAAAATTGTGATTTCGCGTGAGATCTGTTCTCACGTGAATTCTGTTTTCGCATAAGGTTTGAATTTCATAAAACATGAGTTTCGCGCAAAACCAGTTTTTGCAAGATCTTGGACTTTCGAATGAAACTCACTTTTGCTTGAAATTTGATTCTCGCACGAAATGAGATTTTCGCTTGAAAGGAGTTATCGCATGAATATGGTTTTCGCTTGATATAATATTATTTGAAAATTTTTCTAAGTGTTTAACTGTTTTGTTTTGAACAAATGGTGTTGTTACATAAACTTAGTTTTTGTTTGATAAAAACTTAATTGCTGAACTTTTACAATTGTCTAATGCTTTTAGTGCAAATGAACATTTTAATGTTGTTATTTTATCTAAGTGTAGACGATGTTTTTGATGTACTATTAAGTTATTTCGAAATGTGCAATCATGTTTGTTTGTGATAATGCAGATGGCACAGATGATTTTTAATAAAAATCATAACTGTGTAGCATACTTAGATGACGTTCCTGAGGGAAGGGAACTGTTTACATCAATGATCGAAGGATTGAAGAATTCTCGCATAGTGTATGCTATATCAGCTGACCCAGCTATATATTCTGAGTTGATAGATTCTTTCTGGAGTACTGTTGCTCTAGAAAAAGATCAAGCTGGAAATCAAATTATCACTGCTACTGTCAAGGATAAAAGAGTGACAGTTTCCCAATCTATACTGAACAGAGTTCTTCTTTTTGATGACCAATATGGTGTACCAACACGATTGGATGATGATGTAGTGATTGACTGTCTGACTCGAATGGGATACGAGTACATATATCCCAGTCTGGAAAAAAAATGGCTACCACCTTATTGGAAGTATCTTTTTCATGTGGTGATTAACTGTTTAAGCAACCTGAAGGCTGGGATGGATAGTTTGAGTGCTGTTTTCGGATCCTTATTAGTATCACTGGTGGATGATCTTCCATTCAGTATTTCTGGAGTAATCTTCCAGGAGATGGTGAAAAATGCCACAGCTAATCCGGGAAGGAAGTTCATTATGTATCCCCGATTTATCCAGCTGGTGATCAACGACGTTTATCCTGAGCTTGCCACTCAGAGATCTCCAAAATATGTTGTACAGACTATCAAGAAGGAGATCTTTACTCATCTCACTGGAGCAAGAGAAAACAAATGCTCAGGAGAGAGTTTTGCTAAAATTGGCAAATTTTCAGAGATAGAGGAAGATGTTGATGAGTTAGGACGAGATGCTCAAACTGATGAAGCACAGACTGGCACTTCTGAGTCTGCTGCTAGAAATGATATAGATGAAGAAATTGACAGATTATTTGAGGATGAGCCTGTGAATGAAGAAAGAATGGAAGGAATTGTTCATTCTGCATCCAGTTCAGAGACTGCTAGTGATCAGATAGGGAATGTTCCCTATGTGATTTAAACTGATCAAACAACATCTACTCCAACTTCCTCAAGACAAAATGATGAAGATAGGGATACTGATTACATCCCTATGAGTCTCCTAGTACATCGTCGAGGCGTAAACGAATGGCAAGAAGGAAAGATTTCCCAGCAAGGAAAAGAGGACGAGGTGGTATTCCCAGGAAACCACGAACACATGTGATTGTTACTGAAACAGAACAAGAGCAGCATGTTAATGTGACTACTTCTGCTCCTGAGACAGAAACTGTTCCTATTTCTGAATCAGCTAAAATTTCTGAGTCTGGTTTCACCACTCCTCCAAGACAAGAAAATATGGAGTTTGATGTAGATACGTTTTTGAATACTCCTCCAGATTTCCAAGGGAGAGAAGAATCCACCAGTGCTCCTCGTTCTATAACATTAGAAGAAAGAGTGAAGAACTTGGAGAAAGAAAGCTTCGAGAATGTTAAACTGATTGCTAAATTGAGAAAAGACTATGAAGAAAAGACAAAGTTGATTAACATGATACATCTTGACTCAGCAATAAAAGATACAAGGATAGTCTCTCTGGAACAACAGGTGAAAAGTATGTTTGATTATACTTCGGGATTGGAAAGACAGTTAAATGAGCTTAGAGAGTTTATTTCTCAGACTTATTTCCATCAACCACCAGTTATCAGGTCTACTACGGTGGTTGGTGAGACGAGCAGGCGTTCTCCTAGCCCATCTCCTGCTGAAAATGTTCAAGAAAGAGAAACAGTCAACGAAGCTCAAACTACTGAAGAACAGCCAAGTGTTAGTACTGCTGAAGATGTTCCTATTTGATCTGAAGTACCTATCACTGAGGCCTTTACATCTACAGCTTTCGTTGAACCAGAACATATGATGCCTCTACCTGTCGTTAATGAAGAAGATGATAAGGATTTAATTGATTATGATGATTCAGAAGATGAAAATGATAATGATGATGAGGATGATGATAATGATGATGATGATGATGGTGGAGATGATGGTGGACAGGATGGAGGAGATTATGATAATAATAATGATGATGATGATGGAGGTGATGCTGAAGGATTATCTTCTAATCCAACTGGTGATACTAGCACTGATAATGTTACTCGACCAAGTGCTAGTGATCCAGAAGGATATGATCCACTTGACCCTGCTACTGAAAGTCTGTACGAAAAGGATCTTTATTCATTCCAACAATCTTCAACTGGTGATGTAGGAGAAGAGTTTGATTTGTTTGATGATTTGGATGATGAAAATGAGTATACCGATATATTTGGGAACAACCTACAAGATTTATTCAAAGATATTAATCTTGAAGAAGGAGAAATTCCAACTGAGATTGTGAGTGGTTCAACTCCTACTGTTTCAACCCAGAAAGAGTCTACTGGACAAATTGCTTTATACACTAGAGGAGGTTTAATGTTCAAAGCACCACCACCACCTACTGAAGCACATTTTCTGTTTATTTCAAAGCCGAAACAGAAGTATGGTGAAATGTCTCATGTTATCAGCTGGGGTTATGATGGCGAGAAAAGGTTGTATGTGATAAAAAGAAAGAATGGAGAAATTGATTATCTGAAAAGCACACAAGACTTCCATACTCTACGTACTGCTGATCTTTACTCCATGGGCAAAGCTCCATTCTTTAATGAAAGCAATTACAGCGAAGCTGAACTGATGAGATCTATGATACGAAGGGAGATGAGAACAAATTTCAAGGACTTCAAAACTGCTAAATCAAAGGTAATTGATGACTCTACAAGAATTGATGAAAACACTAAAGCTCCGATGAAAATAAGAGTCTATCAACATCCAAAATTCATCATAAAAGTCCCTGTTCATGCCCCTGTTCCTCCAAATTCTTTAAAGCAATTAATTTCTTGGAGATGTGAAAAGGATTCAGGTCATGCTGTGATCAGATGTACTGACAGATCATTTAGAATCATTGATCCAGCAGACTTAATGAAATTTGGCAAAGACGACTTGATCAAGCTACTACACTGTCCTATTTCAGCTGATGAGTCTGTTTATTTCTTATCTTGCCAATATGTCTGGATGACAGATCGAATCCTTTGAAATAAATGGTACGCTTATTCAGGTACTTACAAGAGAGCAAATGTTGATTTTGACTGAAGATGTTTCACCGAGCCTAGGGGAGATTGTAGAAGACTACATAAGGCTCGGCAAAACAACAGACTCCGAAAAATAAAGATGTCAAGTAAAAGACAATCTTACGCGAAATGAAGCTCTCACGCGAGAAGGACTTCCTCATGAAAGGATTAGCCGCGCGACAAGCCTGTCGCGCGAGAACTGTTTGTTTAGTATAAATAGCTTAGTTTTCGTTTTATAATTAAGCTTTTGATCATATTTCACCATTGTACTGTGTGATTTCGCACAAGACCTGTAATAGGTTGTTTTTATTCAATACAATATCAATTCGATTCTTCTTTCATTCCAATCATGTTTACATTCCGCATTCACATGATTGAGATCGGGTTTTGATTGTTTCTGGGAGAATTCCACGGTTTTACTAAATGCTCTGATACCAAATGTAAAGTCCTTAAAAGCGATCGATCTCACTTCGTTTGAATTGTTGCACTTGATAATAAGCGAAGACGGGTGCGCGATTTGAATGAATCAACCGAGAGAACAAGACATTTAGCACAATATCATTGTAATACAAATGTATATATCACGTGTCGAATGATTACAATGAAAATCGATATAAAATCGATCTCACCAGAAGGTGGAAAATCACAAACTTGTGATCTGCTCAACTTGAGCGAAAAACAAAAATATCCATTGAGCTCTCAGTTGTAATAAATGGCACACCCTTACATGTTGCGCACATAAACAATTATATAGTGGCTTCTCAATTTTTCGCATGCACATGCGATTCGCATTGCATGCATTAAACAATTTCATTTTCGCATTGCATGCACATGCCTATTCGTATTTTTGCCCAGCCCACGTGGAGTCCACTATCTCATGAATGTAATTCTTTTCTTCAATTTCGCGCGAGATATCTCACTGCAAGAAGGTTGTCGCATGCATGGCCCTTTCGCATTGCATGTGTTTCCAACCAAGATTTCGCTTGCATTATTCATTTTCGCATGCAACTACTTTCGCATGCATGCAATTAGTATACTTTTCGCATGCATGCATTCAGCTTCTCGCGACTTTGTTGCACGCGACCAACAACGATATTGTAATCCAAATATTTTGTCCCTTACAATCTCCCCCTTGGATTATGATATCGTTTTGTATTTAAAAACAACTTGAATCTTCAACAAAACCTTTCGGAAGGAAGGTTCTCGCATAAGCGGATATCGAATTGGACGCAACTTGTAAGCTTCAAATCTTTATAAAATCATCCAACTCAATTTGAATTTTTGTGTGTTCTCGGTTTCAGATTGAACTTTGATGAAACCGGATAGACTTTCAACTAGTTTAACGTCCTCGAACGGAAGTTCGCGGAATAATGATCCGTTGTATCAAGAGCAACACCTTGCTCTCATACCAAATGTAAAGTCCTTAAAAGCGATCGATCTCACTTCGTTTGAATTGTTGCATTTATTTATCACATCAGTCTTCTCATTAACATTTTTCACCTTGATGTTTTCTTTTAAATCATTTTTCAAACTCTTATGCTTTTTGACTTTATAAGCATTATCAACTTTTGATTTCATTTGATTTGCAAATTTTCCACGAGTGAAAAACAATTTTCTATTATGAGCAATAGAATTATGAAATCGTTGTTTGCTTAGTGATTTTTGTCGAAAAGGACAATTATTTGCTAAATGATTTATGTTTCCACACTGATAACATTTCTTTTGTTGTGTGTGGAAAACAAACTGTGGATGACAATTATGGAAATTGTCATAAAAACCAAAGTCAGATTGACTTTTTGGTTTAACATTCTGCACAGTCTCTCGAATCCTTGCTTCATTTGATAATTGGTTGTTCATCTTTTGCAAATTCGAGGATATTGTTGAATTATGACCACTTTTGATGTGAGATTTAGCAGCTGAGACTTTTGGAATTGATGATGCTGGAATAGGACCAGTCTTAGAATTTACTGGAGTAGGACCAGGCTTTGATATACGAATTGATGCTGGAGAAGGACCAGGCTTTTGAATTTTCAGATTGGATGAAGAAAGAGCATTCACTTGCAAATCTGGGCTACAAATATCTTGGTTCACAAGGTTAGCATTATGATGAAGTTTATTTTTAAAGAATCGAAAATTCGTTTCTTTAAAATATGTTCTTCATTTTCAATTAAACCTTTAGAAACAAATCTACTTTTAAAATCCTTTTCAATTTGTGCCTTTTGATTTGCCCTTTGATTTTTATTCAAATTGCTTTTACTATTTGATTTTGTCTCATTCAAATCAACTATCTTTTCATTTCTTGATAAAGTTTGATTACAAACAGATCTTAAAACATTTACATTCTTATTTCTCAAACTTTCACTTTCAGTTTCACTCTCACTGTCACTCTCCTACTCTTCAACCAAACCGTCTACCTTCACATGATCTGCACAAAAATTTTCAGTTGATTGTTTAGGTTTTGTTATTATGATAGGATCAACAGAAAGATTTACTTTAACTGAAGGTTTTAATTCTAAGGATGGAGAGAAACCTATCCCATAGCTCATATCAGACTCAGAAATGACATCAGATGAAGGTAAACATGAATAATCATGATTAATTGGAGGAGCAATGTTTGAAAATCCAACACCGCATTTTCCTCCTTTTATCTTCTGTGTCATTTGTGACTTGATAATCCCTTCAACCATAGTTGATGAAAGTTCAAATTTTTCAACAGTCAATTTAGCCGAGGCTAGTTCACTGTTGAGTCTATTAATTTCTAAGGCGAGTTCATTGTTTCTATTTGTCAAATCATTATTTGTGCATTCTTTATCATGAATATTTAATTGTAAATTGTATACTGTACTATTTAAACCTTCAAGTTTTTCTTTGAAAATCTTTTCGTTTGATTTGTGTTTTCGAGCTTGATATTGAAGTTTTTCAACTTCCATTATCAAGTTCTCATTATGAACTCTATACCTTTGAACTTTCTCAACACAAGAATTTATGCATAGACCATCATATACCTTTTGTTCAGAACTTTCTCCTTCAGTCTCTTCACCCTTCTTAACCATAAATACCTTCATAACAGCAGCTTGTTCTTCCACTAGAGCAACGTCAACAGTCTTTAAATCTTTACATTGGCAAATGACTGGAGGCTCAATAGTGTACTCTTCAATCGCTATCCTTTTCTCAGCAACCTTCTCATCCTGTTCTTTCATCACAGCTTTCTCTTCACAGTCACCTTCTTCTTTCTCTTTTTCAACTTCCTCCTTCTCTTCTTCAACTTCCACCTTCTCTTCTTCTTTCTCAGCAAACAAACCTTCCATGAGATCATCAGAAACAAACTCAGTAAACAGATTCTCTTCCTCCTCAGGCTCAGTAACAATCTTGGCAATAAAAGCAGTAGACAATGTCAGATCCAGAGCTTCCATTTGGTCAGACCAATCATATTCAACATTAGTTTGTGAAACCAATGCTTTGCTGCTGCCAGAAGTACTTGCTTTGTCTTTCTTTGTTTCAATTTCCACATTGACCATTCTTTTTGGAGCTTCAGCTTGACCAGTTTTGGGTTCAGTACATTCTCTAGCAAAATGACCTGGTTTGTCACAATTGTAACATCTCAGGTTGGACTTGTCAAAACCAATTTTACTAGAGTTGTTTACCCCAAACATCTTTCTCCCAGTACGTCTAGCAAAGTTCTTCGCCCTGTATACCACCATGGCCATCTGATACTTGATGTCATTTTCCTCTACATCATCAGGATTAACTTGTTGAAGATCATCAACCAAGACATTAGGAGCAGTGAGTCTACCAGCCATGAAAGCTTCATAGCTTGACATGAATGTGGTGAATAGGGCAAGATGTTCCTCAGCAATCTGGACAGTCTGCTTTGAAGGATTTGTGGTAGCAACATAAGCATGTTGATCACTTTGAGGAGCTTGAGTTTGAGGGATTTGTTGATGGATGATGGGGGAATAGTGTTAAGCAGCTGGAACTTGAATTTGAGGATTCATTACAGGTTGCATATAAGAAGATGCTGAACTTCCAGTTTGTTGTTGCTGACACCTTTGGGTATAACTGACATAGTAATTAGGATTACTAGCCATTTTAGCATAAAGAGCAGTTCCTTTAGCACCCAGAGAACTTAGATGATTAGCAGCTCGCTGCTTATCGTCCATATCATATGACTTGATAGTTGAAATGAGATCAGTCAACGGAAGAGTATACAAGTCTTTGGTTCTCTTGATCAGTGTACAGTTGTTGTTCCAACTGTATGGAAGTGAGTTCAGCAGCTTCTTGTTCACCGTGATTGGTTCCAGAGTAATTCCAGCACTCTTCATTTTAGTTACCAGTCTAACAAACCTGGCAATCTGAACTTCCAACTCTTCACCCATAATATGATTAAACATGTTGAATTCTTGATTCAACATATCCTTTTTGCTTTCCCTCATATCTTTATTGCCCATAATCTGAGTTTCAAGTGCATCCCATAACACCTTTGCACCTCTGAACTCTTTGAACTTATGTGAAATTTCAGTAGTCAATGCCATAGTAATGGCAGCATAAGCTTTATCATCAAGCTCTAACCTCTTCATGTCATCTTCGTCCCATAAATGTTCTGGTTTCTTGACCATTTCCCCTTTGTCATTCTTGTACATGGGAATATACGGACCATACTGAATCGACCTCCACATCTTAGGTTCCGTGTAAATAACATGATTCTCAAACCGGTAAGCCCAATCAGCATAATCGTCTTCGCTGAGAAGTCTAGGTGGCTTGTTACTAGTACCAATTTCAGTATCAAGATGAAGAGAAGCAGTAAGATGCTTTAGATTCGGTGTTGTTGAAGACATGTTGATCAGAAAGTTAAAAATCAGACTTTTCGTGCGAGAGAAGCTATCGTGCGAAAACAGTTTTCGCGCGACCCAAATATTTCGCGCGAGATTTTAATTCAAGCGAAATTTCACTTTACCCTTCAAGCGAAATCGCGTGAAAAGTGATATAACTGCCTGTGCGAAAACTGATACTTTCGCACGCGAAAACTCTAATTTCGTGCACAGTCAATTCTCCAAGTGCTTTCAAGCGAAAATTACCTCCAATTCACTGAATAAGTCTGATTATACTCATTTTAGTCCGATTTTAATGAATTTAGTTCAATTTTAAGCTTAATTATGATTAAAATTCAACTAAAGTCCACTAAATCAGTCCAAATCAATCCAAATTCTCAAAATTTGAGCAGCATAACATCACCATAGCTGAATCTCACGTAACCAATGATGAATATCACCTGAAAAGAGTAGAAATGAATCCAAAACTTCTTCAAATCGTGGTTCTAGAACCTGATGCTCTGATACCAATTGTAAAACCGTGGAATTCTCCCGGAAACAATCAAAACCCGATCTCAATCATGTGAATGCGGAATGTAAACATGATTGGAATGAAAGAAGAATCGAATTGATATTGTATTGAACAAAAACAACCTATTACAGGTCTTGTGTGAAATCACACAGTACAATGGTGAAATATGATCAAAAGCTTAATTATAAAACGAAAACTAAGCTATTTATACTAAACAAACAGTTCTCGCGCGACAAGCTTGTCGCGCGGCTAATCCTTTCGCGAGGAAGTCCTTCTCGCGTAAGAGCTTCATTTCGCGTAAGACTGTCTTTTACTTGACATCTTTATTTTTCGGAGTCTGTTATTTTGCCGAGCCTTATGTAGTCTTCTACAATATATGTATATCTATGTGTACATTTATATACATATATATACATATATGTATAAATATGTATACATATATGTATACATATGTATACACATATGTATACATATGTATATGTTCACATATGTATACATATCTGTACACATATGTATACATATATGTACACATATGTATAAATATGTGTACATATTAGTACACATCTGTACACATATGTATACATATATTATGTATACATATATGTATACATACGTATACATATATGTATATATGTACACATATGTGATCACGTATGTGTAAACATGTGTCTACATATGTGTATGTGTACACATGTGTACACGTATGTGTACACATGTGTACATATGTGTACACGTATGTGTACATATGTGTACACGTATGTGTACATATGTGTACACGTATGTGTACATATGTGTACACGTATGTGTACATATGTGTACACGTATGTGTACATATGTGTACACGTATGTGTACATATGTGTACACGTATGTGTACATATGTGTACACGTATATGTACATATGTGTACACGTATGTGTACATATGTGTACACGTATATATACATATATCTGTATATATATACATATATACGTATGTATATACATATATACACACATATATATATACATATATACACACATATATACACACATATATATACATATATACACACATATATATACATATATACACATATATATACATATATATACATATATATACATATATATACATATATATATATTCATATATATACATATATATATACATATATATATACATATATATACATGTATATACATATATGTATACATATACTGTAAAGTCCAGGATCCGATCGAACTCACTTCGTTTGATAGTTGCACTTGATAACACGCGAAGACGGGTGCGTACTCTAATTGTATCAACCGAGAGAACAAGATATTAAGCACAAAATCATTGTAATTCAAATGTATACATGACGTCGAATGATTACAATGATAATCGATACAAGATCGATCTCACCCGAAGGTGGAAAAATCACAAACGTGATCTGCTCAATTGAGCGAATATAAAACACACATGAAGTTTGAAGCTCTCTCGGTTGTGTAAATGTTGCACACCTTCAAACTGAACTCATATGCACATATATATATAGATGCGAAAGAGATACTTTTCGCATGCATGCGATTCGCATCGCGATTTTACATGACTATGCGATTAGCCTGCCTTTCGCATCACTGTTTCGCATGCATATGCGACTCGCTTGCCTTTCTGCCATTCGCATGCATGCAGTTTCGCATGCATGTGAATTTGCTTTCTTTCGCATGCGTGCATGCAGCTTCTCTTTGCATGCATTGTTTCCAACATGCATGTAATCGCATGTACTCCAAGTTGTTCATCTCTTATGAGTTAAAACTATAGTATAATTTAAAATGTTTGATCCTTACAATCTCCCCCTTGGATTATGCTATGGTTTTGAGTTCTTCAATCTTCAACAAACCTTTCTCATGAAGGTTCTCGCATCGGCGGATATAGAATCAGATTCAACAACTTTTGATCTTCAAAACTTTTGTTTTGAGATGAACTTGTGTGTGTGTCTCGGTTTCGGATTGAAACTTGATGAAACCGGATAAACTTTCAACTTGTTTAACGTCTTCGAATGGAAGATCGTGGAATAATGATCCGTTGTATCAAGAGAAAAACCTTGCTCTGTTACCAAATGTAAAGTCCAGGATCCGATCGAACTCACTTCGTTTGATAGTTGCACTTGATAACACGCAAAGACGGGTGCGTACTCTAATCGTATCAACCGAGAGAACAAGAATTAAGCACAAAATCATTGTAATTCAAATGTATACATGATGTCGAATGATTACAATGATAATCGATACAAGATCGATCTCACCCGAAGCTGGAAAAATCACAAACGTGATCTGCTCAATTGAGTGAAAATAAAACACACACTAAGTTTGAAGCTCTCTCGGTTGTATAAATGTTGCACACCTTCAAACTGAAGTCGTATGCACATATATATACATGCGAAAGAGATACTTTTCGCATGCATGCGATTCGCATCACGATTTCGCATGACTATGCGATTAGCCTGCCTTTCGCATCACTGTTTCGCATGCATATGCGACTCGCTTGCCTTTCTGCCATTCGCATGCATGCATACTCGCATGCAAGCGAGTTTGCTTTCTTTCGCATGAATGAATACAGCTTCTTCTTGCATGCACTGTTTCCAACATGCATGTAATCGCATGTACTCCAAGTTGTTCATCTCTAAACTATAGTCTAATCCAAAATGTTTGATCCTTACAATCTCCCCCTTGGATTATGCTATAGTTTTGAGTTCTTCAATCTTCAACAAAACCTTTCACACGAAGGTTCTCGCATCAGCGGATAGATGAAACAACTGTGGAGCTTCAAAACTTCATAAGATCTTGCAATCTGAATCTGTTTTGTGTGTGTTCTCGGTTTCGAATAATTCCTTGATGAAACCGGATAAACTTTCAACTTGTTTAACGTCCTCGAACGGAAGATCGCGGAATAATGATCCGTTGTATCAAGAGCAACACCTTGCTCTGATACCAAATGTAAAGTCCAGGATCCGATCGAACTCACTTCGTTTGATAGTTGCACTTGATAACACGTGAAGACGGGTGCGTACTCTAATCGTATCAACCAAGAGAACAAGATATTAAGCACAAAATCATTGTAATTCAAATGTATACATGATGTCAAATGATTACAATGATAATCGATACAAGATCAATCTCACCCGAAGGTGGAAAAATCACAAACGTGATCTGCTTAATTGAGCGAATATAAAACACACACTAAGTTTGAAGCTCTCTCGGTTGTGTAAATGTTGCACACCTTCAAACTGAACTCGTATGCACATATATATACATGCGAAAGATATACTTTTCGCATGCATGCGATTCGCATCACGATTTCACATGACTATGCGATTAGCCTGCCTTTCGCATCACTGTTTCGCATGCATATGCGACTCGCTTGCCTTTCTGCCATTCGCGTGCATGCGAGTTTGCTTTCTTTCATATGAATGAATGCAGCTTCTTCTTGCATGCATTGTTTCCAACATGCATGTAATCGCATGTACTCCAAGTTGTTCATCTCTAAACTATAGTGTAATCCAAAATGTTTGATCTTTACAATCTCCCCCTTGGATTATGCTATAGTTTTGAGTTCTTTAATCTTCAACAAAACCTTTCTCACGAAGGTTCTCGCATCAGCGGATAGATGAAACAACAGTGGAGCTTCAAAACTTCATAAGATCTTGCAATCTGAATCTGTTTTGTGTGTGTTCTCGGTTTAGAACAATTCCTTGATGAAACCGGATAAACTTTCAACTTGTTTAACGTCGTCAAATGGAAGATCGTGGAATAATGATCCATTGTATCAAGAGCAACACCTTGCTCTGATACCAAATGTAAAGTCCAGGATCCGATCGAACTCACTTCGTTTGATAGTTGCACTTGATAACACGCGAAGACGGGTGCGTACTCTAATCGTATCAACCGAGAGAACAAGATATTAAGCACAAAATCATTGTAATTCAAATGTATACATGATGTCGAATGATTACAATGATAATTGATACAAGATCGATCTCACCCGAAGGTGGAAAAATCATAAACGTGATCTGCTCAATTGAGCGAAAATAAAACACACACTAAGTTTGAAGCTCACTCGGTTGTCTAAATGTTGCACACCTTCAAACTGAAGTCGTATGCACATATATATACATGCGAAAGAGATACTTTTCGCATGCATGCGATTCGCATCACGATTTCGCATGACTATGCGACTAGCCTGCCTTTCGCATCACTGTTTCGCATGCATATGCGACTCGCTTGCCTTTCTGCCATTCCCATGCATGCATATTCGCATGCATGCGAGTTTGCTTTCTTTCGCATGAATGAATGCAGCTTCTTCTTGCATGCACTGTTTCCAACATGCATGTAATCACATGTACTCCAAGTTGTTCATCTCTAAACTATAGTGTAATCCAAAATGTTTGATCCTTACAATCTCCCCCTTGGATTATGCTATAGTTTTGAGTTCTTCAATCTTCAACAAAACCTTTCTCACGAAGGTTCTCGCATCAGTGGATAGATGAAACAACTGTGGAGCTTCAAAACTTCATAGGATCTTGTAATCTGAATCTGTTTTGTGTGTGTTCTCGGTTTCGAATAACTCCTTGATGAAACCGGATAAACTTTCAACTTGTTTAACGTCCTCGAACGGAAGATCGCGGAATAATGATCCGTTGTATCAAGAGCAACACCTTGCTCTGATACCAAATGTAAAGTCCAGGATC
>CM044012.1:45094100-45181600 GCA_024085815.1 Flaveria linearis
TGTTTCAAATTAGCACGGGGTGTGTTTCAGGCTGGGCATGGGGGCGTGCCTCATGAAGCACGGCCCCATGCTTGAATTCCAAAACTTGGTTTTCTTCATTTTCTTCTTATTTATGCTCCTTTTGTTCATCTTGGTCTTTTCCAAGCCTGAAAACACAATATGAACGATTTAGGTATCAAATCATCATTTTCAGTAAGAGTTTATAGAATAATTGATGTGCAATTGATATGTTTTATATGTATAATTTGAAGCACATCAAATATCCCCACACTTAAACTTTGTTTGTCCTCAAGCAAAATCACTCAAAATAGCAACACCACCAAAAACCAAATAAATCAAGATATAAATATGTCTTTCGAGAACTATACAAGCAAACTTGGTTTACCTAAATATAAACAATTAAGCACATGTGGAATGATATCCTTTCAAGCAATAGAATGGTTTCTAAATATTTTTAACATGTAAAAATTCACACTTCTCACAAGATGCACTCTTACTCGGCTATATATATGGAATCATACATAAGATTAAGTATGACTAATACGCTCAATTGCCTAGTATGAATACGTGTGAAATCATATGCTTGGTAAGGGATCAAATCTCCACCTATGTTAGGTATTTACTTGCATAAATTATTAGGTCTTTGATAGGTTGTAACTTGGCTTAGGTTTAGGGTATGGATTATTTGGGGAAAAAGTGGCTAAATGCTAAAGACCATGATCTTGGCTTATTTGATTGATATAAACTAACAGAAAAGTAATAAAAAGGTTTCCCCATACAATACTCAAGCTGCAAGGGATATACAAACTCAAGGACTCGTTTATGGTCAGATTGTCAAGACCGTATTTGCATTTTCAAAAACTGCACCTCCTTCTTAACCCGAAGATATACATAGCTATCCTTTTTTAAGGGTCGTTCGGCTCGGAGCCTAAAAGCACCCAACGGATTCGGATGTCGAATTTTTGGATTCGGTTTGGCTTTTGCTACATTTTCCTTCGTGAAAACAGTTCTCCACAAGTTGGGCATTTTTCATATCATTTTTTTCCTTTAACACATATCTTGAAATACCACAAAATGATGGAACTAGTTTTCTTCTTCTTCCTTTTTTTTTTTTCTTCTCTCTTTTTTTTCTTCTTATTTTTCTTTTTTTTTTCTTTTCTTTTTTTTTTTTTTGAAATAAGCCAAAACATGTCTTTATCGAAAAAGGGTTTTGTTCAAGGCTTTTTGGTTTAGTGACTTCATGGTTTGGGTGATTAAAAATGAAAAACGTTTAAGCTCAACGGGGCTAACTAGGGATAATGTTTGGGTAAGGATATTTGAAAATGGTAGAGGCTCGAATGTCGGTTTTTCCTAATTGCCTAAATCCTTTTTATGCAAGAAACACTTATAAGATTTTGAAATGTATACCCAAAACAAGTTCTAATCACATGCAACATAAGGCACCCTCAATATATCCGTAATGAAAGCAAAATTGCATAAATGCAAAAGCTTGTTTAAGGCTCAAAAATAAGCTCACACATAGGATGGAATTGGGTATAAGTGTTTCATTTTACATGTTTGAATATTTTTACCAACTCGTTTTGCTTTTCAGGATATCACAAAAAACATTTTTAAGGTTATTTGGGTTTGCTTTATTTGCTTATTTATTTCTCGAAAACGTATATTTATATTTTGTTTTATCAAAAATTATTTCATGTTTCCTGTGTTGTTGCCACAAACATTAAAAGTAGAGTGACTTTTTGCAAAAGATTTAATTATAACTTGGACCTATTTATAAGCAAAGTATCAAGCATGTATACCCTTCCCCACACTTAAACTTCACATTGTCCTCAATGTGATTCACAATAAATATTAAGTAGAGAAAGGCAAACGAAAACTCCCCTAAAATGATGAGTCAAATGCGTGCGATCGTTTTTCCATAGCCGCCTTGAATGAGCTCAAAAGATTACATCAGGATTAATCTAAAACATCACCAATTTATTTAAGCAAAAAGTTTAAAGTCCTAAGCACACAAAATAAAAATAAACAGACTGAAAGTAACATAGAGCCATGTTTTGGTTACGGGTCCTTGGCTAGACCCTTCCCCACACTTAGTTTTTAATGAGGTGGAGGTTTATCACCTCCAAAAAAAAATTCTTAGTTGGTACATCGATTTGGGCATTAACCGATGACCATTAACTTTGAAGCTTAGTCCCTCATTGTTTTCAACCTTGATAGCATTTTGTGGATCGACTTCTTCTTCTTTTTTTTATAATTTTTTTTTTGAAGTAAAATAGTCAAAAATTTGGATTGCCTTTCAAACTACCATGTGTCCCCGGCAACGGCGCCAAAAACTTGATGCGTGCGGATAGTATATATATTTTGATAAAGGTTTTTTTGCACAGATTTAGTTTTAAATGGTTATTACTAATACTAACTACACACACAAAAGGCAAGTGTACCTATCGTGAGGTAATATAGTGTTGGTAAGAACCGAGTATCAATCCGTGGACACACTAACCCTACTCAACAACCCTCATAATTGACTATCAGTTTTGATTTAGAAAATGATAAGTTAAACAAAATAACAATAAATAAAGATAGATAAAGATAGATTGAGACTTTTGGTGATTCTTTCAGTGAAGTAAGGTTGTTATCCTAATTTAGATTGCACTTATGCAACTGTGATGAATTGGTGGTGTGATTAAAGATATTGAATAAAGTAATTGTGTTAACGTTTATAAAGATGAGCTGGCGCGATTTCTAGTCTATCCGCTCCGTAGTGACCAGGACCAACACAGGTTGAGATTTACTGCTTAGGTCAAGGCCCTAGTGATGTAGGTAAATCTTTTGTGTCCTTTTCGACATATGATTTCTGAAAACATAACTTAATGTAAGAAGAGAGTTGATCAAGTTCTATTCTAACATACCATTAATTTTAGAAAACCATAACAATTACTGTAGATTTCTCAGACTAATAAAAGGGAACCCGTAAATGATCAGAAAGTTAAGGTCTTATGATTTCTAATAACCATCTCTAGTTAATTAGCCATAGTTGTTATGAATAAAAATTGATCATACGTTTTTCAACCGTGTATGACAATCACAATTACAAACCATAAACTTATAACCCCCCGTTCAAATGTAGGTGCTACCCATCGAAAGTTTTCCCAAGACCATCATAACATTAACACAATATTTGTCACACCATTAGTTCATCACAAATTACATAAGTTTCATTAAATAGGATAACAAATGAAGTTTAGCTCATAATGAGCTTGAACCTAACAACAAAGATAGAAGATAGTAATGAAATCATCGATAAATTAGAACAATCAAACCGATGATTCACTATGGATGATGTTAAATGATCCCGAGCTTCTTCTAAGTGTTGAATGGACCTCCAAACCCTTCTAAGGACCTCCAAAGGCTGGGTTCCAGAGAGGGAACACCAGCACTTCACCTCCCAAAAGCTCTCTTCAAAGTTGAAAATGAAGTTCTGTTTATAGGCTTTCTGGAGTGTTTAAGCATGGCCCCGTGCCTAAAAGGCACGGCCCCGTGATAGTACAATGCTTACGAAAGTTGGTCGGCTCGTACGTGCAGGAGTTGTCGGGCACGACCCCGTGACAAATGGGGTACGGCCCCGTGAAAGGGGCAAACACGGCCCCGTGCCTCCTGGGGCACGGCCCCGTGACTGCTTTTGGGGAACAGTACTTTTTGTCCTGTCAGATGTCCAATCACGGGGGTGTGTCAAATTAGCACGGGGGTGTGTTTCAGGCTGGGCATGGGGGCGTGCCTCATGAAGCACGGCCCCATGCTTGAATTCCAAAACTTGGTTTTCTTCATTTTCTTCTTATTTATGCTCCTTTTGTTCATCTTGGCCTTTTCCAAGCCTGAAAACACAATATGAACGATTTAGGTATCAAATCATCATTTTCAGTAAGAGTTTATAGAATAATTGATGTGCAATTGATATGTTTTATATGTATAATTTGAAGCACATCAACACCACCATCACTAACCGCGATCATCATCACTTTTCTCTCGGTTTTCAAACAACAAACACCATTCAAAAGGTTTAGTTCTATTATGCTCTTTATATATCTTGAAAAATCAAGTATTATATATATGTTATAAACACATATAACTAGTCTTGGTACTAATACACCAAGACTAATTCTAAAAAGGTTTTAAAAACCCTCTAAGCACAATAATAAATTACTAAAAATTCAGGAAGATTTGTGAGAAATAGATTTTTTGGATTTATAAAGATTGAATCTTGAAATGTTAAGAAAAATCTAGTAAAATATTAAACAAATGAGAATATGGGAATAAACATTGAAAAATCCTTATTTATATACTGAAATATTGTTCTGGAAACTTTGACAAAATTTTGATAAGTAAAACAATTTATATAAATTATTTTAAATAATGAAAAATAGAGAAAATATCAAAAATATAAATAAATTTGGGAAAAATCTGATGAATTCACAGAATGATCCTTTTGAAGTATAAAGATCTTGGGAATTATTTCAGAATTTATTTCCTTATTATAATTAAGATACGAATTTTTATATATTCTAAAGTAGAAAAATCATAATAAATAAGTAAATTATATAATAAATTATGATAAAATCATGGATGTGATATTAAATATGAATATACAGAATATATAAATTTCATAATTTTTGGAATTATGGAACTATTGTTTCTAAATATTAAGATTATTGTAAAATTTACAGAGACTAATCTGATATGATTTGGACCTTGATATATTTATATGATGTACTATTTTATATAAGAAACTGTCTGTAAAATTTTAAGAATTGAAAAATTAGAGAAGCTATTTTTAATCAATTATGGTAATATTATAAAAATTTCAGAAAACAATCTCTTTGGAGTTAGATGATATAAAATTTATGGAATGTTACTAACTGTTGAAATAACATTTTATGAAGTTTTGGTGATTTTTAAATAACTGAAGGTAATTTTGATGATTTATGGAGGCTTTGGACAAATTTATAAGTAATTATGTACAGTAAATTATTTGTTGAAAATTTTGTGATAACATTTCTGGATTACCTTATAGCTGAACTTCCAAAAGATACTTACATTGGAGGTTCTGAAAATATTAAAGAAAATTATGTCTGATACTGTGAACTATTTTATAGGTTCAAGTTTGGAGACGCGGTGAGTTTCATAGCCCCATTTTGATCCTTTTGGTATTTATAAAGTTTTTGGGGGAAAAAGCATACTAATTGGTTTGATGTACTATTTTTGAAAATATTTTGATACTTACTGTCATTTGTGATACAACCATTAATTCGAATGAGGAACCGTCCGATAATATTAGTAACGCTACTTAGGAGAATATTTGCACCAACAGAATGAGTGTTGCTGCTATTTTCCTGCACCTAACCGAATGAGGGTTGAGATGTAATATTATCTGATTTTGCGAATTATTTCGTGACAGTATGATTATGTTGTGAGCAGGTTTGGTTGTAATTGGTGCATCAACAAAATATTTTGTTTGGATATAAACCTATGTTTCTCACCAACGTTTTGTTGACTGGTTTAAGTATGCTTTTTCAGGAAACAATGAGTAACTCTTTTGACTGTAGCTTTGAAGTACACAATGGTTGGGGTGAAGTGATTGGAAGGGTATGTGTCACGTTAACCGTCAACATCGTTGACGGTAGTGTGTACGTTGACGCACACTTCCATCGATTCTAAAGACATGCTGTAGTCCAGTTGTAGAATAATTACATCTAATTTTGTAAACTATGTATAAGATGTAATTCCAAAGGTTATAAATAAAAGCATGTCCTATGTTGTGTTTTTATGTATATATATAATTATTGTGTTTACTTCACTATAATTAATGTACTCTGATAAAGCAAGTCACACCCGAACCGCATTTCACGCTTCCGCCGGGATGTGACAGGTTGGTATCAGAGCCATTGGTTATAGGGAATTATATATCTTAAATATCTAGAATATAACCATAAGCTCAAGATATAATTAGAAGTATTATAATTTTATGATTTTATGTGAAATATGTGAGTTATGTGAAATTCTGTGATTTTGTGATTAAGATTCTAACAAAAATTCAATAGTTAATTGACTAACCATTTTGTGAAATATTATTAAAAAAATTCGTGCAGATATGAATTCAGATAGTTACCACTACGAGACAGATCCTTCCGAATGTCCAGACCATAGCAACTTTAAGGAAATAACTCTTGAGCTAGAACCCCAACAAGCTATGGAAATTCCTCAACTGGAAAAGGAATCAAAATTTTATGTTCGACGTGCACCAGTATACGTGGGAGGATATACCATTAAGACTCCTAGGAAAAAGATACAACGTGGAAACAAGTTTAGAGTTAAGCAAGCTGAGCATGTAGAAATACAACCTTCTGATTCCCCCAAAGGTAAAGGTAAGATAACTGAAAGACAGGAGTTGGATCAGGTGAAGACAGCTCGACAAACTCTTAGAAAACTTAAGAAAATACAACTAGGAATCTGGAAAATCCAGAAGGACATCAAAAATCTCAAGACACCCAAGAAAAGTCTCTTCACAAGGATGTGGAAATGGATTCGCAGGAACTAAGAGATTATCGTCTAACTTTCTAGAATAAACGGAATAAGAACTTAACTGATATATGTACTTTTGTGTTAAAGTATTTATTTGATATGTGTTAAATGATTTTTTTGTTACAATATTTATTTGTGATACTAATGCTAAAATTCACTATAGTGAATCATGCCGCCAAATAGAAACACTCAGCCTGTCCGGGGAACAGCTCGAGTGGGACGACCCAGAACCAGACTTAGGGAAGAAACGCCCATAAACGCTGCTACAAGTGAGAATGGTAGGATTTCTCAAATAGTAGCCCAACAAATAAAAGCTACCCTACCTACCTTAATAACCCAACTCCAGCAAAATCTAAATTTTGAAACCACCACACACCCACCAGCAGGGCCTGAAAATATTATCTTAAAAGAATGACAGGAAAAGGAGATTCTGAATGGAGTCTCAAAGGGATGTTCTTACAAGACCTTCATGTCTTGCAGACCCCGGGAATTTGATGGAAAAGGTGGAGCTGTACAAGCTTTAAGATGGCTAAACGAAATGGAAGGAGATTTGGAAATCACTAACTGTGCTGAAAATTTCAAGACGTTATTTGCCTCACATTCACTAAAGAGAGAAGCACAATCCTGGTGGAAAATAGAAGTACACACTAGGGGTAGGAATGTTATGAATGGGATGAGTTGGGAAGAATTTAGAAATCTAGTAATAGAGAAATACTACCCTTATAATGAGATAGAGAAACTAGAGGCTGAATTCTTAGCACTAGAAATGAAAGGAGCTGCACACCGGGAATATACTGATAGGTATAATGAACTATCTAGGTTAATATCACATCTGATAACCCCGGAATCAAAAAGAATAGGAAGGTATATTTGGGAATTAGTGCCACAAATAAGAGGATTAGTGAAATCTACAAGAACCAAAACCTTTCAAGAAGCAGTGATTCTGTCAGGAAGTCTGATAGATGAGATGATCAGAAATGGATCATTAAGTCACCCACAGGTAGGAGAGAAAAGGAAATGGACTGAAAACCACTCTGAAAGAAAATTCGGAGAAAGCTCCCAGAAAAGAGTAACCCGACCTCCATCAAGAAATTTCTTGGGAACAGCTCAGGGGAAGAAAGTGGATAAACCACCACAGTGTAATATCTGCCAAAGATATCACACAGGAAACTGTATGACAGTGGTTTGCTATAACTGCAAAAAGAAGGGACACATTTCTCGAGACTACAAAAACCCTACCAACCCTAAAACAATCTGCTTTCAGTGTGGAAGTGAAAACCATTTTCGTAATGAGTGTCCACAACGAAAGAGCAAGGCTCCAGCTAACCAGAACAACCCCCGTGGAAGGGCTTTCGTGATACAAGCTGATGAAGCTCGTCATGAACTAGAAGTAGTAACGGGTACGTTCCTTATCAATAACCAGTACGCTAAAGTATTATTTGATACAGTGGCAACTCGTAGTTTTGTTTCACATACTTTTAGACCCTCACTTAGTTTAACATCTGAGAAATTGAGTGAAAACTATGTGATAGAATTAGCTGATGTTAAAATAATATAAGCTGATGAAATTATTCCTAATTGTATTCTGAATTTAGATGAATATTGTTTTGATATAAATCTGATACCTATTAAGTTAGGAGGATTTGATATCGTAGTAGGAATGGATTGGTTGAGTAAAAATCATGCTGAAATCATTTGTATTAAGAAAATGATAAGAATTCCTTTGATTAAGGAAGGCAAAACTCTCTGCATATATGGTGATCGACCAAATGATATTATGAAACTGATTTCTTGTGAAAAAGCACAAAAATGCTTAAATAAGAAGTGTTTAGCTTTCTTGGATCATATAGTTGATGCAAAGCTTGATAAGGAAAATTTGAAAAGTGTTCCTGTTATAAATGAGTACTCTGATGTTTTTCCTGATGAATTACCTGGATTACCACCCTCTCGTTAGGTAGAATTTAAAATAGAATTAATACCAGGAACAGCCCCTATTGCCAAAGCACCTTATCGTTTAGCACCAACTGAAATGAAAGAACTTATGACTCAATTACAGGAATTATTAGATAAAGGATTTATACGTCCTAGTGTATCCCCTTGGGGAGCACCAGTTCTCTTTGTCAAAAAGAAAGATGGAACTTTTAGGATGTGTATCGATTATAGAGAACTCAATAAGGTTACCATAAATAATAGGTATCCTCTCCCTAGAATTGATGATTTGTTTGACCAATTACAGGGATCTAGTTATTTCTCGAAAATAGATTTAAGATCTGGATATCATCAATTAAGAGTACAGGAAGACGATATTTCTAAGACTGCATTCAGAACTAGGTATGGACATTATGAATTCCTTGTAATGCCATTTGGGTTAACCAATGCTCTAGCAGTATTTATGGATTTAATGAATAGAGTGTGTAAACCTTATTTAGATAAATTCGTTATAGTCTTCATAGATGATATTCTGATCTATTCTAAGAATAAGGAAGACCATGAACAACACCTGAGATAAATTCGTTATAGTCTTCATAGATGATATCTTGACGATTGAAGGTGGAGAATGGATTACCATTACCTGTCTTCTTGGGCTTCACACATTCACATTTGAAGTGCCCCTTTTCTCCACAATTGAAACAGGTAACTTTTGTTTTGTCAAAACCAAAAGTTGTATCCTTTGTGGCTATCAAGTCAGTCCGGTCTTCTTAACAAACTTCTTCGCCCTCCGGACAGCACTAGCCAGCGCCCATATAATGTCCATCCTTTCGAGCTCATTCTCGTCTACCTGCTCGTAGTCTTCATCGACGAGATGGTAGTTTCCAATCTTTCCCGAAACTAGACCGTCATAGGAGTGAACGACAGCTGCTAGGAGATCCATATGCTCCTTTGCTACCTCTACAGTCACTTTACCGAGATTCTCGGTCTTCAATTTCGTAGCATTGGCTTCAGGTGCTATGTATTGGGTGCAAGATGACCTTGACGTGTCAGATCCTGAAGTAATAGCTTGGAACGGAGCAGCTGCACTAGACACGAATGCTGTTTGGAGTGGTGCTCCAGAAGTTTTTGGTTGAGGAGTTGAGTTGTAAAGTGACGGATTCTGATCATATGAACCCTTTTGGGATATGTACTTCATCCTCAACTCTTCCTCTCTCAGCTTCAGAATGAAATCGTTGATATCTAACTTTGCCAGCATATCATTCTGTCTGAGATTTGACACAAACAAAACCCACTTCTCAGGCAATCCATCTGCAAAACTCGACACCTTGTCTTCCATGGACGTGGTAACCCCATGAATGTGCAGCTCACTCATCAAGTGGTAGAAACGGTCGATAATGTCATCCAGGCTCTTTTTTCTTATTAAGGAGAAGTTATCAAACTCCTTCTTTAAAGCCTTTGCCTTTAATGTCATCAACGTCGCATTCCCGTCATACCGTTTTTCCAGAGCATCCCATAACTGCTTGGCTTGTTTATTCTCAAAAAACTGATGGAATATATCTTTAGGAATTGACTGAGTTAACAAAGCGTACACCTTCTTCTCTGCATTGTACTTTACCTTCTGGCTATCAGTCATGCCACCCAAGGTAAGTTTTACTCCATCAATACCAACTGGCATGCTATACCTAGTCTCGTTTGATTCTCACAGATTAGGATCAACTCCATTTAAGTATATCTCGAACCTTTGCTTCCATTGTGGGTAATCGTCTAACGTTATGAGCTTAGGGGGCTTATTGTGATTACCAACTTCATTTTCCAGAAGCAATAGAGTATGGATCTATGAATCCCTACCGGTAGTGAAAGCTGAGTACTGATCTTCCATTTTTATAAACTTGAGACTTGGAGAATAGAACAATTTCAATCGTACGAATGGACTATACGGATGGTTCACTCGTGCGAATGAAGGGTGCGAATGAATTCAATCGTGCGATTGGATTCAGTCGTGCGTATGAACTAGACGAATGACTCAAACGACTGGAGCTGTTCAGTCGTACGAATGAAGGATGCGACTGAGTTCAGTCGTGCGAATGGAGTGTACGAATGAGTTCAATCGTACGAATGAGATATTCGTGCGACTGAAGGCTGCTGTTTTGAAAAATTCGAGGGTTTTGGATATTTTGACTCACAAACACAAATTTTTACGAACCCTAATCTGCCGTAATCAGAAAAACGTGAACTTTTTGATCTGGAGACGTCGAAAACACTGTTTTAACCAAAAAGATGGTGTTTTTGAATAAAAAACGTGATTTTTACACCAAATCGATCGAATCACACGCAAAATCAAGAGCCAAAGCTCTGATACCACTTGTTAGGACCGTGTACGTACGGAGTACTAACTGATTCTGCGCGTATACCAACTCAAATAGTGCGGAATCCTATTTGATTGGCGATCCAATCAGTGAGAACGACAATCTGATCAATCCTTACGATGAAACAAACGTTAAGAACGAAGAAGAATTGATCAGAAACGAACTATGAAGTTGGAATAATGAACAGGGACTCTCTGGACTAACAGGGTATGTAGATATTCGAAGTGTTTTTTTTTTCACGAATTAAGTGGTATTTATAGGTTAGGGTTTTCCATTCGTACGACTGAATCATTAGCATGGTTCAGTCGTGCGACTGAAGCATGCGGTTGATCCATCCGTACGAATGAAGGTCCAGTCGTGTGATTGAGTCAATCTCATGTCACAATCGTGCGACTGATCCAATCTCCTAGTTCAGTCATGCGACTGGTCCATTAGCATGATGTGTTCATGCATATGATCCATTAGCATGGTCCATTCGCATGAGAACTTCACACAATTAAGTTTAAACATGTTTCTCAACCATTTTTGACTAAGCATTATGCAAACAACCACAAACCTATATAGTTAGTTCAATATGCGTTACCACACAATAAACAATGAAATATCAAACATTATAAGCATCAACCATATATTGTATTTTATTCATACTTATTCAATTACATATATGTAAGACATGAAAGACATTTTACATTGAGCTCCTAAACTAGGTACACATGTATCAACAATATATATATATATATATATATATATATATATATATATATATATTATATACATATAAGGTTCAAGCGAGAACCCTCATTCCTCATTTATTGCGAGAACTTGCGAAAAACCATCAAGATCAATAAATATTATTATTTTTTTGCTTAAATAATATTATTACACATAGAATATTATGATCTTTTATGTATATGTGTAAATTTGTAAGTGTAAAATAGTTTATATTGGTGTAAGTTTTGCAAAAAAACACATATATTTAAAGTTGTAAGTAAAACTTATACCAATGTAAACTTTTTTTACATTTACGAATTGACTCATATATATATATATAATATCATAATCTTGTAAATGTGTAATCTTGTTATTGCAAAAAAAATTACGATTTTATTGATGTTGACGGGTTCTCGCAAGTTCTCGCAATAACATAGGGTTCTCATTTGAGCCTTACCCTATATATATATACAGAGAGAGAGAGAGAGATGAGAGATCAAATAAAAACCACCTTTATAATTAAAAACCATAAAAACCACTCTCAGCTAATCATAGATTTTAATATATTTCTTTATATTTTTATTTAAAATGGTATTTTGTAATCTTACAATTGACATAATTATAGTAATTTTAATTAATCCCTTATTTATCTCAATCTCATTAAATTACAAATTTTCTCCTTTATTAATATATGAAATTGCATGATGTGTCCTTTAATTTTAATAATTACATACTATGTCCTTTTATTAAAAGATTTTGCACACATGTTGTTCTTTACACTAACTATCATCTAAATATACAATTAACTCGGTTATATTCCCCCTCACATGAGGTTATTTTTATCAAAAAAATTTCACGTTTAATATATAAAAAAATTATAAAAAACAAAAAACTTTTATGAAAAAAGAAAATTAAAAAATATCGGATCATTAGGTAAGTCTGTGAAACCGATCTCTTGATGTGTGTTCATTCGACCAATCGTCAAAACTTTTAATGGCAACAACCTCCAATAACATTTACTAAAATAAGAAGTGTAAGTCACAAATCATTTAGAAGATCGGGAAATCAGCAATAAACACCAAAAAAACACGTAAATACTTTATAAACTACTCATACCAACAAATAATGAAAATCAGTAAGGTACAAAAACTTGGAGATTACCTGTGATTCTTTGAAATGCTTATATAATTGCAAAAGTAAGAAAATGAACTGTTAGTCGCTCGTTAATCACAAAACAACGTAAACCAGAAATTCAAAGAGCAACGAAATACAAAAAGTGAATTAGGGACTTTAATCTTACCATCATTGTTTGTTCGACTTCAAGGGTTTTAATGGTGTGTGAGATGTTGTAGTTGGTGAAGATGATCGGTATTGAGCAATCAAATAGAGTGAGATAATGGATTTAATGGTATTGAACGTAAGAGGAACGCGGGTTCACTGACTTACCCAATGGTCTGATATCTTTTAATTTTATTTTTAATATAAAGTAATTAATTTTTTTATTTATTTAGTATATTAGATGTGGAAAGAAAATGACAAAAATGCACGTCATGTGAGAAATATGTAACTGAATTAACTGTATATTTAACTAAAAGTTGGTGTATAGGACAATAGGTTTGCACATATTTTAAAAAAAAGCACACTAGATGTAATTATTAAAACTAAAAGACATACCATGTAATTTCGTGTATTAATAAATGACACAATTTGTAATTTACTCTTAAATTAGTTATATTAAAATCTTTTAGTATTAAATATATATTACATCATATGTGGATTTAATTTAAATCAATTTTGAAAATTCCTTTATTCCCATCAAACACTATCGTCTGCACCGCCCTGCCATCACCTACCACCTCCGGCCACAATTAACGTTTAAAGATTACAATCTGGCGATGACACTACTGAACCGTGTTGCCACCACTTGCCACAATCGAACACCACCATCTGCTCCCATCGGCACCTACGAACACCACTACCACCACGCCTCTTCTGCCTTTTCTTTCAGTCCAAACCACTAGCACCATCATCGCCACACCTCCTATGGTTAATAACCTATCAAGAGAAACAACAAAACCACACAAATCTTGCACAATCGACCTAATTAAATATTTAAGGTACGTAAATCTATTCGATAGAGGTTAAATTTTTCTCGTAATGTCAAGATGAGATGATAAAAATAAACTAATTTACATATATGTTTGCAAGGTGAAGATAGCAATGAATTGGATGGGAAAGAAGTATGCTGGGTAAAAACAATATAAATTGAGGAAGACAATATTTAATTAACCGAATTTACTTGTATGAAAGCATTTAGGATACGTATATGTAAGCAATATGAACAAAACCAATACTTAAACATGATGAACAAGATGAATACAAAGAACATGAAGATTTGTAGTTCTATTATAATCACATATATCTAACATTGTTACTACGTATATGTGACATCTGGTAATTTTCCGTTACCAAAACCCCGTTAGTTCCGTTAAGTCTTGCATACACGTGTCGTGAGCACACACTAGTTGTCATTGAACGTTGGTGACCTAATAATAATGATCAATGATAAACAATGATAATCTAATTAATAATGTTGATTATTGGTTGCGATTATGTGATTTATGAATTTACAGATGTTAAATATTTATTTTGTAGATTTTACGCGATACCGTGACAACGTGTAATATATATTTCGTGTGGTGTGTGAATTATTGTAAATGTTTAGGATTATTATTGTTGGCTAATAATACTTATAAATTGTAGTTGAAATTACTTATAAAGTGTTAAAAAGATTGGGTTTATAAAATAAAAATCAAGGGGTTAATTTGTAACTACCTTTTTACCAAATATTACCAAAATTAACCCAGCCCTAGCCTCCCAAACCCTCCATTCGGCCGCAACTCTTCCCCTCACCCTCTCTTTTTGCGAATTTGATCCGAGCAAGCATACAAGTCAAAATTCAAGTGATTTCAAGTAGTACAAGTTGATTTCAAGTGTAAATCACCATCTAAACTCATCTAAAGGTTAGTATAATGTTGTTTTTGTGAATTTTGTGTTCTTGAGGAGCCCTAATCTGAAAATCTTGATGATGATATGAAATTGTGGTTATTCCATGTTAGTATGATTGTATTAATGCTAGATTATGTGTCAATTTCATGTTTTACTATGGATTTTGATGTTCTAGTCATATTAGGTCAAACTAGAAACTTGATTTGGGGAAATTTCATAATTGATCCAATTGATGTTGTTTGATGATTGTTATGATGTTAATTAGATAGTATGAATGCTAGAATACATTGATCTTGCAAGAAATTGATGAATTGAAGGCGTTGTTCATAGGTTACTAATAATAGTAACTTTATTTTGCATGATATGATGATTTAATGATATAGTGATGTTGTTGATGTGTTTAGGATGACATATGTATACTAGATTGATGATATGTATGCTAGAAAACCAAGAATGAATATTGTAGTTCATAGATTTTCAAAAGTAGTAACTTTTTAGATATGAGATTGATGAATTATGATATTTGGATGTTGTTGATCTTGCTTAGATGTTATTATGAACTTGATATGGCATATTACTGATGAATGCATGTATACATTGGGTGTTTGATAGATTTTGGGATGTACTTTCCTAAAAAGGAAACTTTATTTACACAAGATTTGAAGGATGATAGTTTGAGCATGTTTGGGACATTAGGAGCATGTTAGTATGTCCATGGATGATTTCTAAAGTGATAGAATCTGTTAAATAGGTTGTATGGAATGCCTATCTAATCATGTGTGAGTTATGCATTTTGATGATCATGTATGATATTGAATGTGGATTACTAACTAGGACATTATGCTTGGGACTAGAAATTGATCATCTTGGTGTATGTTGAATGTAATGGACATGTTGAATGTGTTGTTGGCTAGTATGGATGAATAATTGGTAAATTATCTCTTATGGTCTGTTTATGATAATTCATAGTTATGGGTCATATGAGTAGGTTATGCATGATTTGACCTTGTATGATGTATGAATATATTTGTTTAAATGGTTTACAACATATAATGTCACCAACGGGTCAAACGGGTCAACTGGGTCAAACGTGTTTGTTTCTGAAACCTTGAGTCTTTGGTTTTAGTGTATTTAGGGTTCACATGATTCTTTGTTTACACGTACTCATGTACTTACATGATCTAGGTAAACTCTGAAGGTTGTCTGTCCACTCTTTTCTTCCAAGTAAACTCTAAGTGCTCATTACGCATATCAGGTGAGTTTATGCCCCACTCTTTATTTAATCTCTTTTGTGGGAGATAGCATACTGGTAATTTCACAAACGCTTATTGTATTTAAGTTGTGTATAATATTAATATAGTGTTGTTTACCATGGAAAAGTCCTCACACTTTCGAATTGTTAATATTGAATAGCGGGGAAACTTGGGTAGTACTACTGGGTCTGACGAGCCCCACCTGTGTGACTCGAGGTCAACCGGGTGCAATTTGTCCTATTAACATTTGTCACGGCCTGGTAAGTCGTGGTAGGAGGCAAAAACTATCACAGTCAGCTTCAATTGTGAAATCACTATGAATTAATATTTATTGTTAATAGACTAGCTATCTGTTACAATACACTGCTTATATATATATCACAACTGTTAAACTGTTTATGCTTAAATGCCAAGTCTTGAACTCACCAACCATTGTGTTGACATTTTTAGTATGCTATTCTCTGGTCGATAATCCAGCTTGCCAGTAGGAGCACATCACGAGTCTAGCATGCATTCTAAGGATTTAAATTATAAACACAATTACTTGTCTTTTAATTATCGGTTTCAAATATTGGATGGCGCATGTTTTGCCATATTATGCATTTATATACTTTGGGTTTGTCTTATTTTACAAAATGCTTCCGCATGGTTTTAAAGTTTGAACTTTGGTTTGTTTTATGTTAAACATGGCATGTAGAGTCGTTCTGAGTAACTATTGACTGTGATCCTAGTTTGTTCACACGCCTCGCGGTAAAACCCCGCACGTGGATTTTGAGGGTGTGACGGATTGGTATCAGAGCAATTGGTTATAGGGAACTAGGTTGCATACACACTAGACTATAACCTCACACAGTTAGTTAGTTACTTGTTCCTGATTTCTCTATTGTATACTCATTGGCATACACATCACATACTCTGCAGCATGGCATCATCGTCACGGGTTTTGAGAAAAAGACGTGCTCGTTCTGGATCCCCTCCACCTGTACCTCACCGAGTGTATGACTGGCTGCGACATCCTTACCCCCGTGGTGAGATAGGCTGGGATCAACCGTTTGTGCCACCTGAACGTGACCCTCCACGAGATTGGAGTTATTACCCAACTTGTATAGATCGCATGATTTATAGGGAGCGTGTTCCGAAGCCGACCACTGCTGGACCTAGGACTAGGTCAGCAACTACCTCTCCGACACCCACCCTCCCATCTCTAGATGTACCCTTTGAGCAAGCCATGGCGGCATTGACCACAACACTTGAGACTGAGCGTCGACGAGTTGGAGTGCTCACAGACGAGAACTCCACACTTAAGAATGATATACGCTGACTATGGCTAAAGATGGCTATAATTGAGGAGCGGTTGCCGTGTCCATCCTAGGAAATTTCAAAATGGTTGGTAGAGTGATGGATCTTACTGAGCGTATGGGCGAACAGGATCTCCACAATGTGGGCGTCGAGAGCAGACTAACTTGATTAGAAGCATAGCTCGCAGCACTACAAATCAAAGATAAACCTGCACCTGTCGAAGACTCCGATGAAGACCCTGAGGAAGAACCAGAAGAAGCTCCGGACGGTGGAAACAGTGATGGATCAGCTTTGTTCGATTGATTCTCTTTAGTCTTATAACTTAGACTGCATAGCGTTTATTTTAAAACCTATGTGGGAAGGGTTGTTTCCTCACCCGAACGACAAACTTAAATTTTGACGTTGGTGAATACATTGTGGCTCATTTACAATTTATTTATCTTGGTTATCTTTTTGTTATAAATGTTGTGGTGGTGACGAATTCATTATTTTCTTATTGTTTACTATACTTCAATGAGATAAAAATGTTTGATGTTACTCATTATTGTATTTGTGAATGTAAAGTGAAAGAAAAATGGACGCCCGTGGACGTGGACGTGGTCGTGGGCATGGGCGCGGACGAGGACGTGGCGCCAGAGATCATGGCAGCGGTGCCATAAACATGACCCCTGCTGAATTAGCTGCCCTGATAAACGAACATGTTCAGGCAGCGATGGCTGCTGCCCAACTGGGACAGCCAGCAGGTAAACGATAGTAGAAAGTTAAATCAAATGCCATAGTTAATCGTATAGGATATCTGATCAATGTCTATCGTGTTAAAGCAGGACCACCAGTGTGTAAGTATAAGTCCTTTATGGACTGTAAGCCACACACCTACAGCGGGACTGAGGGAGCTGTAGGGCTGGTACGATGGGTGAGAAGACGGAATCCGTTTTCTCCAAGTGCAACTGCCCACCTGTCGACCAGGTGAAATATGCCACCAGAACTTTGGAAGGTGTCGCGTTGTCTTGGTGGAATGCACAAGTACAAATGCTAGGGCAAGCTATGGCAAATGAGCTTCCCTGGAATGAATTCAAGCAGATGATGACCGAGGAGTACTGTCCTCGAAATGAAGTGCCAAAGCTGGAGATAGAGTTTGGCAACTTAAAATGCAGGGCTCGGAAATCGAGGCCTACACTACCCGAACTCATGAACTGGCTACTTTATGCCCGGGAATAGTGAATGAGATGCATAAGCGGGTTGAGCACTACATTCGGGGGTTGGTGCCCGAAATTCAGAGCATGGTGACTGCCTCCAACCCTGCTACAATTCAGCAAGCTCTTCGTTTAGCTCACAAGCTGACCGATCAAGCAGTGGAGCAAGGACATTTACCGAAACGGGGCACTGTGGCGAGCATGCCCGATAACAAGAGGAAGTGGGATGCTTCCAACAACAACAAATCATCATCATTCAACGGTCAACGTCAACCTCCGTAACAATAGCCGGTTCAACAACAACAACGGAGGTTCGATAACAACCGTAACTTCAACCAGACGGCTTCAAACAAGCAAGGACCCAGCGGCTATGGTGGCAAACAACCAAGGTACACTCGGTGTAACTACCAGCATACGGGAAGGTGTGACAACTTCAAGTGTCAGCGCTGCGGTAAAATGGGACAACTTCAACTTCAAGTCTACTCTTACATATATCTGTCATTATGTTGTTACATATACAAACAAACAAACAAACATACCCGGTATATTCTACTAAAAAGCAGGGTCTGGGAGGGATAGGTGGTGGTGAGTCTTTCCTCTATCTTAAGAGATAGCGAGACCACTTCCAAAGATACCCCCGACTCTAAAACAATAGCAACCAGATTATAGAGCATATTTTAGAGCATACAACATATAGTTATTCACATACGAGACTAGAATAAGCATAAGCATATTCATAAGTATATTCATGAGTATAACAACCAGACTATAGTGCATACATCTCATACATCTCATAAACATACATCATATAAGCATAAGCATAAGTATAAGCATAAGCATAAGCATAAGCATAAGCATAAGCATAAGCATACGCATGACCACCCGAAGCTAGTGCATACATCAACTAAGCAACATGCTTCACCTATAAAGGCTAATGTTGATAACCTACACATCATGTGGGGGGTCACGCATCAGGTCTTCCTTTACTCCTCCTACCTACAGATCCCACGAGAAGTCCTTAGTTTTAATTGTACGCCTCCACGCACTCCTATCCTCGACCATGTGCTCGGAGAGGTGTAACTCTATGATATCCATCCTAATTATCTCATCCCAAGTTAACTTAGGTCTTTCTCTACTCCTCCTACCATTTAAGGTGATGTTCTCTACTGTTCTAACTGGCGCTGACATCGATCTCCTTTTCACGTGTCCAAACCATCTTAATCTTCCCTCTTCGTATTTTATCCGTGATACAAGCCACCTCTAGCCTCCACCAAAACACGTCGTTCCTTATCCGATCCAGTCTTGTGCGTCCACACATCCACCTTAGCATTTGCATTTTCACGACCTCTATTTGTCACTGGTGCGATTTCTTTATGGCCCAACAGTTTGTTCCGTATAACATAGACGGACGTACTATCACTCTATATAGTTTTCCCTTTAGTCTTGCCACTTATATATATATATATATATATATATATATATATATATATATATATATATATATATGTATGTATGTATGTATGTATGTATGTATATATGTATAGGAGGGTTCCAATGAAAACCATGTTATAACTGAAAATCATAAAAACCACATCTAAGCCATTGATCTATTAGATCAATGGTTAATACAAATAGTGGCATTTTAGTAAATAATCTATAATTAAATGAGATTATATTAATGGTATAAAGACAAATCTGGAACATAAAAATATTAGTTTAGGAAACCATATTAAAATTCCTACATTCACTATTCTCTCTCATCCCTCATACATTATGTTTAAAAAAAATAGAAAATGAAACAAACAATTAAACGTATTATCATCTTTTTAGTCTCCCTCAAACAACTGACTTTATGTTCATTGTTTTTTAAAAAAAAAACAACAATGAAAGTGTTAGCCATATGTACGTATATGTAAGCACATATGTGACCTGAGTACGTATATGTAAGTAAATAGGAAACCTGATTTGTTTCCATATCCTAAACAACTTGATCTCTTAAATCTTTTTGTTACGTATATGTACGAGTTTCATACAATGTTTGATTGTTTGTATATGTTGCTCATATACATTTACATTAGCTTTATTATGTTCATACGTAGTTCTTGTATGTTCCTTATATTCTTTCTCACTCTCTTTGTCTTTAGTCTTATCAATTATGTAAGAGTATGTAAATCTCTATTTATAAACCCATACAGTTACATATACGTATCTCGTGTCTTTATGTACATGAATCCTCTGATTCACCATTGTCTTCTTTTAAATCTCATCTGCTTAAGTATATCTAACTTACATAACCCAACATACATATATGTAACCTAACTTACATAATAGATCTTCCTCTTCTTCCAATATACATATATGTAACCTCACTTACATAATATGTCTTTATCATCTTCCACCCGATTTGCAGGTTTGACTCCGATTTAAAAGTATTATTCTTGAATAATTGTTGTTCTTGAAAGATTTGTAGGTTTAATCGAACCATTGATGGTGGTGCTGGTGGTGTTCGAGTGGGTTGGTGGTGCTCGATCGAACCATTGATAACATGAAGGGGGTATGCGATGGTGGTAATGGTATGTGATGCTGGTGATGGTACACGATGCTCATTATGGTATGTGATGTTGGTGATGGTGTGTAATGCAGGGATGATGGCGTGATGATGACAGAGCAATACCTTTTTCCAACTAGTTGATCTTCATTTTCACAATGATCAAAGTTACATATACGTACCTCACGAGTGGGATACGTATGTGTATCCTACTGGAAGCCTTTTCCATCAAGTTCATCACTGTTTTCATCTTGGTTACATATACGTACCCGTACTAATTATCATCATCTTATTCATCTTGATGTTCCCAGTTCTATCCACATGAAACCCTAGCTGTCACCCTACTTCAGTGAATGTAGAAGACGTAACCCTTTTCCATATTTTTCTTCTTTTACCTACGATTCAGATCAAGAACATATCAAACATCACCATCGTACCTACTCCGACACACAGCCACGGTTGTCAACATCACCATGGTCGATTTTGAAGAAAAATGAATTTTGTTAAATGAAAATGAATTAACAGGTCTAGTAAAGATCCCAAATGAATAATAATTTATTCATGTAACTTACATCTGTTAAAAGACCCATTTGATCTGGATGAACTTGATTCATCGTATTGATGTTTGAATCACATAAAGACAAAAATAAAGAATATAGAGAGATGGTTTTAAAGAAGTTAATTTGGTGTTTTTAGGTAGGTATAAAAGTCAATAACATTATAGTGAAATCAGAAAATTTAAAAATAGCAAAATTAAAAGTGTGCCAAAATTACAATATTAACCTTTTAAATGAAAATTTAAAAAGAATATTCTTTGATTGGTTGGATGTGGTTTTTATGGTTTTTAATTATAAAGGTGGTTTTCATTTGATCTCTCCTCTATATATATATGTGTGTGTGTGTGTGTGTATATATATATGTGTATATATATATGTATGTATAATATATTCCTTTTATACATATAAGGGCTATGTATCATGACCAAATCACTACAATTTTGCAAGAGAGAGAGAGAGATTGTATTTTAATCTTGTTAATCTACACAACCTTTGTGCACATTAGTGCGTCTAAGCTTTATAATGATTGAAGGATAAATAGTTATCACTGATACATAGATTAATAACTTAGATATTTATGATCTTTTTTTCAAGCTAATGATTCTAACACTTCAACAATAAAACTTAAGGGAACTGAAAATTACACGTCCGGACAAACTCAATAAAACTAGCTTTAGAATTTAAAACAAATTATGGTTTGTTGATGGAAAATGTGTGATGTTTGGTATTGATCATGTAACAAATTATGGTTTAAAACCCGAGCCGAGCCGGCTCGGATCTTTTTTCTAATGAGTTAAAAATCCAAGCTCGTGATCAGCTCGCGAGCCCACTTATTTGTTTTTTATTTTTTTTATTTTTATATATATTCGTATATATAGAATAAAATAAATAATGTTTTATACATATGTTTATTTTGATTTGTTAAAAACATATATATAAGATTGTTATTTCAAGAAGTATAATAATATATTTATACTTTTATAATTTGTTTCTCTTTATAAAATATCAAATAACCTTATGTGTGAACAGTGTATTTTATATAATGTTGATTTATAGTTTATATAAATTATAATTTAGGTTTAAATTTAAACGAGCTAACAAACGAGCCAACCACAAGCCGAGCTCATTTACAAACCGACCCGAACCGACTCGACTCGTTTATAAACAAGCTGATTTTGATCTAGCTTTTATTGAGCTATGTTCAAGCAAGCTGTGATATTTTTTAACAGCCCTAAGGTGGATGCAATGTTGTTCTTTTATGGATTTTAAACTCTACATTAAAGGAGATGTGTGTTATTAAATTTATTGTAAACTAGCATCCTAGGTTTGGATTGATTTAAAAGAAACATATGATAAAAATGATGGATCATTAGTTTACAATCTTTATCAAAAAAATCAAGTCATATCATTGTGTCTAAGTATTATAATAAACTAAATCGTGTACAATTACCCTCATACACAGGTTAGGCCTCCAAAAAGTTCATTGACATTAACCATCTGATTAAACTTATGTAATTTCTTATGGGACTTAATGATGTACGTGTATCAACTTGTGAGATGTAGTATGCCTACAAGAGATCGCCTTCAAACCATGAAATAGATTTTTCAATTGTTTCCGGGAAAAATCATATCGTAGTGCGGTTGTTGTTCTGGAACAAAAGGTCAAAATCTCAGCTTCTTTACTAAACAACATCAATCCTTTGATAATAAGAAAAAGGTTACAAAGAGTCGAACCCAAAATTACATTGTACACACTACAATCTCTTGGGTCATTGTTGATAGATGTTATGACCTTTAGGATAATCATATTACTTCAAGAAAACAAATAGTAGTATATCTAATAGGTCTGTAATTTCAAGGGGGTGTCCCCTTGAATTTCTATTCTGAATGCATTCTAACATCAGCATACTTGAAAAACAAGGCCTCTTCGTCCAATTTACCAGGAAAGATTCTCTATATTGTTATGTTTGGCTTAAGTTCCTCTTTAAATCACTTTTGAATTTTTAAATGTCTATGTTTTAGCATTGTTTTACATAACACAAACAAGTTTTCTAGTCGATCTAAAAAGTAATTTCTAATTGATTATTCATATTTTTAAAAAAATGATACAAACTTTGGAGTTAAAGACATTTTTTTCAAGAGATGTTTATACGAAACCACCCAGGTTATTCTTCAAAAGGATGAAACCAAAGTATGCAAATTAATCAACTCTTTGTATAGTTAAAACATACCCTTAGGAATTACTTTACTATTATTAAGAAACATGAAAAATGAATAGTAGCTTTTTAGGTTTTTCTCAAATTAACAATACTTTTCTTTCTTTTAATTGATTTCTTTTTAGTTTTAATTTTTTGAATTTAGCCACATTTCTATTCTAATTAATCGCTTTTGTCGGTGGCTACAGTGCCACCGACCTCTAAAATAAACCCTAATCTCCATCACCAACTCCACCGAGAAGAAACAACACAGAAGAAAGAATTTGATTCATAACTGGGGTCGGAGCAATTCGATAGAGGAACACAGAAGAGAGGGGAGAACAGAGGCTAGAAGTAGGAGGAGAAAAGGGAAAGAACCTGTTGTTTGGAAGGAATCCGAAAAGGAGATCGAGATGCAAAATACCGATCTTCCACCGAAAGATGCACGGAGGGCGACGGTGATCTCATCGACGGGGAAACGATTGTAGAAGGAGGAAACCGACGGGTCACCGTGGAAATCGTGGTCGCAAGCGGTGCAGAGGAGGAGGTTCTCCGGTGTCGATTTTGACGCTATCGGTGTCGATTTTGTCGCTATCGGTGTTTATACAGTCTGGTGGTAAGTTGTTGATTGATTACTTTGTTTGAGGCAAAAAGTTCAAGAAAGTTGGAGCTATCGGTGTTTATACAGTCCGGTGGTAAGTTGTTGATTGATTACTTTGTTTGGTGATTTTGTTGCACATTCTACTGGTTTTTGTATCTAGATTATGGTTGAATTCGTTGGTTTGGGGGTTTCCGTTTTCTGATGGTTTGAGTTGATTTTTAGTTTGGTTTGTTATTATGATTGCATTTACTTGAACACTTGATGGTTTTGCTATGTGGGTATTGATCAAAGATGTTCATTTGATTGAAATATCACAAAATTGATTTGGGTTCTTCATAGTTTTGTCAAATTTCAATTTGGGTGATGTAGTCAGTCCGTATCATTTACTGAAACAAGTGTCTTCAGATCATGATTGGTTTAAGAGTGATTGATTACTAATGATATTTGTTCTTGAGCATATATAGCGCTTTGATTATATAAGTAGTTTTCAATTTGGATGCTAATTAATGATTTGGGATTATAATCTTGAGGATCAAATTCAGTTTTATTGATAATTTGTTGTGATGATTGTGGGCAAGTGAGTAATTTTATCTTGGAACTTCACTAAAAGAGCAAAACTTTGTGTGATCTATGAACATCATTTGATAAATATTATTGCAATCCTTTCATATGTATTTTCTTTCGCAGGATAAACAAAGTGCAGCATCAACGATGGGATCCGGTGATTGGTTGAAAAATATAATCAGCTTAAATAAAGCAAGGAAGCAAAAATCAAACAAAACAAAGGTATGCAATTCCTCGAATTGTTTTATACGCGTGTATTTACATTCACATAACCATGATATGTGGAATTTATGGTTTTACCTGCGTTTTCAATTCATATTATATGTTACTCACTAACATAGAGATGTAGAGTGGAAACAAAGTAAAAATAAAAAATTGGAGAAGAAAATTGATATATTATTGAATGATAAAACAAATACATCAACCTCCCTTTTAGGGAGTTTCTAAATTTGGCAGGTATTGTCAAATCTCAGAAATTAAAATTGATAACATAGAGATGATATTAAAACACGTGTGTAAAATGTTAGTCTGTAATTCAAATGTAACTCAAAACAAAATAATTCAAAGTTGTTAAATTGGAAAAACCGCTAAATTTGAATCTGGAGCTCCAAATAAAGAATTTGGGATTGATATCTTTCCATCTATTACTTATGGGCTCCCTAACTTCTAATAGAGTTAAAGTCATGCGCATTTTCAGTTAGGCTCTTTTCTAGCCCTCTGTCTAATTTATCTAAATACGAGCCTATTAACTCTGGGTTCAGCCGCATATCACATAGCGTGAACAGAAGAGATCAAAACTGTTGTTTTGTTTCATATTATTGCATTCCTATTCTTAAAACCAAACTGGAAACCAAAAAGTTTTAAATTTAGAGTCCTTTGCTATACAAGCCACCTACCCTCCCAGACCCTACTCTTGAGTGGGATATACTGGGTTTGTTTGTTTGTTTGTTTGTTTTTGCTATACAAGCAACTTTTAAGTCTTGACAAAGTGTTTATAAATTGTTCCCATGTATTTTATTCTTTTACAAGGTATTAATATAAACTCAAAGTTTTATATGGTTCTTAGCTTCATCTATATATTATATCCGTATTTCTAACCCATGGCAACTTTCTTACAGGATTTTTCACTACCTGAAACAAACGGTTTTGTTTTAAAAACCCGTTTAACAAAGGAACCAACAAATATTGTTAACAGCGGTAATCGGCATCTTGAGGCTGTTGGTCTTTTTGCTGAAGATATAGCGGCAACACGCATTCAAACTGCATTTAGGGGATTTAAGGTATGTAAGTATGTAACACTTGGCAATGCTGGTTGCAAAATATTTTCATGCTTCACAAAAAGCATTTGACTTTAAGCTTAGCTTAATAATTGGTAAATTTCTAAATTTTACTCTGATGTGTAAAATTTTTGTTTATGTTTTTAGGCAAGAAAATATTACTGCAATACGAAACGTATAGTAAGATTGCAGATGCTTATGGAAGGTGATTTTGGCAAAAAGCAAAGCTTGAATACGTTAAGAAATCTTCAATCATGGAACAAAATACAAGCACAGATAAGAACACGCAGGCATGCTATGGTTGAAGAGAACGGGATCAAGCAAAAGAAGATTGAAAATCAGTTGAGGCTTGATGCTAAAGTCCGTGATGCTGAGGTCATGCAAATTCTGACTCTGGGAAAAAAACCATTTAACCAAAAAAGTCAAAGACTTCAACTTTGTCAATAATTCGAGTGAGGGAGCATAAAAATCTTTGTACAAAAACAGAAAGAAGATTCAATCTGATCACACTAACTATGCGAAATACCAAATAGAAGAAAAGATCATGAATTTGGATGTTACTATAATTCTAAATTCATAAAAAGTCTCTTTGACTTGATAAGTCTAAATTATTGGATAATTGATATAAATCAATCCGACTCCCTTTTGTATGTTATACAACTTCAAGTTATTTGTAGTTTGAAAGTGAACTGTATGTTCTATCCACAGATAAAGGTCACTTGAATCAACCAGATTTGTATGCGAAAAGACAATGACGACTTAAGTTTCCCCATATTCTTCTTTGATAAAGGTAAACGATATATCATTACGCTTTCTGCACATGTTTATGTTAATATTTAAATGTCATGTAGAGTTTTAGGTGAATGGTGATAAAGTGTTTATCAACATTGATTTCAAGAAAATGAATATCATTGTATAATTAACTTCAGGTTGAATTGAGCATCTTTGGGGATTGGAGAAAGACCACTTGGTACTGATCCAAACCATTCTATTCTTGTAGGTGATTAAGCATTTGTTATAATAAATCTCTTATAAGGGCGTAACCCGCATGTAACGTTTTCTCTCTTCGGTTACTAATTTTAGTATTTGATATAGCACCTCATGTTACCTGACCGATGTTACCTGATATTACCAAAAAAAATTAGGTGATTTTTGCAGCTACTTTACTCATCATCTATAGAGAGGCAAAACCCGGCCTCTCTCGCTGGTAACTTTTCTTCGCTTGGATTACTGATTTTGGTAGTATATAATGCTCAACTATAAAGCAAAAAAAATAAAAACACTACTGCAGACCGTTAGGACCGTTTAGAGTAAATTTAAATGTGACATAATACATGGATATTTTGCTTGAAAAGCATCATGTGCAGTGCCTGCTTTTATCGACGTTATTAATGTTCGTAAATAGGCTGGACAAATCATAGAAGGAGGTTTGCAAGTTGTAACATAATAAAATATTTATGAAAATTTGCTGCCAATTGGATATTTTTTAATACTTTCAATGTGTTCAGAATCGAAACTAATGTTCACCTGGAGGTTTGTGTTTACAAACCTAATGTATTTGATAATTAGTGGCTTTGTATTGTGTAATTTTCGAGGCATACACTAAAATAGAAAGAAAGGTTACTACTGTGATAAACTTTGTGGTATTAAAGCAATTTAAAAGGTTTGTAACCATATGAATATACTTAGGGGTCTATTCTGCCACTCAACCTGTTTGATTTGTCTTTTAAACAGTTAAACTCTTTCCTAATTTCTATTATTATCAAGTGAGAATCTTTACTAATTTCTGCTATTATCAAGTGTGATCTCAGGTGGATACATTACATTTATTGATCTTCTTGACAATGGTCGGATAAAAGTGACTAGACTATATACAAAGAGCGAGGTAATTCTTTTTCACCTTTAACTGATGATCTTTGATGACTTCCTGTATTTAAAAATTTGAAACTAAATGTAACTTTAATACTAACAATTTTATTGTGTCAATTTATAAGATTACTTAACACTTGCGTCTGTTAGACATTCAAAAAAGAACCCCGCGGCAACGCGCGGGTTCATTTCCTAGTTTGTTTTAAATATTTTTACATTTAATATTAATTTTTGATTTTTTGACGCTGTCCACTAAATTTTTAGATTTTAGACTTTGACCACCTACTATTTACATTATAGTTTTACTTTCCCAAGTTTTGTCACTAAAATTTGGTAATTTTATAGTTTGTCCGCCTGTTTGTTTTGTTTTCATTTTTTTATTTGTTTTGTTTTGTTTAGCTTTTGTTTTTGTTTTTGTTTTGTTTTCTTTTTTTGTTTTTATTGTGACGACTAAAGTTTATGATCTTAGTGTTTGACCACTGATTCATTTTTGTGACTTTAGTCACTAAATTTTAGGATCTTAGAGTTTGACCCCTAAACTATTCATAGAGGTGTGTTTTTTATGTTGACTTTACACACTCAAGTTTAGTATTTTTATAGTTTCATCACCAAATTTCAATTTTATAGTTTAATTTCCGACAAGCTGGATAGTAAATGACCAAAGTAATGTTGCATTGCATGTGGGAAAAACGACTAGCATCCTGCCATGTTTTTTAAGAGTTTGATCATTATAATTTACTATTTTGTAGTTTCACCATTCATTTTTATGATTCCCATAAGCTGGCTCGACAACGACCAAAGTAACGTAGCCTTGCGCGTGGAAAAATGACCAGACCTCGCCGCGTAGCACGGCGGGACAAAACCCAGTTATTATCATGAACTATAGTATATTTTCAGCAAAATAATAATTAGACTGCATCAAAACATATAATATGATACAAGCGTGAGACCATACATTTTAAATTCAAACCATATTAAACACTAATCAGGTCTTCTGCGGCAACCAATGATTCTTACCGCAATTAAGGTGAGACGTCTAAAATAGTTATTAATAGGGAGGTATTGAGTCTAGTTGATATGAAAAGCAATGTTTTCAAAACCGGACCGGAAAGCGAACTGGACGGCTTAGAGGTTCACTGGTCGGACCGGTCGGACCGGTCGGACCGGATGACGAACCGGATGACGTCATAAATATTTAAAAAAATATAAAAAATTCCAAATATTTATATTAACGAACCGGTGTTCCTTAATCCAAAACAACATCCAAAATACATACCATTCAAGTAAACATAGTCCAAATTAACGAACCTGTGTTCCTTAATCCATATCCAATAATATTTTTCTATTAAAATTAAAAAAAAATTTCCAAAAACCGGTTCAACCCGGTTCGCCGGTTCCGGTCGGACCGGTCGACCGCACGAACCGGCCGGTTGAACCAAAAACGGTCCAAAACCACCGAACCGAACCGGCTTCATCACCGGTTCCCGGTCGAACCGGTCGGACCGGCCGGTCCGGTCCGGTTTCGAAATCATTGATGAAAAGTTAGTTAGTGTGTTCTGAGATCATAGTTATAACTAAAGTATGTGTGATCAATCACTGTTTATCAAGTCTTGCGGGTCAATATTTGTTGTGATCCTTGTGGATGCGGATGATCGGATGATATAATTGTGACTAGTAACAACTCAGATGAAATCTCAAAATATTAAACTATTTTCAAACAAAAAATTTATAATCAAAGATTTAAGAACCCCGAAAATATACTTTCTAAGTATATAAGTATTATACTTAGAAAAAGAGATCAACTTTTCTCAAAGGAAATACTGCCTTTAAGTTGTCAGGTGAGTTCGGATATTTTGGGTGTATGCCGGTTAGTACTCCAATCGAACATAGTTTTATCATCTCATTAAAAATAAAATATGAGGGAAAATATCTTGAAGAACATAACTAGATATCAAAATTTTGTAGGGAAATTATCTATCTGTTCATAACTCGGCCTAATATACGCATATTTAGTTCAGTATCTTAAGCGGTTTATGCATTCTCCTACATATGCACATCTACAAATTATGTTAAGGCTCCTTAATTATTCAAAGTCTGCTTCAGGTAAATATATCTAATATTAGAAAAAATGATAGTCTTAATCTATTCGCATATGTAGTTGCTCACTTGGGAGCATCTCGAAAATTTGTATTGGACTCTATGTAGTATTAGGGTATTCCTTAATTTCCCGAAAAAGTAAAAATACTAACGGTTGTTTCCCTGTCCACATCAGAGTCAAAATATCGTGCAGTATGTGTTGTAACATGTGTGATAATGCGTTACAAAAATTGATAAAAGAATTACAAGTCAATATTAAAATGTCTTTTCATGATTTCTATGATAATGAGACTACTATTACGATAACAGCAAACCTAGTTTTTCATGAGCATACCAAATACTTGCAACTTGACTTACACTTCATTTGAGATAATGTTTTAATTGTAAAATTTAGATTTTTGGTATCAATGCTAGATTGTAAATGGTTGATGGTTTTTTTGTAGGATTTGATGTTGATCAACACATTCTTTTGTGAAGATTGGGCACGTTCAATAATTTTACCATTTGATTTGAGAGGATATTGGTTTGGTAAAAGTCTAATCTAAATGTTAAATAATTAGTTAGATTTATATTTTTCTTATTTTGGTTTATGTGAGCAGTTATAAGTTGGAGGACAGGATGTGCAATTATTTGATTTTTTAAAGCTAGAAGGATGGAAAGTGCTAAAGAGCAAAAGCTCAAAGGGCCAAGGACAGAGCTTTGTTGGGGTTCGGAGAGGGCTCTCCCTCTCCCCCTGCTTTTTCACCCAGTAGTGGAAATTTATATGTATTTTGATTAAAAATTTTATACATATCGAGTCCGGCCCCCCTGATTTGGCTCTCGTGACCCCCCCCTCGAATAGATTTTCTCAAGCTCTGTTACTATAAGAGCAAAGCTGGCGTTGAGAAATACTGCTAGAGTATTAAATAGATATGTTGGATTATGGTCTCATTTAACTTCCAATCCAATCACCCCGTCTGTTCTTGTTCTCAGTTACAATCATTGTGTATTTATCATCATCTTTACAGCTTACAGCTTGTGTTTTGATTTTTTTTCCCACAACCTTTGTGCATATTAGTCTTATGTGGCGTTTGGTATGCGGGAATTCAATGGAATTCAATGGAATTGGAATCTGAATTCCATTGGTCATTGTGTTTGGTTGGTAGGAATTCTTTGGAATTGGAATTTGAATTCCATTCTTCACGTGTTTGGTTGAAAAAGAAATTGGAATTGGAATTGGAATTAATTCCCTCAAATTCCATCAAATAAAGGATTTCAAAATCCTTCCAAATATTGAAGGATTTCAAATTCCACCTACTCTTGCCTCCACCACTAACCGCCATATACCACCCCGCTCACCGCCGACCGACACTACCGACGACCCCGACTGCCGACCGCTGACGCCCCCCGCCAACCCTAACCCCGGCCGCCCCCAACCGCCGACCGCCGCCTACCACCCCGCCCATCGCCAACCGACTGTGACGCCCCCGATCGCCGACGTCGTTGCCCGCCCCGATCGCCGACGTCGTTGCCCGCCCCCGACCACGGTCGTCGTCCGCCGACCGCCGACCCCGACCACCGCCGACCCCGACCACCGCCGACCCCAATTGCCGTCACCACCGCCCACCGACCGCCACCGACACCGACCATCGCCACCCCTAATCGTCGATTATCACCGACCGTCGTTGCTGAACCTTGTCTCGACGACGGCCGTTATCGGTTGGTGGCGGTCGATCGGCGGCGGCGGACGGTTTTCTGCAACGGGCGCGGTTGGTGGTCGCGGTCGATTGTCGACGGTGACGGCGGCGGCGGTCGGTGGTATGTAGCGGCGATGATCGGTGGTCATTGAGGTGGTGGCGGTTTGCAAGGGTGATAAATTCCAATTCCTTTATAATGTATTGGCACTGGAAATGCATTTGGAATTTAAATTCCCTTTATAGATTCCAATTCCTTTGAATTCCAAATCATTTGGAAAATATTGAATTCCAAATGCAATTCCTTTGAATTACAATTCAAATTCCAATTCAAATTCTAATTCCAATAAATTCCGCGAACCAAACGCCCCTGAGCCACTCCGCAGTATATCTCATTTGATTTAGGGTGGTTCGTATGTCATCTACTTTGTATGTCGATTTGGCTTGTGTTTGAGTTTATTGTCATTTAATCTATACCAGATTATATATACTACTTTTTTAATTCAATATGATAATTAAGTTAGTTGATATGTGTGTTTGGTTGGAAAAACTAGATGCTATTTATTAACGGTGCGTATTTATTCCAAGAGAAACAAAGCAGTAACATAGAGTGAGCAATATATAACAATATCATGTGCAATATTAAAATCCGAGAGGCCTAACAATATATATGCATATAAAATTTTATTTATTAACGGTGCGTATTTGTTCCTAGCATGTCCATTTGTAGTAAATATAAAATTCTTCACAATTATAAAATAGCAAATAAAAAATTGTGCACGAAGAAGAGAATCTAATGACACTCGACCAAGACATTAGCTGTGATTAAGAATTATTTTCTCAAAAGAGCCCCCTAACTATACCATTCATTTCAACTTTACCCTTTTTCATTATTTCTTTCCAAATAAGCCCCACAAAATATATATGTGTGTGTGTGGAATCTTCACACTAGTGTGGATTGGACCCTCCCACTTGTACTTTTGCTTTATTTTTTATTCTTACCAAGACTATAAATAGTAGACATTGTTTCTCCTATTCTCTAGTCCTATAATAAAACATAAAGTGTTTTGTTTTTCTCTCGCTTAAGGTCTCATTTCAACTATCACTTATAAAATGGCAAAGAGTAATTCTACTTTACACTATTGTGTGATTTTATTCGTTTTTATGTTGCTTGCAAGTGAACTTGGTTGTGCAGATGGGAGGCGTTTGAAGTCCAGAAAAGATTTACCTAAAGTTCAGAAGATTAAGTCTAACGTGGCATCATTTGATTATCTAAAGCCATCTTCAGTTGAAGTAGTAATGAGTAAGATTGAAAACGTTGATGATTTCAAACCAACTGCACCAGGGCATAGTCCTGGAGCCGGTCATGCTATTCATAACTAGTTTCTTCTAGTTTTCATATGTGCTCATTCAAGACATTGTAATTTAATTATCGTTTCTTCATTTCGCTCATTGTAAATGATTCATATTAATTATTTCTTCTTTAGTAATCTCCAAGTGAAATCGACTAACATGAATGATGAAACATTGGTTTTAGATAACAATTTTGAAAATTTTGAGATGAATTCTTAATTAAAACTTAAAAGATGCATGCTATATGGAAGAATATTTTCTACAATAATACTTGCACACATAAACTACACAAAAAGTTGCACATAATAAGCTCCTAATACTGATACGTAGTCTTTCAAAGTTATATAGAGATATATGCTCGATCTTTCTCTCTAGAGAACATACAACTATACAAGTGAAACCTTCTTATTTGTTTTAATGTTTTTCTTTTGATTTTATTATTTAATTAATCCAAGTGACATCTCAATTAAATAAAAGAGTTAATGCTGCCTTTTTTCGTAAAAAACAATGCGACCACTTTTACATAAAACAAGAAAACAACATAACTAAAATAATGAAAAGTAACCCAAAAAGGTTTGAGGAGTTACTTGCAATAACTTATTTCGAAAAGGCACCCAATTTGTTCTATTAGAACAAAAAGAATATGAAAGTGACATTGTCGTTAAAATAATAAAGTAGAAGGTTGCTAAAAGTAATGATTTGGGAAGAACATGATGGTTAGGTTAGTTTAATTTTTTTTTTGAAAGATTAATTTATTTAATTGTGAAATCCTTTACTAAGTTAGTTGTTAGTGGGGTTCGAACCCCTGACCTTGATGTTAGAAACCCATGTTAGCATCACCACACCCCTGACCTTGATGTTAGAAACCCATGATGGTTAGGTTAGTTTAATTGAAAGATAAATGTGATACTTCAAAACTTTACACCTAGCTATGCTACTCTTATTATAGTAAAAGAAAATAGTCAAGATGATTTAGTTAGATCAAATATGATGGTTGTTTAATTAAGATGGCACCTAAGTGTTATTTAGATAAATATCATTTTACTAAAGCCCTTTTAAATGAAATATAATGATTAATTAATATTTGAAGCTCTATTGATGTAATAATGTAGGCAATGTATTGTTTAGAGCCCGCTAAGAGCTTAACGCCTTATTGGTTAGGAGCCCATTTAACTATCATGTAATTATGTTTTGAGCCCAACTTGTGTTAATACAATTAATATTGACCACCCCTCTTTGTCCATTATGTATAGTATTTGTTCTAGTAATGTGGTATAACACCTTATGAATTTATTCATCTTAAATTGAAAAGGAGAAAAACCTGGTCATCCAACTAAAACTCTATCGAAACTATAATGATACAACATTTCATTCTAGTAATGTGGTATAATCGCTGAGACATATTATCCTTTAGAATAAATTACCATTTGCATCCTTAACGATTGTTCATTTTAACCACTTGCATCCCTGTTGTTTCTAAATTGTCATCTGCCCCCTAACGTTTCATGTTATCTTCATTTGAGTCTATGTCGTTTTATTTTTATCTCCATTTGAGTCCAAATGACTAACACTGTTAATGTTTCTGTTAAATTTATCATTGAAAAGACTAAACTACCCTTTAAATTAAATAATAACATAAAAAACCTTATGAGTCCCATCCATCAACATCTACTTCTTCAAATCATCACCACCATAACCACCCCCATCACCACCACCACCACCACAACCACACGACCGCCACAACAGCCCCTATCACCACAACCACCTGGTCGTCACCACAACAACCCCATCACCACCACCACAACCACTCGGTCTCTGCCACAACAGCCCCTATCACAATGTCACACCCCCGCTTATAGCGGAAACACGAGGATGTAACGGACGGGATCGTCATAACACATTGTTAAGTTAATAGAGATGCATTAAATGAAGAAAGTCAACGTGTCATGACGCCACCCGACACAAATGGAGACTTGTGTCGCAGTTAGTCAATTCCACGACAAACATAGTCATACAAACCAAATAAGTATAAGTCCCACAACCCGGGAAACAAATGAACATAAGTGATTAATGAAACTCAAGCAACTGTCACAGACATCCAATGAGTCTAAGTAGTGCAATCCTAAGGTCGTCGCTAAGGCAGCATCCCTAGCTATCCTCAATGATTGTTACCTGAAAAGATATGCTCAAAATTGTCAACAATAATGTTGGTGAGATTCGCAGGTTTGAATTGTAAACATGTAATTGATGTTGTATAGTGTTTGTAGTGGAATACCGTGCATACAGTTATAAGCAAGCAATATCACATACCATGAGTTTTATACAACCAAACCTATGACGAACCACAAAGCAATTGTCGGAATATATTCACCCCAGGCCCGATCCTGGCAGTGGGATGGTACTCATGAGTAACCATCTGTCAAGGGTGGGGGTGTCAACCCAGTAGTACTACCAATACCTATCCGTTGGTTCCTACCCGGAATTAATGGTTGTAAGAAGAACCACAAAGTAACATCATGTATGCATCAGATAAGAACTCACAACACAGTATCACGTTGATTCCAAGTATGAAAATTGTATGTATATTGAACAGCATTGAAAACTGGTGAGCATACTTTTCCCCCATGATTGAAAACATTGAAAACTTGTATAAGCATAAAAAGGGGCCACGAAACTCACCTGGTATCCTTATATAAATTCAGAGCTCGATAAAGAAAGTGATGATCATCAACAAAGCAATCCTAACTAGAACATATAAGATTCACGTTTAGAATTAGCATGATGTTATTACATTCGTGTGGTTGAGCTGTTTAGTTAACTTAAAGTTAACGATTAGTATGATTATTGTATCTTAGCTTTTTGTACAAGTATCAGTTGTAATGTGCTAATTTGTGCATATTAGATTAATCAATGTTCTTATCCGGGTAATGATTCTTAGTACAATAATTGTAACAATAATTTATTGATTTGGAGATTTCAATCTTTATAGATGATTATCATTGATGACATTATCCATACAAGATAGGGTTATACCACAATGTATATGTATATATATTAGAGTTTTCAAGTATTAATAATCATACCCTCTTAAATATAAGTTGCTTAATTGTTAGTGTGTTATAACTATTTCTCATAAACAGATGTACATCTTTACCTAGGTTATACATGGAGTCTTATTTTTATCAACTTCAGTAATAATATTATCTTCCCAAGGATGATATTTATTTTGATGACAAATCTGTAATTAGTGTTAGAAATTATATCCTGGTATTATTAAATATGCTAATAATAATTTAAGAAAAATAATGTTATTCCATTATATGTACATATTTGTGGTTTTGAAAACGCTAACAAGTCACACGTATTTGTTTGAATACTTCGTATTAATAAACTATACACCAGCTATAGTAACACCTTGATCGGTTTTAATAACTATTATTTTATACTTATGTCTCGTGTATGAACTAACCATTTTAAGCAAACAATTATATCCATTGACGTTCATTTTCATCTTTATAATTTATGTATTTTATAATTAGAGCTCAAATAATTCGCACCTAGATTATAATTAAATTTCAAATGCGTAACGCGTGCGATTACACCTTTCACTTGGTTCACGCTTGCTAACCCACTCGTATTGCTCTTGATCTCATCATGTTCTTGTTGTTGACTACCCCTTTGGCCTCAATTGACCACGCTTGACCATCACCTAACTCACTACCTTATCGTTCTAACTCAACAACTACCATTATCAACTACAACAACCTCAGTCAACACCATCGACCAACCTCGCTATACCACCACTTAGACACCATCACTACCATTATTTTCCATGATCAGTTTAACCAGCTTTAGACCATCGTCACAGCAGCCAACTCACCACCAAACTTGATAACTCACCACCAAGGATCATATTCACAGCCATCTTCACCATCACCAGTATATCAACAACCGTGGTCCACCATACCCTGCGCCACTGAAACCGTCACCATCAACATAACCACGAACAATAACCACCACGACTATGACCTAAAACTATACCAATGACAGCCACCATTATCATCCCCTTTGCGTTCCTGCACTACCATTGGCCACCAACACACAACCACCAGCCGCTACCGACAGCCACCCCACAACACCATCACAACAACCAGTAACACCCACAACCACAATCCTAGCCAACAGTCAACAATCACAGCTGCCATCACCACAACCGCCACCTTCGGGACCCAGATTCACCGGAACCACAACTCAATCGACAATTCCCTTTGCCATAACCGCCTATGCGGTCGAGAACCAAGAGGCCTCCGGATCCCAGCCTCCTTAGGCAGTCATCGGGGACCCTAGATCGACCACCACCCCCATCATCAGCGGCCACAATCATAGCCCCTAACCATCACCCCGACCGATAACCACAGCCACAATCACAGCCACACCCGACACCACTACAGTCGTGATTACCACCGCCATCGGCGACCCTCACCCCCGCAACCATAATCATCGCTGGAATCCACCTGCAACCATCGTCACCTCCCTCGATTCGCTCCACTGTTACTATGTTTTGAGTGGAATAATCACCTCCATCGAGCTCAAGGGGTCGAGGGGAGTCGTCTGAGGGGTGTCACACGCCGGCACTCGCCGGAGATGGTCACCGGTGGTCGGAGTCGGAGAGGAGGGGGAAGGGGGAGCCGCGACATGCCTCACCCTCTTTCTCTCTTTTATGAGTTTTTTGTTTCAAAACCCTAAAATGGATGAATAGTTGCTTATATACTAGGGTTAGGGAAACGGGTTCGTAAAAGGGTCGGTTCGTAACGCGTTCGAATCAGTTTTCACGAATCGTTATAAACTTCACTACCCGTTAGATTCGATTATTCAAAATGTTATAAATATTCCAAGATTATAAATTTTTATCGTATTAAAAAAAACATATCGAATGATTAAACGAGGTTGTAAATTGACGCGTTTAACGGTTTTACGCGTTTTTTATCGAATTCGTGTTATTACGATCCTTTTAGTGTCAAACTATATGCAATTAAGTATTATAATGATATTTTGCGCGTTAACTTCCCATGTTAGTCGCGTTAAAACCTTATCTGTCCAATTCTCGGGTTCGGCCTGGTCGTAACCCGGTTCGCGTCACGGTCGCGTTTCGGAACGTATTTATTCCGGACAATGTATCGCTCACGAATTAATATGATATGATAATAAACAATGATTAGATAATTGTTGACGGAGTTATGAGGCTCGGTGGTCATAACAGCCGTCAATTAAATGCTGGCGGAAACCGGTATTCGCGTTTCGCTTACGTATTTCCATTGCTTATGCATGTTTGATGAAAAATCTTTTAGCACACATTATTTATGATATTGTTAACATTAACAATGATTTAGATTGGATGACAAGCCTTAATAAGAATTCTTGATGGAATTCAGACGTTAGTACGTGGTAAATTGCCGGATTTTACCCGGTATGGGTTTTGAATCTGTTTTTAGCTTGGATCTTTCCATAGTTATAATCACCTAATAATTCATTGTTTCATGGTTTCTTGTTTAATTAGTTCCTAAACATGTATTTGGGCCTTAAATGGGCCTTGTTTATAAGTTCAGGCCCTTATTGGGCTTATTGGGCCTAAAAAGGCTAGTTTCGTTTCCAAGTTTTCTTTGGTAAGCTCAACTCAATCCAGACCTTTATTGGGCTTTATAATATTTTGTGGTTTTCAAATGGGGCATATTTCAGAGGTGTTACATTCTCCCCTCCTTTAAGAAATTTCGTCCTCGAAATTTCATCCTCGAAATTTTAGTATTGCTAACATTATTTCCGAGTGTGATACAATCATAGCATGAGTCTTGAGGATTTGAAGTTATTTAGCTGAGCATCCCAGGATGAATATTGATGATTATGTATCAAATAACTGAGTTTGATTTAGATTCAAGTAACTATCCGAACGTTAGAACATGCTTGATAGAACTAGTGAGCCGAATCATGTATAGATTTTTGGCTTCACAATCAAATCGTTTAACATTTGTACAAAATTAACAAGAAGATATTCTCCACTATGGTTCAATGCACTATTCTACTAGGTAGATCTAGCAAGGAGACGATTCCCACAATCCCAACAGTGTTACCGTCCTCACTGGGAATCTTAAGAATAATTGAAAAGAAGAGGATATTGGCATGAATGCCTTTAATCAGACAGGATAATCAGGTTACAATAGACTAAAGGTTTCGGATCAAGAAGGATTTGGGTTTTCCCAACGAGTACAGATTAATATCTAGGAATCGCATGATTGTTTCTATGAAGCTAAAACTAAGAAGTTTTCATGATTGCTAAGAATAAAGAGGTTAAGTCACACACGAAGGTCTTCACCTTTCAAAGCCTCCTTTTTAGTTCTCAACTTTCCTCCGAAAGATTTCTTTGATCTCTTCCTTATATGATTTCCATCTTAAGGGGGTTAAGTCTTTTCTTCTACTAAGTGCTTCTTCTAGTATGCTTCTTTTTCTCGAACGGTACTGTGTATCACAATCTCAGTCTTCGAGTAGGTCCATGAAAACCGCTGGTGCGTTGGTCAACTCAAACGGCATGACTAAGAACTCAAAATGTCCAGATCGAGTTCTAAATGCTATTTTCGGTATGTCATCTTTATGAACCCTCAATTGATGATAGCCCGATCGAAGATCAATCTTTGAGAAGTACATTGATCCCTACATGCAACTGACCGAATAGGTCATAATTATTGGTGAGAGGGTATAGTTTTTTTTATAGGCAACTTGTTCAACTTTTGATAATCTATGCGCAACTGAAATGACCTATCCTTCTTGAGATGAGTTCAAATCTTGAATAATTTACTTAGGGAGACAAAATCAAGGACAAGAATGACCCGACATCATAATGAGATGTGAACATTCGATTCACAATCGAAGGGAATACATGGTCTTCTCAAGATATGAGGTCAGCCATAACCTTATTGAAGACAAGCGTACTTATAAGTGGTTACTCATCTCAAGGGTTTCAAGTCAAGTAAGTGGATTCAATGATCAAATCAAATCACCATTTACACTTTGCCTAGACAAAGTATCCCGAGATGTAGGAATTCCATCTACAGCATTGCCTATTCTTAGTTATGGGACACCTCCTTAAGAAAACTTGGGAACCATAAGTAACGGTTTAAAGTTTTGAAGACCATACGGTTCAGATTCCCAATATCTTTGGGTATATTAAAATCCATGTTCACGTTGGTCAAGGTATGTAGATAGTTACATGAAACGCTGAGTTTAATACCGTTACACGCTACGCGTTGAGCATTTAAACGTAAGAGTTGAAATGTAGGATGGGTTCAATATTAACAGGAACATTATTTAGGTTAAGAATGAGAAGATATTTAAACTTTGCTGATACACCAGTTCAAAGATTCAAGGATTTTCAAGATGCAAAGAGGATGGTTCCATTTGGTAACGCACCATTTGGAATCGTTGACACGTCAAGGTAAATTGACCCATTTGCTTTAGATATTTGTGTATATTGGTCATAGTTTATCACTCATCCCAAAATTCCCCAGGTAAGCATAACTGGTGTCACACCCTCAATTTCTATAAACGGGGTTTTACCGTTAGGCGTGTGACATAACCAGGATCTCAGATAAGCATCAGTTACACCAAACGACTCGATAATTACAATACATAATAGTTTCTTAGTAATAATGAAATAAACCAACTTGTATTTAAGTATTGCGGAAGCGAAAACAGGAAAACATTTAACAACGGTTTTGGAACACGCAAACACGCGTCCAATCCTATTTATGTAAAGTACATGAAATTAAATCTTGAAAACAGTTGGGATGAAAGTGGTATGACATGCAGTGGATGCTGTGCTCCTAAACGTGCCATTTCAATGTCCTGAGAGAAAACATGCAAAAGTCAGTACAAGACTGGTGAGTTCACTGGTTTATCAGAAAACAGTAAGTATCAGTAATGTAATTCCTGAATTTAGTAATCAAAGCATATAATGGGTAGCTAGCCCATGGCAATCACTATGTGTATGAAGTCGCGACCGAGTTGACATGTAATCAATAGTAATAATGTAGGCCCGGCTGTGGTTTCCCCACCACAACACTGTAAAACAGGCTAACCGTTCACCTGTTTGACCAGCTAGCGCGACTAGCCCGGGTGGGGTATGTCAATCTCAGTAGATCTACTAACAATCACCTCGCTATTTGCATATTAACGGTCCGAAGGGCAAAGTATAACACCATAGTATCAGGTATATGCAGTATTACAAAACCCAATGTAATGTAACGTTTATGAAAGCAGCATGTTTCTCTCCCCCAAAAAGAGTACAAAGTAAAAGTGGGGCTGTAAACTCACCTGGTATGCGTAACAACTATTTAAAGTTTACTTAGAGAATAAGTGAACTGACAACCTTCAGTGATTACCTCTAAATGTGTAGTTGCTTGCAATTGATGATTCCAACGTGTTGTATGCCTTGTAATCGAACAAAACCGAGGCTTAGAAGCTTGTTCTTGGCTGATTTCGTGAGGGAGAAGGATGGAGAAGAAAGAGGCGGTCGATGGAGGTGTTCTAGAGGAGTGTTTGCTTTTAAATCCTTCATTTATGCATCATTACCCTTTCACCCCTTATAATTTGTATTTTATAAAAAGGCACCCCCTTTAATCACTTTTTAAATGGTTTTTAACTAGCACACCAAACATATAAACTCATGGCAACATTTATACATTGGATCTTTATAAAACACAAAATATACGAATTTATGCACACGTTTCCACGTTACGCGATTAGTTCTCAATTTACATGTAAAACACACAAGCACATAAACGTAACGCAATAATCATATTATTAGTTAAATTATCTTTAATTTAACATTATTAATTATCATTAGGTCACCAACGTCAAACAACAACCTGTATGTGCTCAAGACACGTGTATGCAAGACTTAACGAGACTAACGGGGTTTTGTAATGTAAAATTTTCGGGTGTCACATTATCCCCATGTTGAAAGAATTTTCGTCCCAAAAATTGGAACACTGGGTCAACGTACATAGTGAGTAAACGAAGCATTATGAGCAAACTATTTAGTTATCCAGCACGTAGACGTGCTAAGGTTTCCAAGAGATTAGGAAATAAATCCAAAATAAAGGAACGTAAGGTTCTTAAGGTTTCGTGAGAGTTGTGACAACTGGTCTCACAATGAGATTTATACGATATGCTTGCCTTAGCCCGAAGGCCTTTTGTCAGGAAATCTAGAATACAGGTGTCTATGTGTCATACAAGTTTCTTTGGTTCATAGAATCAAAACCTTGATTCAGGTGCGTTAGGAGAGTTGGTATGACTGCAGCAACCTCCTGGGCTACAAGGGTAGAAATCTTGCGACCGGAGTTGCTAGACCGTGAACGGATTTGACGAGAAGACATTCTGAAATATCTTTAAGATATTTTATGAGAATTAGGTAATATGAGCTATACAACATGACAATCGGGAATTTGGCATAATAACAATGAGATGTTCCTAGTGTAATCGTTTGATTCGTAAATCAAAGCGAGTACGTTGACTAATCAAAGTATTAAGTCAACCATAACTTTGTTGAACACATGCATACCTATAAACAGATACTCATCCCGAGGGTTCCCAGGTAAGGTAAACGGATCCATCGGTTGATTTGGATTTATATGAGTACCTTGCTTAGACAGAACACCTCGAGATAAAGGCATCCCACTCTTCCAGCATTGCATGTATTTAGTGGTGAGGCACAGACTTTGATGAGATTTTGAAAACCACGAATAACGATTCAAAGCTCATTTTGATAACCATTTGATTTAGGCACATAATGCCTTAGAATATGATTTAAGATTTGTGTGTGTATTGATAAGATTCAAGGTATAAGAGGAATCACATAAGACATATAATCACATAATCAAGTTCCAATAACCCATGCTTCGGTCCATCAAGATCATCACGTAGCCTAGTTTAAGCACATTCTTAGTATACCGGTGATGCTTATATATAGGGTTCCCCGCAGCGTTCCCACCACATCCACGAAGTACCTTGAATGACGCTTAAACTAGTTACACGACATCCTAATTTTCCTTAGCATCATTCCAAAGAGTAACGTAATGTATGTGTAGAGAGTATCATCACTCCTCTACATTTCCTGTAGTCCACTTTCATTCTAAGCATTCAATCAGTTCCTTAGTTACTAAAATGCTAAGTGGAGGAATGTCTCATAAAGGATAAGGTCAATGTCATGATTGGAAATACCCTGAAGGCTCTAAGTAGGACAGGACTTAAATAATAGCAAGTGTTAGTAATGTTTTGTTACCCTTAACGAGGTCTTACTAGAATTATGATCCTAGCACACCATAGGGTATTGAATAGAGAACTTGTGATACTCCTGATTGTTACCTCATGGTAAGATTTGCCAGGCTTCTCATGCAATGCAAATTACAATTACGTGTGCACCCGTAATGGTAATTTCCCTTGCATGGTCACCCTAGCTCCACTTACCCCAAGTTAACATCATAGTATTGTCAACACTCATCAAGCCTGGTTCGCGTAATGTCCTCATGTCCATGAGCCATTAGTATTCCAATAGTAGTATATAGTAACAAGTAAACTCCAAGCATATAAGCACAATATGTTTAATGATAGTTGCCTATCCTTTATACTTTCAGGATTTCAGGCATAACCATGTTAGGGTCGGATTTAGTATCCGAGATCGACGCTACACGTGATCACTGAGGTTCCCTTCTGTTTAGGTATCTCGACCTAATGATATGATGCAGTGCACATATAATGTAAGATTCTAGTATAATGGTATCCCATGGAGAAAGACTAAGTGTAATAGTGTCTTCCTCAGGATGATCAGATAACAAGCACATATGCGTAGAATCATGTATAAAGTCAAGTAACAAGTATAGAGGAACACACACGTAATATTAAATGCAAGCCAGTCCTAGCATGCATTCTACATGAAGGTTTCTAGGTTATAGTCTAGGTCAAGTGTATTGCCTAATTTTCTATAACCAATGGCTCTGATACCAATCTATCACACCCCCTCTTATAGCGGAAACACGAGGATGTAACGGACGGGATCGTCATAACACATTGGTAAGTTAATAGAGATGCATTAAATGAAGAAAGTCAACGTGTCATGACGTCACCCGACACAAATGGAGACTTGTGTCGCAGTTAGTCAATTCCACGACAAACATAGTCATACAAACCAAATAAGTATAAGTCCCAAAACCCGGGAAACAAATGAACATAAGTGATTAATGAAACTCAAGCAACTGTCACAGACATCCAATGAGTCTAAGTAGTGCAATCCTAAGGTCGTCGCTAAGGCAGCATCCCTAGCTATCCTCAATGATTGTTACCTGAAAAGATATGCTCAAAATTGTCAACAATAATGTTGGTGAGCTTCGCAGGTTTGAATTGTAAACATGTAATTGATGCTGTATAGTGTTTGTAGTGGAATACCGTGCATACAGTTATAAGCAAGCAATATCACATACCATGAGTTTTATACAACCAAACCTATAACGAACCACAAAGCAATTGTCGGAATATATTCACCCCAGGCCCGATCCTGGCAGTGGGATGGTACTCACAAGTAACCATCTGTCAAGGGTGGGGGTGTCAACCCAGTAGTACTACCAATACCTATCCGTTGGTTCCTACCCGGAATTAATGGTTGTAAGAAGAACCACAAAGTAACATCATGTATGCATCAGATAAGTACTCACAACACAGTATCACGTTGATTCCAAGTATGAAAATTGTATGTATATTGAACAGCATTGAAAACTGGTGAGCATACTTTTCCCCCATGATTGAAAACATTGAAAACTTGTATAAGCATAAAAAGGGGCCACGAAACTCACCTGGTATCCTTATATAAATTCAGAGCTCGATAAAGAAAGTGATGATCATCAACAAAGCAATCCTAACTAGAACATATAAGATTCACGTTTAGAATTAGCATGATGTTATTACATTCGTGCGGTTGAGCTATTTAGTTAACTTAAAGTTAACGATTAGTATGATTATTGTATCTTAGCTTTTTGTACAAGTATCAGTTCTTATGTGCTAATTTGTGCATATTAGATTAATCAATGTTCTTATCCGGGTAATGATTCTTAGTACAATAATTGTAACAATAATTTGTTGATTTGGAGATTTCAATCTTTATAGATGATTATCATTGATGACATTATCCATACAAGATAGGGTTATACCACAATGTATATGTATATATATTAGAGTTTTCAAGTATTAATAATCATACCCTCTTAAATATAAGTTGCTTAATTGTTAGCGTGTTATAACTATTTCTCATAAACAGATGTACATCTTTACCTAGGTTATACATGGAGTCTTATTTTTATCAACTTCAGTAATAATATTATCTTCCAAAGGAAGATATTTATTTTGATGACAAATCTGTACTTAGTGTTAGAAATTATATCCTGATATTATTAAATATGCTAATAACAATTTAAGAAAAATAATGTTATTCCATTATATGTACATATTTGTGGTTTTGAAAACGCTAACAAGTCACACGCATTTGTTTGAATACTTCGTATTAATAAACTATACACCAGCTATAGTAACATCTTGATCGATTTTAATAACTATTATTTTATACTTATGTCTCGTCTATGAACTAACCATTTTAAGCAAACAATTATATCCATTGACGTTCATTTTCATCTTTATAATTTATGTATTTTATAATTAGAGCTCAAATAATTCGCACCTAGATTATAATTAAATTTCAAATGCGTAACGCGTGCGATTATACCTTTCACTTGGTTCACGCTTGCTAACCCACTCGTATTGCTCTTGATCTCATCATGTTCTTGTTGTTGACTACCCCTTTGGCCTCAATTGACCATGCTTGACCATCACCTAACTCACTACCTTATCGTTCTAACTCAACAACTACCATTATCAACTACAACAACCTCAGTCAACACCATCGACCAACCTCGCTATACCACCACTTAGACACCATCACTACCATTATTTTCCATGATCAATTTAACCAGCTTTAGACCATCGTCACAGCAGCCAACTCACCACCAAACTTGATAACTCACCACCAAGGATCATATTCACAACCATCTTCACCATCACCATTATATCAACAACCGTGGTCCACCATACCCTGCGCCACTGAAACCGTCACCATCAACATAACCACGAATAATAACCACCACGACTATAACCTAAAACTCTACCAATGACAGCCACCATTATCATCCCTTTTGCGTTCCTGCACTACCATTGGCCACCAACACACAACCACCAGCCGCTACCGACAGCCACCCCACAACACCATCACAACAACCAGTAACATCCACAACCATAATCCTAGCCAACAGCCAACAATCATAGCTGTCATCACCACAACCGCCACCTTCGGGACCCAGATTCACCAAAACCACAACTCAATCGACAACTCCCTTTGCCATAACCGCCTATGCGGTCGAGAACCAAGAGGCCTCCGGATCCCAGCCTCCTTAGGCACTCATCGGGGATCCTAGATCGACCACCACCCCCATCATCGGCGGCCACAATCATAGCCCCCAACCATCACCGCGATCGATAACCACAGCCACAATCACAGCCACACCCGACGCCACTACAGTCGCGATTACCACCGCCATCGGCGACCCTCACCCCCGCAACTATAATCATCGCTGGAATCCACCTGCAACCATCGTCACCTCCCTCGATTCGCTCGACTGTTGCTATGTTTTGAGTGGAATAATCACCTCCATCGAGCTCAAGGGGTCGAGGGGAGTCATCTGAGGGGTGTCACACGCCGGCACTCGCCGGAGATGGTCACCGGTGGTCGGAGTCGGAGAGGAAGGGGGGAAGGGGGAGCCGCGACATGCCTCACCCTCTTTCTCTCTTTTCTGATTTTTTTGTTTCAAAACATTAAAATGGATGAATAGTTGCTTATATACCAGGGTTAAGGAAACAGGTTCGTAAAAGGGTCGGTTCGTAACGCGTTCGAATCAGTTTTCACGTATCGTTATAAACTTCACTACCCGTTAGATTAGATTATTCAAAATGTTATAAATATTCCAAGATTATAAATTTTTATCGTATTAAAATAACATATCGAATGATTAAACGAGATTGTAAATTGACGCGTTTAACGGTTTTACGCGTTTTTATCGAATGAGCATTATTACGATCCTTTTAGTGTCAAACTATATGCAATTAAGTATTATAATGATATTTTGCGCGTTAACTTCCCATGTTAGTGATGTTAAAACCTTATCTGTCCAATTCTCGGGTTCGGCCTGATCGTAACCCGGTTCGCGTCACGGTCGCGTTTCGGAACGTATTTATTCCGGACAACGTATCGCTCACGAATTAATATGATATGATAATAAACAATGATTAGATAATTGTTTATGGAGTTACGAGGCTCGGTGGTCATAACAGCCGTCAATTAAATGCTGGCGGAAAGCGGTATTCGCGTTTCGCTTACGTATTTCCATTGCTTATACATGTTTGATGAAAAATCTTTTAGCACACATTATTTATGATATTGTTAACATTAACAATGATTTAGATTGGATGACAAGCCTTAATAAGAATTCCTGATGGAATTCAGACGTTAGTACACGGTAAATTGCCGAATTTTACCCGGTATGGGTTCTGAATCTGTTTTTAGCTTGGATCTTTCCATAGTTATTTCAAATCACCTAATAATTTATTGTTTCATGGTTTCTTGTTTAATTAGTTCCTAAACGTGTATTTGGGCCTTAAATGGGCCTTGTTTCTAAGTTCAGGCCCTTATTGGGCTTATTGGGCCTAAAAAGGCTAGTTTCGTTTCCAAGTTTTCTTTGGTAAGCTCAACTCAATTCAGACCTTTATTGGGATTTATAATATTTTGTGGTTTTCAAATGGGGCATATTTCAGAGGTGTTACACACAACAACCACCTCATCGCCACCATAACAGTTCCCATCACCACCACCATAACCACCCCTCACCACAGCCCTATCCCCACCATTATAGCTGACAGTCACCACCACAACAACCTCCATCACCACTATCACAACCACATCACATGTAGAGAACTTGAAATTACACGTCTGAGACGGAAGGGAGGGCTTAGAATAGTGGTAGTTAGGGTTTGTAGTGGGTCTGGTTGGTGGTGGGTGATGACTATTATGGTGGTGAGGGGCGGCTATGGTGGAGTGGGTTTGTGGTAGTGTTTGCAGGTCGATGGTGGAGTGGGTAGTGGTGTTCATGGTGTTGATGGCTGGTGTCGTCGAAGGGTGGTGGGTGGTGGTGTTGATGGGTGGTGGTGGATGCAAAGAAAAGAGGAAGAATAAGGTTTGGGTAGTGGCGTCGATGGGTGGTTGGTGGTGGCGTCGATGGGTGGTGGGTGGTGGCGTCGATGGGTGGTGGGTGGTGGGTGGTGGCGTCGATGGGTGGTGGGTGGTGGGTGGTGGGTGGTGGCGTCAATGGGTGGTGGATGGTGGTGTCAATGGGTGGTGGGTGGTGGTTTTGATGGGTGGTGGTGAATGTAGGTGTGTGTTTATGGTGGTCAAAGAAGAAGAAGAAGAAGGTGTAGGTGGTCTCACAAATTTTTATTTTTAATTTTAATTCTTAGGGGTATTTTAGTCTTTTTATAAAAGAATTAGTGGAATAACTAACGGTGTTAGGGTTTTGGATACAAATGGATATAAAAATAAGACGTTAGGGAGTCATTGGTAATTTTGAAACCATAAGGATGCAAGTGGTTAAAATAAACAAATGTAAGGGATGCAAATGGTAATTTGCTCTATCCTTTATGTGTACATTACTAAGTGACTTCTCAATATGATTTTAATTAGTATTTTGGGAATTATAAAATAACTAATACTAGAGAATGATTTATATGACCTTGTTTAAAACAAAACTAAGTATAATATAATGTTATAAGTTTTGTAAGATATGATAATTTGTTGCCAACTTTTGCTTTCCCAACCTTCAAGAAATCATTTTTCCTTATGTCGTATAGGGAACACGTAACCTTATAAAGATTATGTGGATCTAATATATATTTTGCATTTTCATACCCAACTAAGTAGGACTCACCATATTTCTAGTAGAACAGACCTAAGTGGCATTATGTTGCATATATACCAAAATAAAAGTTTCATTTATGTTACAATGTCTGCATGTTTTATTCAAACTTTATCTTGCTAGCACATGTACAAGAACATAATGTCAAGTCTAGTGTCATTTGTTAGATACATTAAAGCACTAGCCTTGACATAGTACGTTACTTCTAGATCAACTATTTTTCCTTCTTCTTCCATGGAGATAATAATCCTTGTATACGTATAGCAATCAGACAACCCTAGGTGCACAGTGCGCTTATCGGAAAAGCTTATTACATATTAAAAAAGATCTAGCTTGACGGATGGATAAGTATATGATTACATAGATAGCCAAGTTGTAAGTCCAGACATAATTACTTCGTGCATATTAGAACTTTTTTGTTTTTAGTAGTTTGATGATTTTTTTTTCTATCTCTTGAAAAGATAAAGTGATGTGCATATCATCAATGTTACGAACCATTGAGAATAGAAACTAGATATAACGCAGGTTCAGTAAAGTGATTGTCGCCTACTTGCATTTATTTCGGTCGGTTCTACAAGTGACACATTAAACCTTGTAACTAGGGCGGTAAGGAGGTTGAGCAAGCTGATGTAGGTTGTCGTGGTCTACTCAAAAACAAATTAAATTAAGACTTATCTCACTTATATAATACGAGTAAGTAAGGTCATCTATATAAAAAATGTGCGGAAAATGTAACTCTAGTTCACTAATTATAATTGATTAAGAAAAAAACCTTGAATTAATAATGGATTTAGAAAGCAAAATTGCAAAGTATCAAACTTGATTGGTTTTAAAAATAAGAAGAAGAATGATCCACTTCGGGTTTCAGGTTTGTAAAATAAAGTTGTAACCTAGTTATTTTTAGTAAAACAATCACATAGACATAATTGTATTGGTTTGATTGATTTTAGTGATAGAGATGGAATGGGTTGTAAATGGACCTATTCACAAACTACCAATTTCAATTTGCTAATCAAAACCTAAGACTCAGAATGCTAATGATGTAAAGAAACCAAAACCAAATGAGAATTAGATTAAGATTCAAAATAAATAAAAACCATTTAAAGTAAGCAACCAATAAATCAAATCATATGGCTTAACATGCCAATCCAAACTTCAACCCAATCTAAAAACAAATGTCATAAACACAAACCCTACACCCGGAGAAGATCATGGATGATTTAGCCGCTAATGGTTGTCATGGAATCGAAATTGGTTGTTGTAGGAATCGATTGCGCATGAAAGGATGGATTCTTGGGTAGGGGTGTTCAAATTCGAATATCCGAAACTTTCGGATAGTGGATTTCATTATCCGAATCCAAATCTAAAATTTCTGATATCCAAATTTCAGATATCCGAAATTTCGGATCCGGATTCGGATTCGGATATCCATTCGGATATCCGAATTTAAAAATAAGGTTTGTATTATTTAATAAATTTAATAAAAATATAATAATTTTTATAGAAGTTTTTTTTATATCCAAAATTTTATTAAAATATCCGAAATATCTAAAAATATCTGAATATTTTAATTAATATATAATATTTTTAAATTTCTGTAACAATATTTTGGATATCCGAAATATCCGAAAATTCTCAAAATCACTATTCGAATATTTTTAAACACTCCTATCCATGAGTGTTCTTTGCTCTCAAAATAGCTACTTGGATGGCCAAAAACGACTTGGTGAAGTGTTAATTCGCAGCTCTCTTTTTAACCTTTAATTAGGTTACAAAACCCAAAAGTTTCGTTTTAGTCAGCCTAGGGACGTAATTTATGTCATCGGGGACGTAATTTATGACTCTCCCTCCCAAATCAACACTTTTTTTTCCTGTTTTACGTCCTAGTTTGCATCTTTATTTTGGTTGATCACACATAGGACGTAATTTATGTCCTTAGTGTAAAACCGTGAAATCTCCCAAGAAACAGTCAAACCACGATCTCAATCATATGAATGCGGAATGTAAACATGATTGGATTGAAATAAGAATTGAATTGATCACAAATGCTTCTTCTATTGAATAAACACAACCTATTAAAGGTCTTGTGCGAAATCGCACAGTACAGAAGTGAATAATGAACAAAAGCTTAATTATAAAACGAAAACTAAGCTATTTATACAAAACAAACAGTTCTCGCGCGACAGACTTGTTGCGCGGCTCATCCTTTCGCGCGGATGTCCTTTTCGCGTGAGTACTTCATCTCGCGTGAATCTGTCTTTCGCTTGTCATCTTTAGTTTCCGAGTTTGTTGTTTTGCCGAGCCTTATGTAGTCTTATACAATCTCCCCCTAGGCTCGGTGAAACATCTTCAGTCAAAATCAACATTTGCTCTCTTGTAAGTACCAGAATAAGCGTACCATTTATTTCGAAGGATTCGATCTGTCATCCAGACATATTGGTAAGACAAGAAATAAACAGACTCATCAGCTGAAATGGGACAGTGTAGTAGCTTGATCAAGTCGTCTTTGCCAAATTTCATTAAGTCAGCTGGATCAATGATTCTAAATGATCTGTCAGTACATCTGATCACAGCATGACCTGAATCCTTTTCACATCTCCAAGAAATTAGTTGCTTCAAAGAATTTGGAGGAACAGGTGCATGAACTGGAACCTTCCTTTTCATGTAAGAATTTTTAAAATGAGATCATATAGTTCTTTATCAAGTCAAGACTCTGTTCAGCTTTATTTAAAATAAACTGGTTAAGTTGATTGTCAATATATTTTGTCTTTTTTTAAACTCATACTTCAGGTTTTACTCAGAAACATAAGGAGTGATATATATCATGTTTTGTGTTGATTTAATATAATTCAGTGGATCCCACAATCAGAACTTCTGTAAAATAATTATTATCCTTCAAGACACTGTCGAGATTTCAAGTCACCCCAAATTGACTTAAACCATGCATTGTTGATCAGTGATACCATTTATTTATTCCTAAAATATAACTATTTGAGCATAACTAGCCTGAGAAACATCTCTTAACACGGAATATTAACAAGTTTAAGGACTTACTAACAGCCATCCGGACTTACGTCTGCCCTCTCAAGATGTTTAGGACTTACACGCCATCCGGACTTACATGCCCCATCTTTTGATTTTGCCTTCCATGATCAGAAAACATTCTCAAAATAGAAAATATATACCATATAGTATGTATGTCTTTAGACATATCTTTTGATTTGTTGTGCTTCTTGGCATCTTATATCCTATATGGCCTTTTGGCATCTTTTTGCTCAATTATTTGCTCAACTATTTTCTTTTTGTCTTTTTATTTCTTTTTGTCTTTTTGTATTTTATCTTTTATATATACATATAGTTATAATAATCACTGAATCAAACAAATACAGGCTTGAGTATGACAAGATTATAACTCTCAGTCTGTGTTAGAACATTTTTGATATTGTCACAGAATCCTGATATGTTCCCTACTAAATCATATCACTTTAATTCAAGTATAATCACTCATTTTATGATCTTTTCATTTCTGAAAGCAAAGCCTATTGACACATCAAACATAATCCAAGTCTATTCGTATTTAAGCCTTTTGAAAGTACTTAGACTCTTTTTGAACTGTGTAAAATCATTTCTCATTTAATCATGAAAATTCATTTTTATTGATCCAATCTTGACTCCCCCTAAGACCAAAAATATTTTTCAAAGCTTATTTTCAAATTTCTCCGTTATATGACTGAACATTTTGAAGCAATTGTAAGTTTCCTGTCATATGTCTTTGAACAACCGCTGTCTACATGCTATAAGCTTTCAATGATCTTTTGCGGTCGTTCCTGCATAAGTAACAAACTTACTTAGCTTTTGGTACCCAAGTCAAACACGACTTGAGCACATGCTGTGTTGCAGTTAGACAAAAAGATTTGAGATTGTTATATTTATTCAGCACATCAGTCTTTTCATTCACATTTTGCAATTTGATTTTGTCTTTTAAATCATTTTTCAGATTCTTGTGCTTTTTGACATTATAAGGATTATCAACTTTTGAATTCATTTGTTTTGCAAATTTTCCACGAGTGAAGAACGTTTTTCTATTATGAGCAATAAAATTATGAAATCGTTGTTTGCTTAGTGATTTTTGTCGAAAAGGACAATTGTTTGCCAAATGATTTATGTTTCCACACTGATAACATTTTCTTTGTTGTGTGTGGAAAACAAACTGTGGATGACAATTATGAAAATTGTTATAAAAACCAAAGTCAGATTGACTTTTTGGTTTAACATTCTGCACAGTCTCTCGAATCTTTGCTTCATTTGATAATTGCTTGTTCATCTTTTGCAAATTCGAGGAAACTGGTGATTTGTTCATCTTTGCTTGTTCATTTGGTTTAACTGTTGAGACTTTTGGAATGGATTGATGTGTGCTAGACTATACTAATTTAAACTAACAAATAAAACTCTAACTAGACACTAAAAAGCTTTAAATTTATAAAACTAAGACTCGATCCTAAGCAACACAACCGGCAGTGTACCGGTCGACTGTAGAATAGCTTTTAAGTCCGAGTTATCGAACCCAAAGATTTCTGTATGGAAAACGTAAACTAAACTTACCTAAGACTCGACTAAAAATACTAAATGAAAGTAAATGGGGGGTTTGTTTTAAATTACTTTAAAAGAACTAAGACTGGACAGAAAACAAGGAATTGACTAGATTTAAATCAGGAGAAGAAAACACTACCTAGGCAAGAATCCTATACATGTTTTGGCTTTTCTTCTAACGGTTTTGGAAATACTTGTGTAACCGGGATCTGAAGATACTAACTTAAAAGGGACCTAGAGAAACCTCGACACTTTCAAGGGAAGCAACTAGATAAACCTAATAAGCAGATAAAACACGGTTAATGGATTCCCCTCACAGATTCTCCAACTATGCTAACAAGGCACCCGAAAGACACTCTACCTCACAGCGCGAGCGGTCCTAAGGCAAGGGGATAGATATCGGTTGACTGATCAGACTTGGTAAACAAGATGTGAAGGGTAAACTAGACAGAACTCCTCACAGAGACTCTAACCTAGCAATCGCACCACACTAGACAAACCGATAACCTATCAACTTCAAAGTATTAAGATTAGTTGCATATTTAGTTAGTCAATTTCGAGACAAATCATTCCAATGACTCACTACGTCTAGCAAATCATCCAAAAATCGCAAACATATAGTAAACGACCTAGCATGCACCTATTCTATGACAGACAATCACCAAGGCACACGTGGAATGATAAATCACTACTCAAAACTGATCTAAACACACGTCCACAACTGATCATTCAAACCAATATCTTCTCATTAGCAATTAAACACAATCATTGTTCCAAAAACCGATAAAATTCATAATCAAACATGCATATTCATCAAAACCTAGGTAGCTACAGAAGTTTAGCCTCTAAACATGATCAAAGCAGAAGTATAAGTCATGAAAGAAGTCATTGATTACAAAGGAATGAAAACTACGAAGAGAAACGTGAAAACCGGGACGATTAAGCCTTCGATTCTTCAATTCCTAGCTCCAAATCTTCAATCTTTTGCTTCTTGGTGTGGAAATCGCCTCTTTGATCGTCTGGAAGTCGTCTTTTTTCGTCTGCAAGTCGGGCCTCTCGAGAATGTGTTAAAACATTCTATTTAATTGTGAAAATTAGGGTTTGGCCGCGTCTTATGCCCTTCGCGCACCGCGTACAAGGTAACTAAGCTGTGCGTGCCACGCTAAGGGACAAAATAGTCGGGGGGCTGAAAATCCTCTCTTCGCGCAGCGCGTACAGAGTGGTTAACTCGTGCGCGCAGCGCGAAGACCCTATTCTCTGCAATTTTTCTTTATTTTTCAATTTTAACAACTTGCAACTTCTTCACTTGTCCAATGCCCTCATTTCCGATTCGTTTTCCATTCCTTCCTACATCCAGGCACCTACAAATGACGAATAACGAAAACATTAACTTATTCTAATAAAATTAAACACAATAGACGAATAACGACTCAAAACCCGATTCTAAAAACATATGTGTTTTGCAACACATCATGGATGAAGCTGGAATTGAACCAGTCTTAGAATTAGTTGGAGAAGGACCAGGCTTTGATATTCGAATGGATGCTGGAGAAGGACCAGACTTTTGAATTTTCAGATTTGATGAAGAAGGAGCATTCTTGTGTACATCTGGGCTACAAATATCTTGGTTCACAAGGTTAGCATTATGATGAAGTTTATTTTTAAAGAATCAAAAATTCGTTTCTTTAAAAATATGATCTTCATTTTCAATTAAACCTTTAGAAACAAATCTATTTTTAAAGTCCTTTTCAAGTTTTGCTTTCTGATTTGCCCTTTGATTTTCATTCAAATTACATTTAATATTTAATTTTGGCACTTTCAAATCAACAATCTTTTCATTCCTTGATGAAGTTTAATTACAATCAGATTTGAAATCATTTACATTTTTATTTTTCAAACTTTTTCTTTCATCCTCACTCTCACAATCACTTTCCCACTCTTCAACCAAACCATCCACCTTCACATTATCTGCATAAAGATTTTCAGTTGATTGTTTAGGTTTAGTTATCATGATAGGATCAACTGTCAGATTTACCTCGACTGAAGGTTTTAAGTCTGAGGATGGAGAAAAACATATCCCATAACTCATATCAGAATCAGAAATGACATCAGATGAAGGTAAACATGAATAATCATGATTAATTAGAGGAGCGATGTTTGAAAATCCAACACCACACTTTCCTCCTTTTATCTTCTGTGTCATTTGTGACTTGATAATACCTTCAACCATAGTTGATGAAAGTTCAAACTTTTCAACAGTCAATTTAGCCGAAGCTAGTTCACTGTTGAGTCTATTTATTTCTAAAGCGAGTTCATTGTTTCTATTTGTCAAATCATTATTTGTACATTCTTTATCATGAAGATTTAGTTGTAAATTGTATATTGTTTTATTTAAACCTTCAAGTTTTTCTTTAAAAATCTTTTCATTTGACTTGTGTTTTCGAGCTTGATATTGTAGTTTTTCAACTTCCATTATCAGGTTCTCATTATGAACTCTATACCTTTGAACTTTCTCAACATAAGAATTTTTGCATAGATCATCATATACCTTTGGTTCTGAGCTTTCTCCTTCAGGCTCTTCAACCCTTTTCACCATGAATGCTTTCATAGCCTCAACTGGTTCTTCCTTTTCTTCCTTCTCAGCTTCCTTCTTACATTCAACTTCTTCCTTCTCTTCTTCAACTTCTTCCTTCTCAGCAAACACTCCATCCAAGAGATCATCAGATATAAACTCGGCAAACAGATTCTCATTTTCCTCTGGCATAAGATGCTTCAAATTTGGTGTTGATGAAGACATGTTGATCAGAAAATCGAAAATCAGACTTTTTGTGCAAAAACTCAAATCATGCGACAGAAGCTATCGTGCGAAAAACGTTTTCGCGCGGCCTACTTTTTCGCGCGAGATATCAATTCGTGCGAAATTCTAATTTACTTTTCAAGCGAAATCGCTTGAAAAGTAATTTAACTGCCTATGCGAAAACTTATAATTTCGCACGCGAAAATTCCCAGTTTCGTGCACAGTCAATTCTTCCAACTGTTTGTTCAAGCGAAAGTCACATTCAATTCACTGAATATGTCTGATTATACTTATTTTAGTCCAATTTTAATGAATTTAGTTCAATTTTAAGCTTAATTATGATTAAAATTCAACTAAAGTCCACTAAATCAGTCCAAATCAATCCAAATACTCAAAATTTGAGCAGCATAACATCTCCATAGCTGAATCTCACGTAATCAATGATGAATATCACCAGAAAAGAGTAGAAATTAATCCAAAACTTCTACAATTGTAATGTAAAGTCCTTAAAAGCGATCGAGCTCACTTCGTTTGAATTGTTGCACTTGATAACACGCGAAGACGGGTGCGCAAGTTGAATGAATCAACCGAGAGAACAAGACATTAAGCACAATATCATCGTAATTCATATGTATATATCACGTGTTGAATGATTACAATGAAAATCGATATAATATCGATCTCACCCGAAGGGGGAAAATCACAAACTTGTGATCTGCTCAACTTGAGCGAAAAACAAAAATATACATTGAGCTCTAGGTTGTAATAAATGGCACACACTTACATGTTGCACACATAAACAATTATATAGTGGCTTCTCAATTTGTCGCATGCACATGCGATTCGCATTGCATGCATTAAACAATTGCATTTTCGTATTGCATGCACATGCCTATTCGCATTTTTGCCCAGCCCACGTGGAGTCCACTATCTCATGAATGTAATTCTTTTCTTCAATTTCGCGCGAGATATCTCACTGCAAGAAGGTTGTCGCATGCATGGCCCTTTCGCATTGCATGTGTTTCCAACCAAGATTTCGCTTGCATTATTCATTTTCGCATGCAACTACTTTCGCATGCATGCAATTAGTATACTTTCCGCATGCATGCATGCAGCTTCTCGCGACTTTGTTGCACGCGACCAACAACGATATTGTAATCCAAATATTTTGTCCCTTACAATCTCCCCCTTGGATTATGATATCGTTTTGTATTTAAAAACAACTTGAATCTTCAACAAAACCTTTCGGAAGGAAGGTTCTCGCATAAGCGGATATCGAATTGGACGCAACTTGTAAGCTTCAAATCTTCATAAAATCATCCAACTCAATTTGAATTCTTGTGTGTTCTCGGTTTCGGATTGAACTTTGATGAAACCGGATAGACTTTCAACTAGTTTAACGTCCTCGAACGGAAGATTGCGGAATAATGATCCGTTGTATCAAGAGCAACACCTTGCTCTGATACCAAATGTAAAACCGTGAAATCTCCCAAGAAACAGTCAAACCACGATCTCAATCATATGAATGCGGAATGTAAACATGATTGGATTAAAATAAGAATTGAATTGATCACAAATGCTTCTTCTATTGAATAAACACAACCTATTAAAGGTCTTGTGTGAAATCGCACAGTACAGAAGTGAATAATGAATAAAAGCTTAATTATAAAACGAAAACTAAGCTATTTATACAAAACAAACAGTTCTCGCGCGACAGACTTGTCGCGCAGCTCATCCTTTCGCGCGAATGTCCTTTTCGCGTGAGTACTTCATCTCGCGTGAATCTGTCTTTCGCTTGTCATCTTTAGTTTCCGAGTTTGTTGTTTTGCTGAGCCTTATGTAGTCTTCTACACTTAGCGACGTAATTTACGTCTCCTCTTCACTTTTTTTTCATTTCTTCTATTTCTGAAGTGTTGCCTTCTTTGTGAGCTTCCGGCTTCCATTCTAACTCCCGAAAACGCCCGAAGTGTGTCCGTTTTAGCTCCACAACCCTGAAATCAATTAACTCTCAAAGTAATTGTGTTCTATAATATTAAACACGTAAAAACACATAATTAAACATTTTAATTTAATGATAAACCGCTACACATCACAAGCATAAACAAGAAACTGATTAATTGTGGCTAATGATATTGAGGATGGTTGTGAATAAAATTAAAGATTGCTATAAAGTAAAATGTAGTGTTTTTCAATGCACTATAATCAATTATATCTATGAAAAGTTAATAAAAATTCATAATGATTGGCTATTTCTTTTCTACTCCACCATCTCTTCAAATAGTTTTCCTCTTACATGGATATCTCTCTTCATTTTACAATTCAATGACACATATTACTTACTACCCTTCCTAGATTTTTCCATATTTTATTTTAACATCATTTTATGATTATAAATATAAATGTAATAGAGACCTTCATACGGAAATACAAATAATGTGAGAATTAATACGTGATTAAAACCGATCAGTTACTTAAGTGGATTGATAATATTTTTATAAATAAGAAAACACTTATGTATTTTATTTTTCAAAAAACATGAATACATTATAGTCAATTCAAATGTTTTTCTTAAACCTTCTTTCTTAGGTAAAAGAAGATACGGTATCCGTGTTAGTCTCTCCAAATCTACAATCATTTATTGACTTTGGCGATTGTCTCTCACAAAAACGGTATGCATTCAATTGCTTCCAAAAACAAGTTGATTAGGTGGTATTTAAAAGTAAAAAAGTTGTTAGAAAAGATTATCCCACGATGTTAGCTCTCTTCTAGGTGTTTAAACAAAGAATTTTCAAAGAAACGCGATTGAGAAGAACGAGAAGAGAGGTCAAAAATTGACGAGGAAGCATCAGGATTGTTTTGAGAGAGATATAAACGAGAAGTTAAAACTACATATATTTCAAGTATACTACCTCCTATTAGAAAGGAATTGTTAAAAGTGTAATGTCGTTTGTGTGAGTTATAAGAGTTGTAGGTCTGAAAGGGAATATTGTTCACTTGAATGACGGGGATAAGGTTCCAAGTTTCAATTCTGACTTACATATTGATAAAGGATTCTATTTTGATATGTCTATATTTATGTAAATATAAGACATTTACAGGCAGAAAGTTGAGAAAATTGCATTTTTATTTTTATGTTCATGTTTTTTTATCAATGCTAAAGTTCACTAGTTAATAGCGGTGTTCAAAATCGGATATCCGAATTTCGGATACGAATTCTAGATATCCGTATTTTGGATACGAATTTCAGATATCTAAAAATTTCAGATAGCGGATTTTAATATCCAAATTTCGGATATACGGATCCAAATTAATCTGAAAATTTCGAATATCAGGAATTTTGGATATTTTAGATTCAAATATTTTTAAACATCCTTACCGGTTAACATGCACGTATGAAAGAACGTAATTTTGATTGGAAATCAAGTGCATCTGATATATATCAATTTGAAAGTGACAAGTTAGTGGTAATCTCTTTCACAATGTAACAAGACAGAAAGAAGATCATATTTATCTCATAGGGGTGTTAGGTGTAGTGGCCTAGTGGGTAGGTTTGGGCTCAAACCGAAGAACAACCAGATTTTCGGTTTTTGGTTTATCGATTTTCAGTATAACATGGGTTTGGTTCGGTTATAGCTAGTAGGGGTGAGCATGGTCGGTTTGGTTCGGTTTTAGCATAAAACCAAAACCAAAAACCGATATTTCGGTTTTTGGTTTTTTAAAACCATTCAGTTTCGGTTTTTTCGGTTTCTGGTTTTCGGTTTTCATTGCGGTTTCGGTATATTTCGGTTTTTGGTTTTTTAAAACCATTCAGTTTCGGTTTTTTCGGTTTCTGGTTTTCGGTTTTCTTTGCGGTTTCGGTTTTTTTCGGTTTGATATTTGGTTTCGGATTTCACTTTGGTTCGGTTTTGGTTTTTAAACTAATCTTTTGTTAATCTTTAAAAATCTACATATTCTATAATCTTAATATTCTTTAAAACCAATATTTTGTTAACCTTTAAATCTAAATAAAACTAGATAATCCATCAATTTGAACAAAAAGTAATCATTAACTTGTTTGATGTCATAAAAACAAGTACATTCTAACAAAACCTAGATTGTTGATACCAAATAAACAAGTACATTAAAAACAAAATGTAATCTAAGAAAGCATGTGACAAATCTTCATACGGTTTGGTTCGGTCTTTTTGGTTTTAAATTCGGCCAAAACCGAAACCGGAACCGAAAATTCGGTTTCTAAAAAAACTTAAAACCAAACAGTCGGTTTCTATCTTGGTTCGGTTAATTTGGTTCGGTTATTATGGTTAATACGGTTACGGTTCGATTATTTTGATTTTATGCTCACCCCTAATAGCTAGGTAGCCAGGTTAGTTTGCATTTTTACATTTGGGCTGAAAAGAATTAGCCCAAACTAATAGATTTTAACTTAACTTTTGTTAACTACTTATTAACGAAATTGAGGCTATAAATTTCCGCTAAAAGTAATTAATTTGAGCCATATATCCAATAAACACAAGTTAGATGTCATTTTGTTCTGATGTTCGCTTTGGTGTGGTTCAGTTTTAGAGCTAGGTTAAGCAAGGTACAACCGAAACCGAACCAAAACCGAACCGAAACCGAACCGTAACCTTTGTTCTCAAGAAAACAAAATAGAAACCATCGGATTATTAATTTGGGTTGGTCATGTAGGTTTGGTTTTGTCAACTATTCCAGTCGAGTTAATCAGTTTTTTACTCACCCGTACTAGTATCTTATTGGAGAGAATATGGTGATTATTGCTATAGATACTTCCATCTAACAAATATTTATTTGTTGTACTCCCTTCCTTAAACTTTGAGATAAATACAATTTAACTCTTTTGTTTACTTTTTATCTTTTTTATTTATTTTAACATGAATTTTTTTATAATAATATTAATTTGTTCTTTCTAATATCCAAAAGTTCTAAAATTAAATTTATTTAAACTCTCAAGATAACTTAAAATATTTTTCTATAGGAATTAAATCTTTCTTGTCATGATTTTTTTATGGTTTCGTTTTCTTATACAAATATAGGATGTTATCACCCCACCACCATTACAGTAGACTTATTTTTCTTAAAGTTTCAACATGAACTTTTTTAACCGGTTCATTTTATATATAAGCTTTATACTATCATTATTGTACTTGTTGTGATACTTGAATTTACATAAAGGTATTTACATTTTTATCTTTATCAACGTCTTATTGTGAAAAGTTTAACACATTGGTTTTTTGTATGGACTTTCAGGTATTGTCAATACACTTGCTGTAACGTTGATTTACATAAAGGTTTTAGTTGCATGTCGAAACGCACAAAGGCTGCTAATTGAATTCATTATTTGTATATGTATTATTTGTTGTTTCATATACTATTTTAGATTAATATTATTTTTTTATATTTTGTAAACGAACATACATAAAATTTAAATATCAAACATGATTAAGTGTAAAAACTGAGAGATTATTTTATCAAATATATAATTATTACATATAGTATTATTTGATAACCTAATAAAACTTTTTAAAAATAAACAAAAATTTTGTTGATGTAATATGATAAATTTTAAAATTAATATTTAACAGGTAGGGTATGACAAGTAGAGAAGGGGGTATGTATAGCCTCTCCCCTACTATATATTTTTATGAGATGTGTGGAAGTAAGAATACTAGCTTAGTAGTACGTAACTTATATATCACTAATTTCTGACGTCTAAAGATAATATTAGTAGAGAACAAATCTTTAATGTAACGAGTGAACGTAAGATGAATTTGTTACCACTCTCCTAAACGATGTGTCATGATTGGGCTTCTATCTTTTATTCACATCTTTGTGTATCATACTAGCAACTAGATTTTCAATTCTCCGCGTCAACACATTCTTTTTTTCAAGCAACCCACACAATCACATGACAGCCCCCACATTCTTAACTACCTATGAATCTACATATACCATGCCATCAACCTTCATCGGACACAACAACCTTCTTCGTCACAAAGCTACCAGAGGGGTGCACAGGATCTCTGCTATGGAAAGTTTTTGAGGGATTTGGCCATATCGTTGACTCTTATGTTGCAAGGAAGAAAGATGTCAATGGAAACTCTTTTGGGTTCGTTAGATTCAGCGGTGTTCGAAATGACAGATTCATGCTTGATAGTCTGAATATTATCAGGATTGAAGGGTCGAAGGTTGTTGTCAGCATTGCAAAGTATCAAAGAGAAAGTCAGAAGCACAGGCCCATGCATGCTTCACATGGTTTCAAAAAGTTTGATTCGGTGCATGGTGATAACCGCCATATGTTGCATACAAGAAACAATCTCCTTGACAAAGGGAAGACAAATTCCAGATCGTTCAAAGATGCCGTGGTTGGACCTCAGGCTTATCCACCATTAAATCTGAAGTCTGTCAAAATTCATAATAACTCAGCATGGTTTCCGGAGACATGTAAGAAAAGATCCGTTCTTTGTGAAACCATAAACCTTTCATCGTTATCGAATGCAAAGAAAACCTTATCTGCCGAAGGTGTTCACGGGATGGACATGATAAACATTGGAGGTGCATCAATGCTCTTGGTGTTCAACAACTCAAAAGAGGCAAAGGATTTTATATCAAACAGCATACCATTGTGGCAATTGGTCTTCAAATCTACTGTTATGTGGGAGGGTCAAGATGTCCAATTCCCATGCCAAAGGATTGCTTGGCTGAAAATCTATGGCGTTCCGCTCCTTGCAAGAGATGAAACTGCATTCAACAGAATCGGAGAACGATTTGGTGAACTCTTTCTCCCCTCCGAATTCTCATGGCAAAACGTAGATGTATCTTATGACACTGTATGTGTGTTATATAACGGGGGCAAAAGAATTGAGGAGGAAATAACTATTGATTGGAGGGGTAACAAGTTTAAAATTTGGGTCTCGGAAGACACCTCCGGATCGTGGACTATGCAGGAAGAGTATGTCGACGAAGAAGATGAGTTCAATGACCCCCCTGGTCTGAGGACCATGTTGGAAAGTTTGATTCGGAAGATGAAGCTATTACATCAGCGGAAAATGTGGGAGAGCGGCCGGTGAAAATTCCCGATCGACAGATGGAAGTTTAACAGGCTGCGGTGACATCTGAAGAGTCTCTTGCGCCGGAAAATTTTGACGTGGATTCCCAAGGGCATGCGCAGTCTCTTGCGCTGGAAAATTTTGACGTGGATTCCCAAGGGCATGCACAGTCTCATGCGCTGGAAAATTTGGACGTGGATTCCCAAGGGCATGCGCGTGATCCAGACTCGACTTTTAAAGCTCCTTTTCTCCCACCTACCTGTCCAAATGTCACTAATTCCTCCCCGGCCCAATCTTCACCTATCTGCCAATTAAATTTGGCCCAGCAAAACATGGCCCATCATCATTCGGAAGTTGATCAGCCTACCTTTACTATCAATTCCCAAACTCTGGCCCATAGGCACTCTACAGGAGACATCCCAGACTTGAACTGCTCAGCTTCGGATGCTGAAATTTGGGATGAATTCCCAACATCTCTCCCATCCCCTCACCACGTAAAAAAGGTGCTGTCAAGAAGAAAGTCAAAAACATTAAGATTCCAAGGTCGTTTTTTGAAAGGGGGCAACAAAGTTTCATTATGAGAATCTCTTGCCAGATCTGTCTCCTCGTCATCCAGAAACAAGTCAATATCACAGTCGAACAATTCCAACTCGGTGGACAAAAATCAAGGAGGAAATGTGGAGGCGGAAGTCCAAAAAACAATGGAGGTTGGTAAGGCACTTCAATTTGACATGAATGGGTTCCAATATCATCTCCGTGAGATGATTATTAGGGAGGGGAATGAAATTTTAAATCAATGAATTGCATGTCTTTAAATATTCGGGGGGTCGGGAGTAGATGTAAACACTCCTGGGTTAGGCGACTAAAACGTGAAAATATGCTCTCATTCATTGGAAGTCAAGAAACACAGATGGCAGATGTTGATAGAATCCCGGTTCAAGGATTATGGGATAATTCTCCCCTTGATTTTGAAGCGGTGGGAGCCGAGGGGAGGTCAGGTGGTTTGATATGTTTATGGGACCCCTCTGTTTTCCATAAAAATTTGGTGATAAAAAATAAGAATTTCCTCCTACTTAGAGGTACGCTTTCAGGTGTTCAAGAAGATGTTTTTGTCATTAATATTTATGGCCCTCATTCTCCATCTCAGAAAAAGGCATTGTGGCATGAGATTTTGTTAATAAAATCTCAGTTTTGTGGTATATGGATTTTGCTTGGGGACTTTAACGTTGTAAGATTCCCCTGTGAAAGACTCAGCTCCTCCTTCTGCTCCTCTTCGGCCGATGATTTCAACGAGTTTATAATTTCTTCGGAATTAATAGAACCAAACATGGGTGGTAGAAGATTTACATACTTATCATCTAATGGTGCACACATGAGTAAAATTGATAGATTCCTTTTGTCCAGATCTTTCTTAAGTATCTGGCCTTCTCCATCGATCATCGCTCTTCCGAGAGAATTCTCTGATCATTGCCCTATTGTGCTTCATGTAAATCCACAAGATTTTGGCCTATTCCTTTTAAACTTTTCAACTCTTGGTTCTCAAAGGATGGTTTCGAGCCCACTGTTATCAATGCTTTGTCTTATCAACCAATCTCATCTTACAATATCGCGCCCGACAGACTTCTCCTCATTAAGCTAAAGCACGTAAAAAATGAGCTCAAAACTTGGATGTTGAACTTAAAAGAAAAGGAATCTGCTTCCTCAACAAATCTAAGATCAAAAATTGATTCCTTGGAACTTTTGATAGAGTCTAGGTCCCTTGATGAAAATGAGAGACAAGATCTTCTCAATTTAAAGAAGGAGTTTTTGAACTTGAAAGCTGCAAAATTGAAGATCTAAAGAAAAAATCAAGAATAAAGTGGGCAGTCGAGGGTGACGAGAACTCCAGTTTCTTTCACGGAATTGTCAACAAAAACTTAACAAACAGGAGGATACATGGCTTGGTAATTGAGGGTCTTTGGTGTCAAGATCCTCTCAAAATCAAAGGCCTCATTTTGGATCATTTTCGGCTACGATTTCAAGAACCTTTACCTACTACGCCATCAATATCAAGTACAGGTTTTAAATCACTCTCACCCTCTCAAGCTTGTAGTTTAATTGCCCCATTCTCCGTGGATGAAATCAAATGCGCTATTTGGGAATGTGGTAGTGATAAAGCTCCCGGCTCAGACTGTTTCAATTTTAGATTGTTTAAATCATTTTGGGGCTGTCTTATGTTAGACATAAAAAAAGTTTTAGATTGGTTCTACTCAACGGGAGAGATCAGTAAAGGGTGCAATTCATCATTTGTGGCACTCGTTCAAAAAGTGGATGACCCATTAACAATTGAAGATTTCAGGCCTATTAGCTTAATTGGTTCTATTTACAAGATCATTGCAAAAGTTCTCTCCAACCGCCTCAAAACAATGCTGAAAGATATCATCAGTGAGACTCAATTTGGTTTTGTAAAAGATAGGCTCATTCTTGATGGCCCTCTCCTCCTTAATGAGATTCTAGCCTGGTTAAAGCAATCTAAAAAAGCAGGTCTTTTTCTAAAAGTTGACTATGCCAAGGCTTTTGACTCAATAAGTTGGATATTCTTGGACTCTATTCTTGGCCACATGGGTTTTCCACACCTCTGGAGAAAATGGATAAATGGTTGCCTAGCATCGGGTAGAACTTCAATCCTTGTCAATGGTTCGCCTACCGATGAATTCAATTGTTCTCGAGGCTTGAGACAGGGAGATCCCCTATCTCCTTTTCTTTTCTTAATTGTTATGGAAGCACTCCGCGTCGTAATAAATAGAGCAACGAAAACTGGTATTTTTCGGGGAATCAAGCTTCCAAACGATGGTCCGATGATCTCTCATATGTTCTACGCAGATGACGCAATCATCATGGGGGAAGCTTCAGTTTGCAATATAAATAATCTCTCCCGTATCTTAAGATGCTTCTCTCTTGCTTCGGGTTTATCGGTAAATTTAAAAAAATCAAAGCTATATGCGGTGGGTATCGAGCATCCTAATTTGGTGTGCTTTGCCAACACTCTCAAATGTAAATGTAGCTCACTTCCATTTACTTACCTGGGTTTGCCGGTGGGTCTTAACATGAATCTGATTCGTAACTGGAAGGTGGTAATTGACAAAGTCTCCAAACGTTTATCAAAATGGAAAGTTGAAAATCTTTCTTTTGGCGGTAGAACGGTTCTAGCAAAGTCGGTATTGGGCTCTTTACCCTTATACTTTCTATCTTTATTTCGTGCTCCTTTGCAAGTTATAAGGGTCATGGAATCAATTAGAAGGAAGTTCTGTTGGGGAGAATTGGAATCCAAGAAAAAGATCTCTTGGGTTGCATGGTCCAAGATGTTGTTATCCAAAGAAAATGGGGGTCTCAGCATTGGCTCGTTACAAGCTGCGAATATGGCGTTGCTGATCAAATGGCTATGGCATTTTAAACAACACAAGGATGCGCTTTGGGCAAGGGTAATACGGGCAATTCATTCCTCGAACAGATCTGTCAAAGCTTTTCCTTGCAACAAATCTATCAGCGGGCCATGGAAAAACATTATCAAGGTAATCGAGGATTCTAAATGTTTGGATATAAATGTCATGTTATCTTTAAAATGCAGGGTGGGAGATGGCAAAAACGCCTTATTCTGGTTGGACAACTGGACGGGTTTTGGAGCACTTAAAGATATTTTTCCCGACTTATTTTCTGCGGAGCAAGACAAGAAGGCGCTTGTGTGTTCTAGATTATCACACAATGGCTCAGACACCGTTTTCACATGGCAATAGAAGCATGATTCAACTACTGATCTTCAGTTTTTAGCCCAAAAATCAGCATGTGAAAATATCACTAGGCCTACCACCATATCGACGATCCCAGACTTTTGGGGATGGAACGAAGGATCAATTCAGGAATTCATTGTCAAAAGAGTTCGAAAGTTTATAGAATCGAAGTTGCTACCTCACCAACACCCATTCAAGATACCGTGGTTGCACTGGGTTCCTTTAAAAGTAAACTCCTTTGCTTGGAGAGCCGGTATGAACAAGATCGCATCAAAAATGGAACTGGCCAGTCGGGGCATACAGATTGACACTACTTGCTCGATATGTAACAATTTCTCAGAATCGGTGGATCATTTGCTGGTTAGATGTTCGGTGGCAAGCGATACATGGGATTTGATTCTTGGTTGGGTAAAAGCTCCAAAGGACCTCATATTCTCGGTGTCGGATGTCCTTCACATGCAAGAAAGTTGGCCTCTTGCCTCAAAAGAAAAGGATCTTCTCCATGCAATCTTTCTTACAACGTTATGATGGTGCATTTGGAAGTCTAGAAATCGAGTTATCTTTGATGGCAAACTCGTCAATCCACTTTCTATTCTTGACGAGGTCAAACTATTGTCTTTCATGTGGATAAAAAATCGTGGGAAAATGTCTAGTGTAGATTGGAATTCATGGTGTAAATTTTCTTTTTAATCCTTGTCTTGTAACTTCCTTCTAGCTTCTTGCTAGTTTTTAATTGATTGGCTGTTCAAAAAAAAAACTAGATTTTCAAAGTGATTTCAAACGGTGATAAGATCAGTAAAGTTTTCACATAATTCAAGAAACAACCCATTCACCCTATGGATTATTACACAACGGATTTGAATGTTGTGTTTGAATATGAAACAATAGATGATACACTGCTGATTGAATACATGTTCTAGCTAGTTTCTTGCCCAATCTGTAGGTAAAGTAAATTAGCTATAAATAAGCGAAATTATACTAACTACTCTCACCTTCAAATCCAAGCAGAAACTAAATTTTACAGATTTACAACTGGAAAAAACACCAACTCTTTTGGATCTTCTCCTACAACATGATCATCATTACGCACGGTTATTCATAGGGGCTCGTGTGTTAACGAGTTTTGGCAAGGGTCCGACTAGATACGCCATGCAACAACTTAACAAACCCAAGAAAACTGAGCTTTCCGTCAGCGTGCCTGATCCAATCATGCAACACGGAGTGAACAGGAACTGATGGACCAAGACCAAGTTCCTAAAAAGCGAAAAGGATGCAACCAAAAAAGAAAGAAAAACAAGGTTTAAATCGATGTTCATATGATGATTTTAAAAGGTTTTTGGATAACTTATACAGGGAAAGTTCAACCTGTTTATGCTAAAACAGGTCACCTTAGATTGTATTTTATCGTCACAAGTAAATTTTATAAATAGCTAGCCAATAAAAAAACAGCACATTCGGATAAAACTTGTGTGTAAACAACCTCCTAGATTGGTCTATTCAAAAAAAGAAAAAAAAAACTGAATCTTTTTATAATAATAAGTTTTGTAATCATATTTAATATGATAGGGCAAGCATGGTGCATGAGGCTCCCACATGCGCGGGTGCGCGTCATGCCACTTGGGCTTGGTGAACGCATAATTACCATGCATTTCTGCAATAGGTTGTTTCTACATCTCAATCCCATGACCTCCTCGTCACATGGCAGCAACCTTAATAGTTGCTTCAAGATCCTCCCAATTATATTTAATGAGAAAGGTTACGGTACAAAGTGATTTTTTCATGCAAAGCGTACGAAGTTATCACGCAAGAATGAACGTTACAGGGGGAATTATTACACAAGTGAACAAATTAATCACGCAAAGGTGGAATTATTACGCAAGAAATTATTACGCAAGAATGTATTCTTGCGTGATAATTCCATCTCTGCGCTATAATACCACACGAGTGTAATCTGCCTTGCGTAATTATTACTTGTTTTTGTGTGATTATTATTTGTTCTTGCGTGATACATTCCCCCTCCCCCAAACTTTGTATGCTTCGCACGAAAAAGACACTTTGTATAGTAACCGTCTCCCCCATATTTAATATGATACGAAGTAATTATATAAGAAATAAAAATGTATATAATGACGGTATTATTCAACCCAACCTGTCCTATTTTGACTTGCCCTAAAACTTAACCATTTTGACTTGCTACCCAACTCGTTTATGCAATAAAAGGTCAATTCAGGTTATATTTTACTACTTACAGAAGCGAGTTCTTCGATCATGATCGCCCTATTCCCATCTTTGTCAAATATTTCATAGGCGCAACGTGCAATATCTTCCCATCTATCAAGAGCCTCAAGCTGATGTACACTTAATGCAGCTGCACAAAACTCATCAAATTCCATTCTTCTATATTGAAGTGCATTAAGCTGCAATACATGGATAGTGTTCTAATTATCTAGAAGATAATAATATACCAAGTAATTGATCATAGTGTGTTACATTAAAGATCATACCGATGTTAGAAAATCATGGACTCGTGACTCCTTCATGGCATCTGTAGCGTGCTTCAGCAAGGCCTGACCAGTTCATAACAAGTCAAGATTGACATTCAAACATAATCAAGTTCATTTGTTTTGTTGATTTACCAACCATTTTGATATTCTCCATGCTTATGGATCCGTTTTTGCTTGGTTCTAACAATGAAAATTGCTCCTTCAGATAAAATAACTCATCAGGACCCAATGTCTTTACTAAAGCCTGCAAATGAGAGAAAACACAAAAAGTGTTACTTCCTTTTAAGAAAACTTAAGAGATCTTGAAGTTGAAATAAGTAACAAAACAAATAAGGGGGTTTGGGTGAACCCGAACCCATTTTGACCGTTACTTGTCGCCTCTTGTTTTATGTCCCTTCATACTCTGGAAAAATAAGTAACAAAACAGAATAAAATTTGAAAAAAGTGTACCCGTATAGCAGCTTTACGAAGAGCAGATGAACGCATATAACTCTTCATGTGTCTCAGTATCGAGACATCAAGTGGCACTTTCACATCATTTGTATTTCTAATCCACGGATGACCTACAAAAATTCATTTTAATCAATTCAAAATTACGCAAAACCTCAATTAGCACTATACAACAAATGAGAAGACACATACTCAATGCTTGTGCAGCCGTCATTCTTTTCCTAGGATCCTTATTTAATAAACGTTTAACAAAATCTTTGGCCTCAGAGGATAATGTAGGCCAAGGTACTTCGTCAAAACTTGGATGGGCTTTTAAAACAGCCCGAAAAATCCCGGATTCAGTTCGAGCCCAAAAGGGCCTACTCCCACATAAAAGAATATATGCTATAACACCAATACTCCATACATCAGCCTCTGTACTATATGACCTATGCAAAACTTCAGGTGCCACATAGTATGCACTTCCAACAATGTCATTAAGCCTTTCGTCTACAAAACATATATGTTTGAAATCAGAAAGACAGATATAATGGAAGAAATATACGTATAAAGTTATAAACACATGGATACTTAATGTAGAAAGTACCTGGCTTAACAAAATCAGACAATCCAAAATCTATGGCTTTGAGTTTTGAGTTTTCGTCTTTAGATGTAAATAAGAAATTCTGTTCACCAACAGGAAATGGTTAAACAATGATTTGTGGACAGGAAGAAGTACAAAGTGATAGAGGCAGAAATCTATATGCATGAGTGAAATTTACAATTTGATTGCATTTTCCTTTTTAGGAGGGTGAAAATTAACATAATTTATGAGTTTATATTTAAATCTTTAACCTCTAATAACAACAAAACTTCAAACAGGGGCACCATTGTGTCAAAATAATCAAAAAATAAAATTATTTGAATAAGGAGGACAAAAATCAATTGGAATTTGTTATTTGGGATGATGATAATGAGCAAAAAGCTAAGTATGTAACATATGGAATCTTTCTAGAAAAGAAAATTTTGAATTCTCAATGGGACAACAAGGGTAAGAAATAAGCAGACAAGTGACAAGACATCTTTATGAAATTGAAATCAAAAACAAAAGCATGAGTTGACACATGAAAGCCACAAATGTGCCACAACATTTCTATTTCAGGAAAGTTTTCATGCTAAGTTTACTTATTTATCCGTTATCAATATACATTTTGCAATAGTTTTTTGTTGCAATATCTCATTAAATTTCCACAATTTCACCTTTTTGTAAACTTTTTTATGTGCAATGACTTGTTTGTCGTATATCATCGTTACATAAAGTAATGAATTTGACTTGGATAGACATGACTATCTCACCTCTGGCTTCAAGTCACGATGCACAACACCTTGAAGATGACAAAATGCAACAACATTTAGTATTTGTATCAATACAACCTTAGCATCATCTTCGGTGTATTTTCCACCCCTTCCCAAAAAAATCACATTACAAAATTAAAATAAGATCTTCAACAATGAATAACTTGCATGAAAAGTACCATATAAGAAATCAAATAATAGACAAACATCATACCTTGAAAGTATTCTATCCAAAAGCTCCCCTCCTTCACATAACCTGAAAATTGTGTTTTATAAAAAGAAAGAAAGCATAACAAAAAAAAACAAACATACCCAGTGTCTCCCGCTGAAGAGCAGGGTCTGGGAGGGGTATATGGTGACAAGTCTTTCCTCTATCTAGAAAGATAGAGCGACCGCTTCCGAAGAGACCCCTGACTCGTTAACAATAACAATCATAGTACAACGCATATACAAAGCATATAACAGGCAATAACAATAACAATCATAATACAACGCATATACAAAGCATATAACAAAGCATAACAAAGGCAATAACCATCATAATACGAAGCATATAACACAATGAATATATATCACAAGAAGAATTAGATAATGCGCATGAAACACCCAAAAAGGATAGATGAGGAAAACTACACCTAACGTGTGGGGTACGGCCATATGTCACCGTATACCCTTCCCACCCACAAAACCCACTAAAAGTCCTTAATTTTAATTCTACGCCTCCACTCACTTCTATCCTCGATCATGTTCTCAGAGAGATGCAAGTCCGTCATATCTCTCCTAATAACCTCGTCCCAAGTCAACCTAGGTCTACCTCTGCTCCTCCTACCCTCTAGGCTGATGTTCTCTACTGCTCGGACTGGTGCTGCCATCGTTCTCCTCTTCACGTGCCCAAACCATCTTAATCTTCCCTCTCTTATTTTTTCTGTGATACACGCCACCTCTAGCCTCTGACGAAAGACGTCGTTTCTTATCCGATCCAATCTTGTGTGTCCACACATCCACCTCAGCATTCGCATTTCTGCGACCTCTATTTGTCTCTCTTGCGATTTCTTTATGGCCCAACAGTCTGTGCCGTATAACATAGCTGGACGTACTGCCACTCTGTAGAATTTTCCCTTTAGTTTTGCCGGGAACCTCTTATCACACAAAATCCCTGATGCTGCTCTCCACTTGCACCATCCTGATTGTATACGGTGTGCTACATCGTTGTGTATCTCTCCATCTTCCTGTACGTACGAGCCAAGGTATTTGAACCTAGACGTCCGGGGGACCGCCATGCCTTGGATACTGATTTGGGTGTCCTCTTCGGCCTCACCACTAAAGTTACAATGCATGTATTCTGTCTTAGAGCGACTTATCCTTAAGCCCCTGCGTTCTATTGCTGCTCTCCACTGTTCTAATCTCTCGTTAAGCACCGTCCTAGATTCTGATATTAGGACAATATCATCCGCAAACAGCATACACCATGGGACTGGCTGTTGTATAGACTTGGTTATCTCGTCCAGCACCACTGTGAAGAGGAATGGGCTCAATGCCGATCCTTGGTGGAGTCCTACTTCCACCGGGAAGTAGTCTGTGTCTCCGACAGGTGCTCGTACACATGTTTTTGCCCCGTCATACATATCCTGTATTATTTTGATATACCTTTCTGGTACCTTTCTAAGTTGTAGACTTTCCCAGATGAGTTTCCGCGGCACACTGTCATATGCTTTTTCTAGGTCAATGAATACCATATGCAGGTCTCTTTTCTTTTCTCTATATTTCTCCATTATCCTCCTTATGACGATTAATTAAACTGCCATGTGCCTGTCTCATCAATCTATATAATATTTTAAGATACTTATTACAAATATGTAATAACAGACAAAAAAATATTGTAGAATCAAAGGTTAACTTCACTACTTACTCCATTACAACATAGACGTTATCATGATCTTCATATGCATCATAAAATTTCACCAAGTTTTCATGTCCAGACAAAGCTTTTAAAATCTTTACCTCCCTTCTCACATCTTCAATCGATATGGCGGTTGTCATCTGCATATAAAAGTGAAGCTTGAATCAAATAATTGACACACTATAGTGTTTACAAATTATATTGTGTTATTCATAATCTATATCAAACATGGTGCAAATGCAACTATGTAAGTTCTGCTCATATATTTCATATCTTCCACTAAAATTGTAACATTATCTTACAGAAAAAAATCAAAATAAGTGATATACACCCAAAAGATTCTTCTTTGGTTTGTTTGAAGGGTCGAAAGCATTCTTTCTTTGTCTTCCATTAAACAGTACTTTAGCTAATTAACAACTTCAAACTATTTGTCAGATCAAATGTTAAGACTTTCAAGCAAATCAAACTGATAAAATATGACTTCTAGAAACCTAATAGATAGTAGTTTAACGTTATTTTCCTTCGAACGGGTCCTCTAATACCAGAACAAACTTCTAGATGAATTCAAATGGTCAACTATTCAGAGGTTAGCAAAATCAACTCCAGCAATTAAAGTCAATTCATGTTAGTCAACATTTCAAAAACAGAATCCTACTTTCATGATCAATTCTATGCCCTATTCAAGATCTGACCACAACATCACCCATGAAATCATATATTTGATAGAGAGTAACCACAAATTAACATACTAATCACCATAAACTGATAAATTTCAAAATCAAAAAACAGAACCTTTGACTTTGGAATAATCTTCACTGCAACTTCTTGACCCTTGAATTCTCCTTTCTTAACCTTAGCTCTACAAGTATGCCCAAAATGCCCTCTTCCCACTTCTTCCCCAACCTCATACTTGCTCCCAAAATGCTTCGAAAACCCGAAACTCTTATCCAAACCCGTAGTTCTTTCCCCCTCATCAGCCTCCGGTATCGCCGCCGCGTTCGGCTTGCCGGAGCCGCCGTGCCGCCGTGCCAACGCCTTAATGTGCTTCGCCGGCGACGGCGGCGGAAACGGCCGCTTAAAGAACCTTCTGGGTGTCGTCGAATTAGAGTTCGAATTAGTCGCCGGAGATGATTTCTTTGAGAAAAGATAATGCGCCGGACTTGGGCTGTAAAACGGAAAAAATGGTGACTTTTTCCCCACTTCAGTCTCAGCTTTCTTGCTAATCTTCACCTCCGATTCTCTCTCACCACCGTCTTTCGCCGGAATATTCGTGCTCAGGTCACCGGAGAACGTGCTTTTGGACGAGGGTTTGGAGGTACAAACACCCATTTTGCGACGTTTGCTTGCAAATTACCCCTTTTTATGAACCCCAATTACGGAAAACAGAGCTTACGCCTGTTAAAAATCGGAGCTTTTTATGAGATCTTGAGTTTGATTCGACGAGATTTTGAAATTGATCTGGGGTTCACCGTAAGCTGGTCTTGAATATTGGAGTAAGAGGATTGGGATCTCTAGATGATGATAAAAGGAATTTGGTTTTGTGAGAATTTGTGAACATGTTTAAGTTTAAAGGGATTGACCAATGAGAAAGTGGATTTAAAGATGAATTTAGTGATGGTTGTTTGAAGTTTGAACATCAATCTGGTCCAAACATCGATTAAATTAACTTTGATTAATAGGATTAAACAAAGAAGAGAATGATGCTTACATGAAAGAGTACATAAGGCAGTGGACAGAGAGAGAAACAGGAGAGAGAGAGAGAGAGAGAGAGAGAGAGAGAGAGAGAGAGAGAGAGAGAGAGAGAGACTATTTTCTTTGGTTAATACTCTAGTGAGACAAATAAAATCAAATTTAATCTTTTACTTTAATTATTATTTTGATTAAAAAATGTTTGACCTCACCCTTCAACTATGAAATGAAATTGTTGGATTGTGATTGAGCAGTGTTTTCACGGCCGGATCGGACCGGCCGGTCCGACCGGTCGAACCGGGGATCGGCTAGGTGGCCGGTCCGGTCGTGTGCGATTCGTTTTGTGGGGGTCGAACCGGCCGGTTCTACCCGAGTCGGTGGTCGGACCGGGGAACCGGACCGGTTCGGACCGGTTTTGCAATTTTTTTTATTTTTTTTTAATTTTTTTGAGTAAAAACGGGGTGTTGAACTACAAATTAGTGTGCTAGATCAAAAAGTAAAACCGAATTCCAAAAACGGGCTCGCACGGGCCTGGTTTTTGAAGTTGCATTCGTGTCCGCGACACGTGCGGGCACACACGAGTTCGCTGGAAATCCAACCTTTTTCCCCATTTTTGCACCCCCCCCTGCGCGCGGGTAGTACTTGTGGCAAAATATGTCATAAGGATACACTAGAGTGATAAAAAAATTACTTATAAACCAAACATCACTTTGTCCCCACACCAATGTGGGACAAAGTGTTCAATATAATCTTAAACATACATTCACACACACCCAAATATACTTAAATTTTATATATAACTATAAAATACATATATAAAGCATATATAAATTACTTATATTTAATTACATATATAAATATAATTAAAATATAGTTAAATCCGGTCCAACCGGTCCGACCGGTCCGACCGGTCCGACCACCAAACCAGTAGGGCGTCCGGTTCGACGTCCGATCCGGTTCTGAAAACATTGTGATTGAGATGTCCTATCTTATATTCAGGATACAAATTTTACGAGGTGCAATTCAATTACTAGAAATTTAGGAGTCATGAACGGGTAATTCACTTAATTCTTTTAAAGAGAATGTCATGATTTTAAATCCAGATATTATATAATTTGATATAATGTATTAGTAGAAGCAGAAAAAATTACTATTAAAAAGCTAGAAATCTAGGGTGTAAGCGTATTCGTATGTTATAATTTATTAAAAAAATAATATTTTTTAAATTTATCTATTTCTTCTAAAATTTTTCACATCTCATTCCTTATATTTTTTTATTTTAATTAAATGATGCTTATTCATTCTTTTTTTATTAGTATTTCTCTCTTTTTCACTTATATCTATTAATAACTTATATAAAAAAATCATGGGTAATGAATAATGATATTGATTATTGTTACATAGTTAATGTAAATTAGTTGTTATTTAATTAGAAGTAAAGTAATATTCGTTGTTAATAAAATAGATTTGATTAAATTGTAGATTTATTTTATTAAAAATGTTGATATAGTCCTACAACCAACTATATTTTTTTTTAATGGTAAATGTACGACCCTGCTTTTAAAGATGGTGTTATCTTAATCGGGACCACCTATTCGTTTCCTAGTCGGGACCGCACCCCCAACCCTCTCAGGAGGAAACTCATTGCTGAGAAAACTCTCTGACTCAACCCTAAGCATTTTTTGCTCAGAGTGAGACTTGAACCCATAGCAACCCCTTTATTTACATGTTATGTGTACCCTATCTTAACCAGTTAGGCTGAGGATCATTGGTCCTACAACCAACTATATATCCTTGTAATTGATCACTTAAATGCATGTATAACATAACACCACTCAAACGTCTCATGACACTTTTTTTTCATCTTATACGCTAGTATTCGAAGAAAGATGGAATGATTGATTTAACAAGAGCAATGATTTCGAAACCGGACCGGACCGGCCGGTCCGACCGGGAACCAGTGAGGTAGCCGGTTCGGTTCGGTGGTTTTGGGCCGTTTTCGGTTGAACCGGCCGGTTCGTGCGGTCGACCGGCCCGACCGGAACCGGCGAACCGGGTTGAACCGGTTTTTTTTTTTTTTTTTTGAAAAATATTATTGGATATGTGTTAACAAACCTGAAATTCATCATTTACTTGAACAAAGATATGTATAAATCTGAATTTGATAGGAGCTCTTTGATATGATTACAAAGAAAAACAATCAAGAATCAAACAAAATCAGATTAAAGAACTTACTAACCTGCAAGTCTGCAACGATGTGTTGCAGATTCGAACCTAATACAAGAACTCTATGAACCACAATGAACAGAGAAGAACAAGATGAAAAACCCTAATGGAAACTTGTATCAGAAGAAAAGATGGTATGAGAAGATTCTGCAAAACCAAAGTCAAAGAAATCTATATAAAGACTTTAAAAACCCTAGCTGGGCCTTTCCATCACAAGTCTTGTTATGTTCAGCCCACTATAAGCAATAGTCTAGCCCACCATGTTTGCAACTCAACTCAAATGATCACCACAACCCAATCACCTGAAATACCAAACAAACAAAAATAAATAGATATAGCTCTTAAACATTTTCTAGTTGAATTGTTATTATGTTATATATTTTTAACAATATGGATTAAGGAACACCGGTTCGTTAATTTGGACTATGTTTACTTGAATGGTATGTATTTTGAATGTTGTTTTGGATTAAGAAACGCCGGTTCTTTAATATTATTGGCGAACCACTATTTGATTTATGGTTGTTTAAACTTTGGATGTTGTATTTTGTTTTGTTTTATGGTTGTTTAAACTTGAGTTGTTGTATTTTGCTAAATTGGACTATGTTTACTTGAATGGTATGTGTTTGTAGTTTTATAAATATTTGGAATTTTTTTATATTTTTTTTAAATATTTATGACGTCATCCGGTTCGTAATCCGGTCCGACCGGTCCGACCAGTGAACCTCTAGGCCGTCCGGTTCGCTTTCCGGTCCGGTTTTAAAAACATTGAACAAAAGGGGTGCATTCAATAAATACCGAAGAGATGGTGTCATTAGAAACACACAAATATTTAACTTTAAATATTTTTCATATTTATATATAAATTTAGAAACTATTTAATTATTTTCTTCATTAGTAGAAACATTTATTTAACGGGTGAATGTATTATTTACAAAGTTAGTAGATGTATAATGTTTTTTTTAAGGTAAACTTCATTAGAAAAACGTCACAAGGCGATTCTCAAAATAAGAACCCCCGGGTCAACAAACGAATTACATCAAGTCCAAGGGATATATACACCATAATTTCCAATCCATGTTTTTTAATCTAACCCTATGCCGTATCCAAAAAAAACGAGGTGAATTTGATAGTTTTTAAGACTTCGACGGCCCTCCGCGGCTTATCCTCAAAAATGCGATTGTTCCGTTCATTCCAAATCATCCAAAGAGTAGTATACACTATGCCTCGGAGGATATACTTCTTCGTTTTCGGCAATGGTTGGGATTCTACTATCAACAGGATATCTTGAACATCGAACGTAAAAAATGGCCCAAACGACACCACGAAACTAGTCTACTCCAGATCTCTAGTGCAAAAAAACAGCCCGAGAACAAGTGAAGGGCTGATTCTTGACCTGTATGGCAAAAAAACACATGAATCATCTTGAATTGGAACCCATCTTTTCATCAGCTTTGTACGTGTAGGAAGACGATCACGGATAGCATGCCACACCATAATTTTGCACCTAAGAGGAACCCATCCTTTCCATTTTATAGAAGACTTGAATTCAGATGTAGAGCGGAATAAGGGATCGCTTTAGCCGATTTGACAGAAAAACATCCGCTACTATCACCCTTCCATTTCCAAGAGTCTTGGCCACCTGTCTACTGTACTTCATACAGATCGTCCAGCAGTTGAAAAAGCTCCGAAACTGCAGCTCAAGAAACCGGGTTTAAGCACCATCCCCAAGTCATATTATTGTGACCATCAATAACCTGCAGCCGGTCACTAACAGTGACCCATTTGTTGGTTTCCAGCTTGAACAAATTGAGATATAAAAGGCGTAGGGGCTTCTCTCTAATCCAGATATCACCCCAAAACAAAGTACCAGTCCCATCACCGACCCTGCCCTCAAAGAAACTGTTAAGAAATAAACCATTCGGTAACATTTTTTCTCCATTTTTGGCTATGTTTTTCCAGCAGCTACTAGCCAAGTAGGAACATGGCATCATAGACCATGTACGCGCCGAGCCATTGCACCCAAGAATGACTTTCTTCCAAAGACAGTTCCCTTCTATTTTGAAACGCCAAGCCCATTTTAACAAAAGCGCCTCATTGACCAACTGAAGCTTTGAAACCCCAAGACCACCGTCTTTTTTAGAAGAGGTGACAACTTCCCAAGCGACCCAAGGGATCTTTCTATCAACACTAGCACCCGCCCATAAAAAACGCCGCATAATAGACTCTATTTTCTCAATAACCGCTTTAGGCGCTTTATAAAGCGAAAAGTAATATAAAGGTAAGCTTTCAAGTACCGATTTGGTGAGTAATAAGCAGCCACCAATAGACAACGAACGGGCTTTCCAAGAAACAAGCCTATTCTTAATCACTTCGACAACCGGGTTCCAATTAGCGATCCGGGACATATTGGCTCCCATTAGGATACCAAGATAATTAAACGGTAATGCGCCTCTTCTACAACCCAAAACTTCCAACATATTGTCCACCTCACCATTTTCGGTACCGACCCCATATAAATTCGATTTGTGTATGTTAATTCGGAGACCCGAACACATGTGAAAGATCCGAAGAATTCGGGCTATACTTTGGAGGTTATCCTTGGACCATTCCCCCAATATCAAGGCATCATCCGCGTACAAAAGATGAGTAATATCGTCATCGTTGTCTTCGAATCTAATTCCTTTAAACTCATCCAACTCTTTCGCCTTCTTTAACAAACAAGTTAAAACCTCCATGACCAAAAGAAAGAGGAACGGGGAAATCGGATCACCTTGACGAAGGCCTTTCTCGCATTTAAATTCAAAAATAGGTGACCCGTTTACTAAAACCAAAGCTCTAGCAGAAAAGAGAATACCTTTAATCCACGAGCACCAAATAGACGGAAAACCCATCTGAGCGGGAATGGGTTAAGAGCCAGTTACGGGGATTGAGACCCTCCGAGTTTTTGATGGCTCAATATTCACTCTTTCTCCAGGGACCAATCCAACATACTCACTATCTAAATAGACTATCCCCCCTTGTACACAGCTTCGTCTCCGTCTTTGACTGGAGTGGAGTCCTTGAGACATGATAGACAACAAGAAGTTCCAGTTAACGTTGTCATATGCCTTCTTGAAGTCTATTTTCAAAAGAAACACCTTTCTACCCCTCTTCTTTAGCCATTCCAACAACTCATTGACAACGAGAGGGCCCTCAAGAATGAAAGGGCCAGCAAGAAAAGCCGATTGGGTCTCCGAAATAATCTGTCCCATAACCTTTTTAAGTCGGTTCGCAAGGATTTTAGAAACCACCTTGCTAATCATCCCAATAAGAGTTATAGGCCTATAATCTTTGAGACCTAAAGACGTTTTCACCTTGGGTATCAAAGTAATAAAAGAAGACGCGCAACCCGGGTTAAAGAGACCAGAACCATGAAAATCCTCCAAAATACTAAAAAAAGTCCTCCTCCAAATGGTTCCAGAATCGTTTGACAAAACGAAAATTGAACCCGTCAGGTCCCGGAGCCTTATTAGAACCGCACTCGAACACTGCATATTTAATTTCCTTGTATTAAATAATATTTTATGCATCATTATTTATTTAACGGCTGAATGTATAATAACAAAGTTAATAGATGTATGACTTATTATTAAATAATAAACAACTGTATTCATCATTAAAAAGAATAATATTTAAATATTTACTCATTTTTATTTGAATCATCATTAGTAATAATGCAAATAATCAAATATGGGTAGGTAAACGAATTCAAACTTGAGTTATAACTTGCAAGTACACATCAAGTATTATTTCTTGTTTATAAAATAAATGGATCTAATAGATGATTAGCTCGAAAAGAATTCATGTTAATCTTCATAGGTTTAAAGTACTTGTTTCCTTAATATGGAGATATCGTGACAACCTTCCTCGACGTTACTGATCAGCTGGAAAATCGCTTTCAACCTTTTTAGTTATTTAAGAGTATACTACACGAATGGTGTTAGGGTATATATTTTGCGGTTTTAACCTCCCCTTCCGAAAGTTACATATATTATTGTCTATTTCTAGTCTCTATTTTAATGTCAAATCGTGACGACTTTGTTGTTAATCACTAGTGAACATATTAAGGTGATCTTCATCACAGAATGCTAATATATTAGAACTAAAAAAATAAATCTAAATCAATTAATTTTTTTTTTATGATTATTGGATCATATTTTTAAGAATTTTTTTACATACAACGCCCATGATACAGATGTTATTTTCAGAGACAGCTAAATAATAAACTAAATTACGTTTTTCGTTCTTTAGATTTATATTAAATTTCAGGTTTGTTAAACTAATGAAATAATAGAAATTGTCTTTATGTTTATGAAAGTTTACAAGTTTCGTCTTTTTCGCTATGGGTGTCCATTTTCGATGTTAAATGAACTCATGTGCCACTCAAGTGATGGTAAAATAAATAACCATTAGTAGAAAGAATGGGACTTGTAAAAATTTTTATACGTAAAGTACATTTTCTATTATTTTTTAGTTTAAGCAGAAATATGAAATTTGGTATAAATATAAAGGAAAAAACTATTATTAGTCTAAAATATATTTGTTGAAGAATGCAAATACCGGCTCCAAAAAACAATCCTAAACTTTACTATCCAAAAAACCGCCTCTAGTATACATAATCCGTCTTAAAAAAACCTTTTTTGTAGCGGTTAAAGGGAATAATTTTAAACATCTTTTTTTATAGATTTATTAAAACCACTTAAAAGTTTACGAAGTGTTTTTTGGCTTTTTTTAGATAACCACCTACGAGCATTCACAGTATGTTCATCATTTTTTATGTGAGTGTGTCCTCTATATTATGAATAACGGTTGTAAGTAGTTGTGAGTGATACAGAAAGAAAATTTATACGGATTGTACCGTGATTCTTCATATTTGAGGAAACATAATACAACCCTCATAATTTTTTTTAATACTTTTAAAAGTGATTGTGAGTGAAGGAGAGAGAAAAAATAATAATAAAAATATGAAAAGTATTATGTAGTTGTAAGAGCATTCACAGTCCATTCCTTATCTTTATCCATATAATTACACTAAAAATCACTACTTCTTCTCTCTCCTTTCAATTAAATAATATATTTTTATACCTTTTTCATTACCTTTTCTCTCTCCTTCACTCACAACCACTTTCAAAAATATTAAAAAATTTATAAGGATTGTACAGTGATTCTTCAAATATACCAATCCACAATAACATTTTCTCTCTCCTTCACTCACAACCACTCAAAATCATTCCATATAATATACCAAACACACTCACATGATTATAGGGCACGGGTTGTGAATGCTCTAAGAGAGAGTAAAAAACTGATCTTTTTATTGTAAATATGAGAAGGGGGATGGGGATGCTAGTTTGAACGCTCTAAAACATGTATAGAATAATATTTGTATGTGAGTGGTGCCATAGAACAAGTTGCGATAAATAGCTTAGGGTGGTGGGGCGCATGCGCCGCGGGCACACGGCCGTGAAAAAACCGTCGGTCCCCCACACCGTGAAAAACCCTCTTCGCGCTACATGGCGCTACATGCCACATCACCAAAACACCCCCACATTTGACCATTTAACAGTTACTTTTTTTATTGTCACCCCACCCCCACCCCAACGATTATATGCCATAAAAAAGTACATTATAGATACAACCTAAACTCTCAAATTATACACACAATCAAAAATATCTCCTCTACTCTACTCCCTAACAAATTTCAAAAAATATCTTATGATATTTAGTATGTTTCCTCCTCATCCTCTTCGGGTTGTTCCGATTCTAAAGGATTGGAATTTTTAAGTATTCTTGCCGAACACGTCGACGAAGGTGAAAGTTCGAGAAAAAAGATTTTGAAAGTGATCGTGTTAGGGCTAATAACGTTCTTATGAACGATTATTTTGTGCAAACCCCAAGATACACAGACGAGATGTTTAAAAATAGGTTTCGGGTAGCTCGAGATTTATTTCTACGTATTGTTGAAGATATGCGAAACAACTTTCCGTGGTTTCGAGAAGGGTTTGATGGGCGGGGGAAAGAAAGTTTCACAACAATTCAAAAGGTCACTTCCGTAATACGTCAACTCACAACATGTAATTCACCCGACACATACTACGAATACTTAGCTATGTCTGGTAGGACTTCTCGTGAGTGTCTTGAATATTTTTACAATGCTATTATTGAATTATACGGTGATAAATATTTACGAAGGCCTACTAGTCATGACATTATATTATTATACGCTGCACATCAATATCTACATGGCGTTTTGGGCATGCTCGGATCGATTGCACTCATTAGGGATGAAGAAATTGTCATACGTGTTTGCGAGTACAATATCATCAAGGGGACCACGATGGTCCTACGATGATTCTTGAAGCCATGGCGTCACAAGATTTGTGGATTTGACATGCTTATTTTGGTGTAGCCAGTTCTAACAACGTATTAATGTTCTCAATCAATATCCAATCTTCGGGTGAGAATTGAATGAACTGGCCCGATATGTCCGTTTGATGTTAACGTACATCGATATAAACGTGGTTACTATCTAGCTGATGGTATATATCCTTCCCGGTCAACTTTTGTGAAGTCATATTCTTATCCAGTTGAATGTAAAGAAAAGAAATTTAAAAAGGTGTAAGAGTCCGTAAGGAAAAGACGTCGGACGAGCTTTTGGTGTTTTAAAAGCACGATGGCAAACAATTGATCGACCGGTTAAAACGATGAAGGTCAAGAGGATGAGAAATCAAATGTACGGGTGCATTACACTTTACAATATGGTTATAGAGAATGACGACAATGCTATTTCCCCCGTGCATATTCAAAATCTATCGATGAATCCAGGTGATAACGAAAATACTATTTTAGAGTTGCGCAATGAGAACACACATTTTAGACTTTGAGTATTTCTCGTTGAACTCGTTCCGGATAATGTGGATATCACATGTTTTACTGCTGTTGTTATTTTTCTTGTATTTTTTAAAAATTTTAAACTAGTTTTTTTATTCTAATGTAACTTTTAATTTTATAAAAGCATTTTAAAAAACAAAATGGATTCGTGTAGTGTAGGGTGCTGTGAGCGCCCCCCCACCCCCTAAATTGGTACGGTGCGTGCGGTGCGATGTGCTATGGTGTGATTGGTGGGTGTGTGGTGTAGTGTGATGGGTATGACTTGGGTACCCCACCACCCTTACATAATCTAAAGAGAAACAACTATGTGGCTTAATTTGTAAATTACGAATAGTATTTTGTACACCCTCCATGTGAAGGGTGTGTCTTTCTTTACAGACAACTCCCTTTATACTTGAAGCCAACAACCCCAAATTCATCTTGTCATATGCGATCGTTGAAACCCCTTGCTGGTCATCAACGATAACAATTGTAATGCAGCCACCTATCAGCAACGAACTACATATTCCGACAACGAAAATAACTTTGACTCTAAAATTATGACTTAAGGAACTACATAATCCAACCACAATGTTGAGGATCAATTGGAATATTTGATGTTTATTCATGATGAATTTTTGTTGTTAATTTGAAATTAGGTTTGGAGTTGACAAAGAAGGTGAAGAACAATTGTTCTAACTAGCGTCGATGACTGACAAGGTGAGAAAGAGATTGGTTTTCACCACTACTTCTTTTGGTGTCTTGTAGAAGCAAATTGTACCAATATGCATATTTTGTCCTCCTATGTGTAGATCTAGTGTGAAGACAACTAAATCATAGAAGAAGATGATGGCAGTTGTGTAATTTTTTATGTTAGTTGTGCGATTTCGATTGCCGATATCTGCAATCGAGATGGAGATGGTTGTAATCAAAGACAATTCTCGATGCGATTTTTGGTGTAAGGTGGTGTGATTCTCTAATTGTGTGATTCTAGTATGTCAAATTGGCATCGGAGTGATTGTGGGTGGAGAGTGAATAGAAGCAGATGGCAAGGTGGGATTATGAACTTTTCTGGAGCGGTTCTTAATATTTTTTTTAAATTGGCTTTTGGAGTGGTTTTTTTTTTTTTGAATTTTTTGAAGCGATTTGAGACTTGAAGTGGTTTAAAACGCTTTCAAAACCATATTCACTACTTCTAAAATCCTTTTGTATACTAGTGTGCATGTGTTATGTATACTAGTGGGGTGACCCTTACTATGCATGAAGTTGTACAATTTGAAATATTCTAATGATTTATACGTTAGTATTAACCAGTTATAAAAAATTTATGTGTAATACTTTGATAAAAAAAAATATATAACAAGAAGAAATATATTTGAAGCGGTAAACATATATATTAAAATTTTGAAGCGGTAAATAAAATTTCATTTAAAGATACTATAACATTGCATTTAGGCTCAGTATGAAACCTTCCTGAACCCCGCACATGAGGGAGCTTTTTAGCGACATATTTGCTCCTTGTGTGTTCTCATTATATGTAGTGTTTCTCCCATATGTGCATGTGGCTTTTCATGCTTTCAACGTCTATGAACAACCCTTTCAATGTTAATTTTAATTCCATAGTTACAACCACATAACTTCAAAAATAGATATTTTATTCATTTTAGCTGAACACGTTTGGGTTCGTTTGTTCCTCTCATATAGCATAACACAAACTAAATGTTTAATAATTAAATTAGTAAAATGAATACAAATAATTATCGGTATCCAAAGTGAACAACATGCATAACCACTAAATGTTTAGCTTGAGACTTCACTTTTTCTTTGCCAGTGTTGGATTTCAAGCTAGAGTCAGGTGTGATAGGGACTTACACTTTGAACAACACACGTTCAATCTAATTCTTCTAAGCTGGAAAAATCCTAAAGTTAGATATGTGTATCTTCATATTTTTTTTTAAGATTTCATTAATCATATAAATTTTTATATGCAAAAGACTTTTATTCTTGTTTTATATTTTTAGGTATTCAGTTTTAAATTATAGTTAAATCTACATTCGTTAAAACTCCATGATGTTTATTAAAACTAAGATTGTATAGTGTTAATTGTTAAATATTATATTTTTAAAAAAAATCTATACTGATAAATGATTACATGTGGTGACACGTGTCATAACCAAATTTTATCTCACAAAAGTTTTCCCGCCTAATTTTTTTTTTAATAAAATTTTCACAAATCATGCTACATTTCTTAATTGAAGTTTTTATTTTATTTTAGCCTTTTTTAAACGAAAATTGTGAAGTTTTTATTTTTTTTAATTACCTCAATCACCACCAACCATTCTAGGAATTTTGAATCTATGATATCAATTATCTCAAACTTTATTTAACCATTTAAACCTTATGATCACAAATCCTTATTTTTATATAATTGATTTAAAATAAAAAAATAGAGTTTAAATATTTTTATTTACATATTTAAATTATATATTTATAACTTTTAACCTGTGTAATACACGGGCTAATAATTTAGTATATATAAAGATATATTTTTTTTCCAAGACGTCTTTGATACAATTAAAATGTTAGGGATGTGAGAGCAAATGCGTATATCACTGCCTACGTCATCCCCTTCTTTTAAAACCATTTACCATAACAATTATTGCTTTTTGAGTATAAAAAAGTGGGTTTCAATAATAAACAATGATAAAGAGAATGTCAACTGACATATGTTTTTTTTTGCTTTTTGTTGCAGCAAATCGAATGTCAATAAGTATTTTTGGTGCCAAAAGCATTATAGCCCAGCGTTATCTTGGTGGTGGGATAAGACTTAGGGTATATTAGGTCATGGGTTCGAATCTCATAAGGGGGGTTTTCTCGTAATTATGAGTTTCCTCCTGAATTGGTGACTTGATGGTGGAATATGATCGCGTGGTAACACTGGTGGCACGATGATACTCCAGTGATCCGTGAGTGATTCCAATTTAACCGTTCAAAAAAAATACGTATTTTTGGTTCAAACGTGGCCGATATAATATTTTCTTTAATTGAGTGATTTTATCACCCTTTTTATATTATTATTTTAATCTA